>VXBA01004966.1:45180-110276 GCA_013399895.1 Serilophus lunatus
CGGGGCGGGGGCCGGGGCCGGGGCCGGACAGCAACAGCTTCTCCTTTCCCTGAGGCCATCTGGGGGCCGGGAGGGGGCCGGGGGCAGCTCATCACCCCGGGCGCCCGGGAGCACAGGGGCCAATCAACAGCAGCCGACACGCATTGCCCCGGGGCTGTCTTGTGCCGCGTGTTGTCTCTCGGTCCCAGAGTTGGGATGGCCTCTGTTCCTGCTTGCTGTTCCCCCCTCCCTGCGCAGACACAGTGGCCTCCCAGGGCAAGCAACAGCCTGGGGGCACGGCTGTGGGGAAGCCCCAGCGTGCTCACGGGTGGCAGCTCCTCGCCCCCAGAGCGTGGGCAGCGGCACACAGCCCCGGGCCGGCCCTGGCCGGGAATTTGAGCACAACTGCCGCTTCTGGACAGCGACGGGGGGCCAACCCTGGCACCGTGTTGGCGCTGGGGCATCTCTAAGGTGCTGCAGCCATGGAAACAAAGATGGCACCTAACGACTGAGACTCGTGGTTCTTCGTGGGGAAAACACCAGAAACCGAGGCGGGGCCCAGCCAACTGGACGAATGGGAAGGCGGCTTGGCCAGGAAGAAGGCGACGAGATCCACGCGAGAACAAGAAGGCTTAAAAGTTGACGCAAGGGGCCCGCCCTGCTCTCTTCTTCTTTGGCTCCTTAGAGAGGAGGCACACAGCTCTGGTCCCAGCACCCGCAGGCCTCCCACGGCGGGATTCCACACATTTCTCTCAACACGAGAGCCGTTTCCAGCTTGCTAGCAAGTATCCTTCGGAGAGGGGGAGGGAGGGAGTTGTTTTTTACCTCTGTTTGTGTTTTTCAGAGAGCTTGGAGGCCCCAAAGTCCTTCCAGGAGAGAGACACCTTTTCCTACCCTTCCCCCTTGTTTTTTTCAGCTAGTCATCTGTCTGAAAGGAACAGTTCCCTTTTCTTTTTTTTGTTTTTTCCCTTTTTATGTGTTTTTTTTTCCCCTTGCATGTTGGGTGACCCTCAATGTAATTCTGGGGTCTCCTGTGGGTTATCCCTACCTCCCTAATTTAATTCCCCTGTAATGAAGTGTTCACCTGCTGAAAATTCTATTCAGTTTTCCGTCACTTTTATTGAACCTGCCCCCTGAATGCTACAAGGTGGATTAAACCACCACAGTATTTTTTTTATCTTCCATTATCTCGATATAGGAAAAGTCATAAATTCCAACTAAGCACAAGTGCACTTCTCCCCACACACCAATTCTGTAAAAATAAATACTACATAAAACAGAAGGAATCCCAGTTAGCTTACTGCCATTTCACAAACCAAGGACAATTTGTTCAGTGTACCATTTGATGTAAATTGTTCTCCAAGTTCTGCTAGGAAGGTAATAATCCAAAATGAATTCTAGTCTTAAATAGTACTTGTGAATTGGGCATTTCTGTAGTTTTCTATATGCACTGCTTTATATGTTCCTGATAGAAATCTCCCATAATATTGTGTAGAATTTAAAGTCAGAAATGTTCTTATAAGAATTATTTAAGTGAGGGGTAGGCTTTAATAGAGAATGTTTTCTATCTCTGTTGCTTTTTATAATGAAAGCTCATGACGTTATTTTTCTACTATAGAAACACTTAAAAGTTGGGGGTTTTTCTGTAGAAAGTTACTGTTCTGTTAAATTATATGAGGCTAATCCCATAAAGGACTAGGAGACTCTGCATGACTCACTACACAGTGATCAGGTTTGTCTGACCTGGGGGATGCACTAAGTTGGACAACAGCCAGGCCTGTGATGTAACTGAGGTGCAGTTTCTTTCCAAAAAGGACATCCAAAAATGATTATACTGCACAGGACAAAATATTTCCAGGCATCAAGTTAGCTAATAAGTATGCAGAAAAGATAATCATTCCAAAAGAATGTGGCCTTCTACTAGTGCAGCTGTGCAAAGCAGCTTGAATTAGAAGTAGGTAGCCAGGAGGATCGCTTTTGCCTGTTTGCATATCTGAATTTGATGACTCTGCAAGCTCCTTACAGAGAAGAGGGAGGGAGAAGAAAAATGGAATGAACCCCTCTGTTTTGCTTTAGAAGAAAAATGTGAAGGTGAAATACTATTTTTACTTAGTGTTGCAACAGCTGAAATATATTAATAGAGAATTAAATCCGTTTTTAGTACTATATCTTCATGCATTTTTTAGTTATTTTTACACAACTCAAATATACTGCTACAAAAGGCTTCAGAATAATCCTTGTAAGGATTGTAAGTATAAATCCATTTTTTACCAAGTTGGTTAGGCATGTACTTTAGCTCTTGCTCAAGGGCCTTAAGTACTCAAACAAACAAGCATCCACTTCCTCAGATGCTTATAGATGAGCATATCATAAACTTTTTGGGGTTTGATTCATGTCACATGACTGCAGCTTTTCTAATAGTAGTGTAGAAAAAGAAAAGCAAATAACACAGGATCCATCCATCAGATGTCTTCAGACAAGTTCCTAAGGTGGTCCTAAAACCAACTTAGAGTAGATGTTCAACTTCTAGCTAATCTCTCCAGGATATAATTGCACAGTATTCCACTGCCTGAATTAAAGCTTCTAAAAGACATAGTAAACTAGAAAATGCTTGGATACCACCTGTGCTGTAACAAATACTGATTTCTCTCTTAGATTATTGTCTAAGAAGCAGAAAACATTTTTTCTTGATTTCATCATAAATGATACATATGTGATTGTTAAGATGCAGTTAAATATGCATAGCACTCCTCTAAACATTTCCTTTTCAGTCCTCAAGTGCTTTTTCCTTCAGCATGCCCAATTAAAAGCTTCAATATGACCCTACCTACTTGGAGAGCCATTTGTCTATCCCTCATAGATAAAATAATGCCAGATATGGATAAGTAGCTGAGCTTCTGCTTGTGGCAGTCTTCCTTTATTTTTCCCATATCCAAATTCTTAAACCAGAAAAAGAAGGAACTGTGTACCTACATAAAAAAAAATCTGTCTTTTGCAAAACAACTAGTAGGTCTTACCTTGTTTTAATCAATTAACAGTTAAGAATTGCAGTGATTCTAGTTAAAAATTGTCTGAAGGTTCTGACAAATGGAAGAGAGTTGTTACATGATGAGTGTGATAAACAATACTACTACATGTAACACAGGCATCTGGATTTTAGACGCAAAGGTGTAGCAGAAGGCCTGTGCCCTGCTCTACAGGCATCAAACATGCACAGATATTTGGGTATTTTTTTACAACAAAAAGTTATTTGATGAAACAGGAGTACTATGAGAATATTGACTAGACCATTTAAACACTCTATTTCTTTTTTATCTGAAAGACTAAATTCTACTTCTTTCCATAATAATTGACAATGAAGCAACCTCTTTGAAGTTATATATTGGCCCTGGGTACATGTGAGAAAGACAAATTTTCATAAAATTATATAAAGTTACAAATAATACAGGAAAAATAAATTAGCTTTTCTGACTTTTCTCATGCAAGTTACAAGATTTTACAGAACTGAATGACATCGTATGTAAAATGAATAAAATAATAAATAACTTTTTACCTAATATATACAAAATTATACATATAGATTAAGTATGGGTATAATTTATGAGAACTAAATATTATTTTGAAAAATTATTTTTAAAAATGCAGAAGAGACACAGAATTAGCCAGCATTTGAGAGAATTATGGAACCTAGTCGCTATTGAATGCAATACCATAATTTCCAGAAGTTTCATGCTTTGGAGAAAAACAGGACACTGTGTTGGGTAAACTGAGAGAGAGGGCTATTGTACCAGCTTTAACCCTAAGGAATAGACTGATCTTTGTTTCTACAGTATCTTATATTTATATTTGGTGGAAAAGGTTCTGCCTTCAATTGAATACCAATTTAATGTTGCATCTCTAATGTTTTTTGGGTTAGTGGATCAAGCTAGGAAAAAATCACCCTAAAGTGCATGGGCTTTTGAATAAATTTCTCAGAACTGCTGTATAATCTCAGACTTCTGCCTTATTTGTTACCAAAAGGGTTAATTTTAATTACTTTAAGCCCTGCAGACATGCAGAACATTTCTAACAAAACAGTCTCTTCTCTGAATTTCCATCCATGAAGGCATTTTTATGTGAAGGGATACATTTTCAAAGCACTGCAAGGGAGGTATGTGCTAAAATCTGTAAAAGGCATAACAAGATTTGAGCTAATATTGCCTACACACTGCTTTGAAACTATACCACTCTGATTTTAATAGTTTATCACCATGGTAGGGACTGTGACATTTGTGGGATAAAAACTCATTAAGAAAACAAAACTAAAATAAAATTAGCAAATCTAAAATTAAACAAACACTGTAATAAAAACTATTTTTTTTTTTATCTTATGGAAGTCTCTTTTATCTAAGGATTGTAAGGAAATGCCAGTGAATGTTTTTTGTAAGTCGCAGATGGCAGGTGGAATCTAGGACCCAGGAGCTGAAGAAGGAGCTGAACTGAAAGTGAAAGGACTGACCATGCCATGTAAGGAAGATGCTTGTACAACACCACAGTGTCTGACTGGACGAGAGAGAAGTGATATGAGAATTGCTTCTTAGTGGATGCTGACACTTGAACTGTCCTGTGCTGAAAGCCTTAGCTATCAATTGTGGTTAAAAAAGTATAAATTATATGTGGACTATAAAAAGGGATTCTTGTAAACAATAAACGGATTTCTCCTTTGACACTACATTTGTGTGGTCGTGTGTCTTTGGGGGGACCCGGGTAGCCACAAAGGATCACAGTGACTTAAAAATAAAATTCCTGTTCATCACCTACTTTGCACATATAGCAAATCAGGCTGATGAAATTTGTTCTGGAAAATGATACAGATTATCAGTGTATGAAGCAAGGTATGGAATTTGATAAAGCTACGTGTGTTTAGAAGAATTTCAGATTTGGTCCAAAGCCTTAAAAGTATTATTTTCATAACTGTTCAGAAGAAAAATAGTTGAATACAGAGCAAACAAATTCCTCCACAGTTCCTTCTAGTTTCTAGTTTTGGAGTTGTTCTATATGCCATACAGTTAAAGACTATAAAATTATAAGATTATAGAAGAGAAACTACATATATGTATGCATTATCCACAAAAATATGATATTGCATAGATCACTCTATCTTAATTTTATCAATGATGGGCTTAACATTCTGACTCATCTAGGACACCAAAAAAACCAAAAGCCACCAGTATCTTGGAAAAAGATGCTGTGACTCTCCATATGGGAGTTTCTAAACAGAACTCGGATTCTGCTCTGCAGCTCAGCCTGGAAGCTGGATGGAGGAACCCTCTCACACTTGAAGCAGAAGAATCTCAATCAGCTTTTTGATTTTTGGTTCAGAAAGTTTGGGCCAAGTTTTGTGCAAATGCCAATTACATGAGCAAGCAATTTCTTGAATAGTACTTTCTTTAGGATGTGAGACAGACTTCACAGAAGAGTCTTCCATTTTCAGCATTCTAAAGGCAAATGTTTGAATTAAATGGTTAGGAAGCAGTACTGAACACACCTACTGCCACTCCATGTCTTCATCTTTTGGTAAACCTGCTACTGGCCATTCAAGGACATGAAGGTGAAAGAAAAATAAAAATCAATGTAACAAGTATACAACTGAATCCCATACAAATATATCACCAGAAAAGTCACATCAATTGCTGGCTGGCACAGTGTTAATCGAATGTATTTTATAGATTGTAACTCATGTATGCAATAGAAAAATGAAAAGGATTTTGAAATAAAAAGTACTTACATGGAAAAAGCAGATTTTCATTGCAATAAACAGAAATTGGTTTATCACACCCAACACATCACCATAACTTCTAGCATCCAAAACTAATCATTTGTGTATGTTGAAGAATGACTACTAGTTACCTGAGGGAATTATCAAAGTGTTTCTTCTAATAAAATCCAAGGGGTGGAAAAAAGTACATATTTTAAAACCTTTCTTGTTGTTATTAAGTTAATAAAGCTTTTATCCTTAGACTAGTTGTATAGTCTGTCAAGCTTGTATTTCCCTTCGGGACAAAGACTAAAACTTTTACTTTCTGTTTCTGTACATACCCTTTTCATGTTTCTCCATCTTATATCCCAGAATGTGGTTGGTATTTTTACTTTTTTACCTTCACTGCTGCAAAGAAATATCTATGCTTTTTTGCCTTTTTTTTTTCTTTTATTCCTACCCACCTTCTCTGGAAAGTGACATATATTTTTCAAGTTCTCTTTCTTCCCACACAAAAGACCTGTTGGACGTGTACATATCTGGTGTGCCAGGTTGCATGATAGGTGAGTAACTGTAATGCTGTGTTAGAGAAGGGGATTTTTACAACAGGATACAAACCAATTGTGTTTGTCAGGAAGTGAATCAGTGACATATTATGCTACAGACACAGGTTGGATGCTGAAGGACCTGTGGAAAGAACCATTAATATGAATAGGATTCTTGCACAAGGCTACGTTTTGCAAAAAATCTGCCAATGAAACAGCAGGAAAATGACTACCAAATGATTTTTCTTTTCCCTATATTTGAAATAAACAAGAACAGCCATGACACAAAAAGTCAGAGTGGGAAGAAGATGAGAAACTTAAGTGAGCTGGAGAGAAGACGTTCATTTTCACTTCATTCCGCCTACTCAGGGAAGTTCAGGTGCACAGTCTGCTAAGTTCTGTGAATTCGAATGGAAGTAAAGAACATGTATGACAATAACCAGCTATTATCCAGAGTTGTTTGTTTACAGTTTGTAACACAAGTATGTATGCTTTTTTCAAAGAGACACACACCCTTGTTCAACCACAAAACTTTGGCATCGATGGCATAATTTCAATTGTGTGTATGTATGTAGCACTTCACGTCCACCTTGAATAACACGAGGTTTGCTGTGAGCATGGTGGGAGCACCGAGCTAGGTTGTCCAAGGAAGTGTTGAGGATCAAGCTGCATGGGGTTTTGAGTGACCTGGTCTAGTGGAAGATTTCCCTGCCTTTGGCAGGGGTATTTGAACTTGTTAATATTTAAGATCCTATGATCATAAAGATGCTTCAGGAGTCCAAATTCCCATAAAAAAAACCAAACCAAGGAACAAACAAGAAAACTCCCCCTGCCCCTCCAAATTGCTCAAATCCCCTGTATTACTGACACAGTTTGCACTATTATGAATATAATATCTAAGTTTAAATTCAAAGCTGATCTGTTACAAAGTTTCCCACTTTTGACAAATGAAGCTATCCAGAAAATAGTATTTCACCAAAACTCTGAGTTCTGCAAGATGCTAAATGCAACATAGTTACTGTTATCACAAGTCAACATACTTGTATGTGGGAATAGATTGTTGATCCTCATTTAGCAAGCATGTGGTTAATAGTGATCCAATATCTAACTTTTTAAAATTACTCCTTTTTTTAATCTCTGAGACTGTAATAGTTAGTTTCTCAATTGAAATTAGCTGAAGGTGAAAATATTTTTTTAGCTATGGAAGCATTCATCTGAAAAATTCATTTCCCTCAAAACCCAGTAAACCCTCGGTGACACTCAAAAGAATTTGCAATACATTTTAAATCCTTCTAAAGTAAAAATTAAATAATAAAAATTAAACATATCATGTACAATAGCCTATCAATACCTTATTTACTCTTATCAAATGAGAAGACCAAAAGCATACCCAAATTCATGTGTGGAGCTGACAAAAAGGACTAGCCCGCTGCATGATTTTCAGACTTAGCACGGTAACAAGCTCAGCTCTGCATCACACAACAATCACGCTTTAGTGGTTTGACTCCGGCTAGATGCCAGGGACCCTCTAAAGCCATTCTTTCACTCCCCACTGCAAACAGGAAGAAGAGAAAAAATATAATGAAAGGTTTCATGAATTAAGTACCATAAGAGATCACCTACTGATCACTGTCATAGGCAAAACAGTCTCCAAGTGGTGATATTAATTGAATTTATTACTGGCAGAATCAAAGGTTAAGATTGAGAAGCAAAATAAATCTTAAAGACAACTTTTCCCCCGTCCCCCTTCTTCCAAGTTCTAGCTCCTCCCCCACAGCAGTGCAGGCAAGTGGGAATGGGGGTTACCATTAGTTGTTTGCTGCTGCTGGTGGGAGAGAGGAATCTTTTCCCTATATCCCATAGGGTTCTCCCATGGGAGACAGTCCTTCATGAACTGCTCCTGTGTGAGTCCATCCCACAGGCAACAGTTCTTCAGACACTGCTGTCACATGAGTCACTTTTCCATAGGGTGTAGTCCTTCAGACACAGGCTGCTCCAATCTGGGTCCCCCACAGGACACAAGTCCTACCAGGAATATCCTGCTCCAGTGGGGGCTTCTCTCCCCACGTACTGCATGTCCCTGCCAGGACCCAGCTCCAATATGGACCTCTCACAGGGCCACAGCCTCCTTCCAGCATCCACCTGCTCCAGCATGGTCTTTCCATGGTGTCAAGCCAAGCCTTGCATCACACAACAGTCACACTCTGCTAAATTTACCATCCTTTTTAGATGGTATGCTTCTCTTGCTTTTATTTGTCATGTCCTTACACTATGATGATGAGCTCCACTGATTTTCTTCATGACCCCTGTGTAAAAAATATTGTCAAATAGATGATAGAAACCAAAGAGTTATTACTGAAAGCTCCTTTTTTGACCAAGTCATGGCCTGTCTTGGAACTCATCTTTCTAAAATGAGGTAGCCATGAGGACCCATAGCCTGAGGAAGAAGCATGTCTACATATACTTCTGTACTGGAACGCAATGAGGCAAATGGAGAAATCCTCCAAGGTATCAGAATCTTGGCTCACAACGCATTCTTCTAAAGTCAGTTCTTCATGACAAAAGCACACTCAACAGCAGCATTCTACCTTGAATAAGACAGTATTTATAAAATATTTGATTCTTTTCCAAGTTGTTAAGTAGGTTTATGGTAACAAAATGCAACTTAGAAATATTGATTTTTCCATACTATATTGATCTTTTGTTACAAGAATTCATTCACATTGTTCTCATAATTGTTCAGCAGCTTGGTTAAAAATTTTCAAATATTTATGCAATTCTCTCCAGATATTTAACGTTCATGCAGCAGCTAATTTCTTTTTTTACCCGTAGTGGTTTAACCCGGGCTAAGTGCCAGGGGCCACTACAGCCACTCTCTCACTCCCCCTTGCCCAGCTATAGAGGAGAGAGAATATAATGAGAGGTTTTGTCATTCATGATAAGGACTATAACAAATTCTTTCTTAATCACCATCACAAGCAAAACAAGACTCCATGTGGGAATGATAGTCAGGTTTATTACTAACAAGATCAGAGCTAAGAGTGAGAGACAATAAGAGACACCTTTTACCCCCCACCCCCTCCTTCTTACATCCAACCTTCTCTCCCGCAGCAGTCAAGGGAAAAGGCGAGGTGGGGGGGGAGGTGTTGCTGTGGTCAGCTGGTGTTCTCAGCCACTGCTTGGGGAGAGGAGTCCTTCCAGCCGCATTCCATGGGGTCCCACCCCTCACAGGATACAGTTCCTCTCACAAACTGCTCTGGCGAGAGTCCATCCCATGGGCAGCAGCCCTTCACCCACAGCTGCCACATGGCTCACATTCCACAGGGTGCAGTCCCTCAGGCACAGGCTGCTCCAGCGTGGGCCCCACGAGCCACGCATCCTAACAGGAGAATCCTACTCCAAGTGGGCTCCTCTCCCCACAGGCTACAGTCCCCTGCCAGGACCCAGCTCCACTTTGGGTCTCCCACGGGCTACAGCCTTCCCCAGCATCCACCTGCTCCGGCGTGGCTCCTCCACGGGCTACAGGTGGATCTCTGCACTCCTGTGGTCCTCCACGGGCTGCAGGGGCACAGCTGCTTCACCATGGTCTTCCCCATGGGCTGCAGCTGGATCTCAGCTCCGGCGCCAGGAGCATCTCCTGCCCCTCCTTCTCCACTGACCTTGGTGTCAGTGTTGTTGTTCACAGGCTCTCACCCTGCTCCTCTCTGGCAGCTATCTTCGTCTCCTACCAGCTTTTTTTTTTTTTTCCTTCCTTCTTAAATCTGTTCTCACAGAGGCGTTCTGTCAACTACTGATTGGCCTGGCCTTGGCCAGCAGCGGGCCCAGCCTGGGCATGGGGAAACTTCCAGCAGCTTCTTGAAGAAGCCTCTCCCTCAGCCCCCGACACTGCTACCAAAGCCTGGCCACAGAGAAACCAGTACATCACCTTTTGAGCAAAAGTTAAGCTTGGCAAACAGACTGTTCTTTTTTTTCTTTTCTCCTGTTGTTTTTTGTTGTTTTCCTTGTTTTTTCTTTAAAAATGTAACTGATCATTTTCCAGTTTATTTTCTTACTGACAATTCTTGTTTACACAGTGTTACTTTGGCACTACTACATGACATTGAGCTTTTAGCTGGTAACACTGTCTTCCACTTCACTGTGGAACCTGTCACCTATGAACTCTGAAGCTTCTGCTCCAGCATTTTCATCTGGTTCCTGTGACATTTTTCACATGGTCTGTAAATACCCAGACATTACAGAAAGAAGTGATTACTTCTGACATGAGACTCATCCCTTCTGTCTATTCCTTTTCATACTTCTAGTTTTATGGGGTTTGGTTTATACTAGTGGAAAAGGAGGCCTAGTGAACAACAGAGTAGAAAATATTCAGGACCAAGGCCCATTCCAACTAGCAGCACCATGAACAGAAATGGAATCAAGAACAGGAAAGGAGCAGAAACAGGTTCTCAAGAGGGAAGCCTGGCCAGGTCCCTGTGAAAACTGTATAGTAGTAGAGAAAAATTGATAAGAGGGCACCCTGTCACTTCTCTGTCCACCTGGTCACTGTCATAAGTTTTCAATTTTCCTTTTCTCTTGCTCTGTTTCTCTTTCCCTTGTGTGGTGGGATGACACTGGCTGGATTGAAGTTTCCCACCAAAGCCACTCTGTCACCCCCTCCTCACCTGGACAGGAGAGAGAAATAGGCTGGCAGGTCAAGAAAAGGAAAGGGAGTGATCACTCAGTAATTACCAACAAGGGAAAACCAGACTTTACTTGGGGAAATTAGTTTCATTTTTTATCCATCAAATCAAAGTAAGATAATTAGAAATAAAACCAAATCTTAAAACACCTTTTCCCTACCCCTCCCTTCTTTCTGGGACTGATTTTGGTCCTGATTTTCTCTGCCTCCTTCAACCAAGCAGTGGAGGGGAGCAGGGAATGGGGGCTGTCGACAGTTCATCATATGTTGTGTCTGCTGCTCCTTTCTCCACAGAGGGAAGACTCCTCACACTCTTCCTCTGCTCCAGAGTGAAATTCTTCCCACAGAAGACTGTCCTTCATGAACTTCTCCAGTGTGAATCTTCCCATGGGCTGCAGTTCTTCCCTAAGAGCTCCAGCACAGGTCTCTTCCATGGGGTGCAGTCCTTCAGGAACAAATTTCTTCAGCATGGGTGCCCCTACAGAGTAACAAGTCCTACCAGAAAAACTGCTCCAGTGTGGGCTTCCCATAGGATTACAACATCCTTCTGGCATTCACCTGCTCCAGCACAGGATCCTCCATGTGCTGCCAGCATGTATCTGCTCCACCGTGAACCTCCATAGGCTGCAGGGGCACAGTTGCCTCACCATGTTCTGCATCACAGGCTCCAAGAGAATGTCTGCTCCAATGCTGGAGTACCTCCTCCCCCTCCTAATCCACTGAGCTTGGTGTCTGCAGAATTGTTTGCCTCACATATTCTCACTCCTCTCTCCAGGTGAAATTGCTCATGCACAGCAACTTTTTGTTCTCCTTAAATACTTTATCCCAGAGGTGTTACCACTGTCACTGATGGGATTGGCCTTGGCCAGCTGTGGAACCATCTTTTAACTAGCTGTCATTGGCTTCATCAAACATAGGAGAAGCTACTGGCAGCTTCTTACAGCAGCCATCCTTGTAGTCCCTCTGCTATCAAAACTTTGCCTTGGAAATCCAATACACATTGTATTCTTTTATTCTGTTTTGTTTTGCTTTCCAGGAAAGTAAGTAATCTTTACTACTACATCTATTATGCAATACAGTGAACCCCACAGGCAGCTTTGGCCATCATTTTTTTGTGAAACAATACTTGGAAGAAATTCTACTTCTTATTTAGACATCTGCCTAAACCCAGTGCCTTGCTTGGTTTTATGACTATACCACTACTTTGATCATGGTCTGGTGAACCCTCTTGCCTGTATAATGCATGGCAGGTCCTCTGATCATTCAAACCTACCCAGACCATGGCACATCTTTTCTCTAGGCCGTGCACCCTGCCCACACTCCTAAGAAGCTGAGGGAATGAGCAGAGAAAGCAGCACATTCAGTGCTCAGCCTGTGGAAGTGCTCCCATAATGCCCAGCTCAGGCAGAGGTGTACCCTCACCCTTCTCAGTACACTCAAAATAATTCACAGATCTGAAAGCTGATTTCTAAGCAAGTGGAGTGAAACTACCAGTATTCAGTTATATGTTGTAACTCAATAGATTGTCCAATTCTTTGTCATTACCAGTCTGTGCCACTATACAAAAGGAACATTTAAATAACATCAAGTAAAATATTTGTAAAAGTGAAAAGGTTTAAATCTAAATTCTAATCTAAATTCTAAAAGTCTAAAATGTGGTTGGATAAATCAGATCTAATATAAACAGATACTCCTCAGGAAACATGGACTTGAACCATATCTAAGCCATGCTCATAAATTTATGCTTGCTTTACAATGAAACCCAAGACTATGATTTCAAATCAGATTGGATGCTGTCTGATTTTGCAAACCATTTTGGAATTCTGTAAATTCTTATGAATTACAAGACCATCTGTAATTATGCCCATCTTCAAATTCCCCAAGAAAAATCTTCAAAAACCCCAAACTTAGAATCATGTTGAAAGCCTCATTTCTGGACTTGACACATTAATTTATCTGCTGCAAGTCCTTTTTTTCATTTTTAAATGAAGGAAAACTTCATTTAGATGATGCATTTAAGCATCAAGCTTGTTGACATGAATATCAATATTTCCTTCAATACAATTATTTAAACTACATTAAGTCAGATTTAAGTAATGTCAGTTTTGTCACACTACTATGGATCATACTATCAGTGTTGTCAAAAGTTTTCAATCTTGCCCGCTTTTATTAAACACTAGAACAAAGAGGAGATTGCATTATTAAAGACCAGATATCTTCATTTTTGTGTCCTAGTCCAATCATGTATTAACAGTACATGAGGCTCTGCTGCTCTGTTAAATTACAGGAAAGCAATGCCACACACCAGACCCATACAGTAACAACAAAAGTCAAAGTAGTATATTTAGATTTTTGTTGCATTTCCTGCTATATGATTAAGCTACTCTTCTCATTTACATGTAAACTAGTCACCTGACAAAATTGAAATAGGAAGGAACAGCTGAGGAGCTTTCAATACTTCTGGCTTCTGACTTTCTTTCTGCAAACTTTTTTGTTTTCTGCTTTAAAGTCAATCATTTCTCATTTGCATTAAATTCACATGGAGTGATGAATAGGGTTAAAATTTAGAGGAGAAGAATTAAAGGAGTAAGAAGGATAAAAAGTGGCTGCTGCTCCTGGGCTCCTGCTTCCTGGATGAAAATGGTCAGCTTGACCCAAAGGTCCCCCAAACACTGATAAATACCTGCTATGAGGGATGAGATGGAAAGGGGGGCAGCATTGAGACACTGCGACCTCCTTCCCTAAACATCCTGCAGGGAGGGGAACATCGTGATACTTTGAAGTACTGTACCGTATCTGTCCGCCAAGAAAGACAGATGTCAAGGACAACTACCCAATTAAGCCTTTTGACTAGAGTCACACAAACCTAAATCCTAAAGAAATGGTATAAAAGTAAGTTACAAGTATAGAGATGCAGGCAAAAGATTTCACTGACACTGCTAGGACAGTTGACAGGCTGACCCTGCCTTCCGCCCTCCATGGGGATGCTTATTCAGGAAGAAGCATATGCTATGTGCATTAAATGCTCCTTCAGGACTAGAGTTTGTGCTTGGTATATAAGTGTATTGGCATATTGCTTTGCATGAGAGCCTGCACTTGTGCTTGTTTCGTAGTATTGGTAGTTTTACATATATTTTTGCAGAAAAACACGATCACCAACAACTTGCGAACCTGATTAATTTGTCAAAATTTGTATTAATAAAGAATGTGTTACCATACACTGCTAGAGTTATTCCTGATAAGGTGCTGACAGTGGCTATTGGGAAGGCCTGCTGAGAGGTCTCTTTCTCCATTGGCTCAGGCTCCCCTCTGAAAGGGCAATTGAAGGCACCCTCTGACTGGCGAATCTGCTCCCCACAATGTGGGACACTGACAGACTGGTTTGGCATTAAAGGGTTTCAATTTCTTGGGGGCACTGACAGTCAAGTAAATTTCTACAGGTTGAGAGAATATTCTCTTTTGAGGGGTTGGACAAACCACAAAAAAAACGCGTCTTCCTGAATTTTCAAGATGGAAAAGAAAATGCACAGATGTGGTGGTGCATGTCCCCCAACCCAAATTCAGGCCTGCTCTACAATTTCACAAGCTCTTGATAAGCCTTGACTGAGCCAATGGAGTGGTGAAGCATCCTTTAACTATGACGGTTGATCCAGTTGACTCCCTGATCATACCAGGAGCTCTTGCATGGTAGGGGTGAGATAAATAAGAAACAACAGCTGCCCCACCAGAGTGGGACAAGCAATTATTCTTTGTAGCTATGATAAACCATTTACCTGAATTGTAGCTTGAGTGGAATGGCATCATTGTGAGTTGTAGTCTGAGTAGAACAGTACCATTGTTATTGCACTTTGGGAAAAAAGCTCAGTATTTACTGACTTCAGTTATGGCCAGGTTAGAAACTTACTGATCACCAAAGTCAATCATCTTGTGATCCTACAAGCAGCAGTCCTAAGTAAGGCCCTTTTCACTCTCCCAGACTGCACTAGGCTGCACCAGCACCTCCCTTTGAGTGGGACACCTCTCACAGCTCACAAACACTCAAGTTTACAATACCACAGCTGATGATGAGACCAAGGTTGAGAACTCTCTAAGCATGACTCCGTGCTCCTCAAGATGCAATCCTTGCATGTCAGGAAATACAAAGGGATTTGATGTATTTTATTGAATTTGAGGGAAACTTTTGATAGGTACCTTCACACACACATAGAAATAAATAATGCATCATCATACCTGTGCGCATGTGAATTGATTATAGTATGACTGTTACTATCTCAAATCTTTAGTTAACTCATTTAGATGATTATGATATAGAGATGATTTATGATAACTGTAGTGAACCTTAACAAATCTTTGTGTGTTGAAGTATTCAATGATTAAGTGCTGCTAAATTGTTTTGCACTCTTACCTTTGCATCCATATCCTTTGCATTCCTGGCTTCCATGTAAGCCATTCCACATTGCTTCTAATTTGATCTCACTTTGTACACTTTAACTTGTGTAGTAAGTAATACAGTGAGTCTTTCTGTCAAACTCTGTAAAGCTGTACTTTTACAAATTCATATTATAACCTGCTTTTGCCAATAGCTTTGATGGTGGTTCATTAAGGGGCCAAAGCTCTCATTCATGACACTAAACTAACAATGTGCAGTGAAGACATACCGAGGCAAGATCAACACATATCTGAACTGCCTTCAGCTTCTGTGGTTTTTTACATTATCTTGAGTGTCTCTGAGTCTATGTCCCTTTCATAATTCTGTGTTTTTCCACTAAGACTAGGCCATCTTTCTACAAGGATAGACTGGGAGAGTTGAATGTGTCCAGACTCAGGAAGGGACGACTGAGATGGGACTTAATAAATGTCTAAGTATCTGAAGGATGTCACGAGGGTGGAGTCAGACTCTTCTTGGTGATGTCCAGCGATAGGACAAGAGGCATTGACAGAAAAAAAGTAAATACAAATAATCAAACAGAAGATACAGAATTAAATATTCAGGTTCAATTCTATTGTTCTACATGTTGAAACAAAACATTGTATTTAAATTTTAAATTTATGACCCTATTAGAAGGAATAAGAAGCTCTTCTTCATATTTAGTTCAATCAAATTAGCCTTGGGAATGGGAAAAGAAACGCACTAGGACACTAAAAGCTTTCACATAAATTTGTTGAAGATTGCAGAAATGAATTTGTCAGAACACCCAGTCCTGTATGCATTTGTTTGCTTTTACAGACATCCGAAATATCTTACTTTCTTTCCACCCAGAAAAGCATATTGTCACAATGAATTTTTTGGAAATCTATACCTGGACACTTTCACAGTAGCTCTGACATATTCCAATTCTGCTTACCCAACACTTTTAAACAACAATACCATTAGGTCAAATATGCTTAATCACATAAATTAAGGTTATGTTGGTGAAACCTTAATAATTATATACAACTTTACACTTTCTTCCATCGTTAGCTAGCATAACAAAGAGAAGTTTTTATCTGTACTTTTAAAAGGATGGAATTTGATACAAGGATTTTATCAATCCCCACTGAAACTAATAAGACCCAAGATCAATTAGCTTTTTTAGGTTTTGATCTGCACAGCTGAATTTTGTAAAGCATTAAAATGGAATTAAAGACACTATTTGACCAATTTAGATGATGGGAAATAAGAAAAAAAACCAAGAGCTGAGACAAGAGTGCTGACAAACAACACACAATAAGACATGGAGAAATGATGAAGAAGAAGGCATCCTGATTTTTATTGCTTTGATTTATGCATTGCTTGCAGCAGCACAAAATGAACAGCAAAGCAGTGAAGCGAACATCACTTGCAAGCAGTGAAAGCAGTGGAGACAAACATCAATTTCCTGTGGTGTATCTCACTGATTAATAAAAAGAACAACTAATCTGATTTGAAACTCTTGGACAGACTCATTTTCAATTTACTCCAATCTTCTTAAACAAGACTAATGTTTGTTTTTAAATTTTTTTGAATTTCACTGAAAAGAATAAACTGATCTTCAATCCCTACTGATCTCATAGGGGGGAAATAGAAGAGCATTTTGCTAATTAGTATCTACGAATGATTACAGGTCTGTAAAATGCATTACTTTAACTCATCTCCATTTTAAACAGGGATTTCATACTATAATATCATGACTTAGTCTCTTGAACAATAAGCCTAAAATGAAAGAATCTTCTTTCTAAACAACTTCCCCAAAACCAAAATAGAATAAATGTTAATGCAGTTACCCTTTGGGCAAACTTGCTGCCAAGCTTTATGGTTTGTGATCATAAAACTTCTCAGTAAACTGAATTTTAAGTAGCTGAATTTTAGTCAGGAATTTTTTATCCCACTTAGGAATTGGTTCATAGTGACAGAATTTATTTCCCTTGTGAGTGTAGACATTCTCAGAGAGGAAAAGTGTTTTAGTTTTTGGTGATCTGCATTTGAATATAAAAAGAAAGAAACACTCACTAAAAGTGATTCTCTGAGTCATTTAGAATATATAGTCTTGACCACTAGAATTTTTTTTGGGTTTTCTCACTAAATAAGAGCAATTAGAAAACTGCTCTGGTCACAGCAAAACCATAAATATTTCTGGCAAAAGTAAAGCTTGGGAAAAAGGAGGGGGAAATGTACTTGTTCTATTTTAGATGGTAAAAAAAGAAAATTCAGGACAGAGACTTTAAATATCCTCTTCTGTTCTCAGGAGAAGGGAAATCTCAATCTTTCCTTATACTGTTCACTCTCATTTTGTTTCTAAGGCTGAAAATAATACTTACAAGGACTACTGTGTTATGGTTTCCTTCTGTATAAAAGCCTCATCAAAGACGCAAATTAATCGCAGTATATTTTAAAAAAAGGAAAAAAAAATCTTAAATTAAATAGAGGGAATATTTATGAATAAACCCCTTAGGACTACCAATTTATTGCTTCGTTTTCTTGCTCCAAAAACAGAAGACTGCTGAAATTTACTAGCTGGGGAGTAATTTATTTATTGTCAAAGGCTCAACCTGAATGAAGAACCAGTACAAATGGCAACCCTAACCAACACTAAGTAAAGACCACAGGTATATTACATCTTCTTTCTCTATATCTGAGGGTTACTAGTCAGAAAAGGGGCTTGTGCTAACATTTTGCTGGCTATAATACCAAGTAGAATGAGCTTCCTGATGGTTTTCACCTGGCCTTGACTTCCTCTGTTGAGTTGACCTCAGCTGAATGCCAGATACTCACCAAGCCAAACTATCACTCCCATCCTCACCAGCACGGGGCACAGGGAGAGAGGAAATAAGATGGAAAAAAATATCATGGGCCAAGAGAAAAGCAGCTTAATAAAGTAAAAGCAAAGGTTGTGCATGAAAGCAAAGGAAGACAGAAGTTTTTATCTGAACTTCCAATAAACAGCCAATGTCCAGTCACTTCCTGGGAGGTTGGGCTTCAGTGCATGGTTGCTTTGGATAACAAACATTGTAATAACAAATGCTTTCCCTTTGTCCTCCTTTCACTTAGCTTTTATGGTTTAGTAGACATTATATGGTATGGAATATTCCTTTGGTCAGTCTGGGTCAGCTGTCCTGGCTGTGTTGCATCCCAAGATTTTGCTCATCCCCAGTTTACTGGTGCAGAGGCAGCGCTGATGCTGTGCCAGTGCTGCTCAGTTGTAGCTAAAGCACTCTTGTGTTATCAGCACCTTTCTACCTACCAATGCAAAGCACAGAACCATCAGGTCTGCTATGGGGAAAATTAACACCATCTCAGCCAGACTCAGTTCTCTTCCAGATCAGAAATAACTGGTGCTTAACTCCTTCTGTACAGACCTATGGCAGCTGACAGGAGGCAAATGACTGGGAAGAGAGAGGAAAACGTCAACAAGGCAGACACAATTAAAAAACAGTGTAGAGGGAACCTACATACGACCCAATAGCATTCGACTGAAAATTATCTTCTCTTTAATGTGTTCACTTTTCTTTGGTTCCACTTCCTTTTTTTCTCCACTTTAACTGATTGGGTTGTGCAGTGCTAAGAGCAAAATGATTTAAAACAGATTTCCTACAAGGTCAAGTTTAGCTGCACTGATAACCCTGAAGCAAGCTTGGCTGGGAGCCCTCAATCATGATGAGTTTTATATTACTGTGTAACTGTATATCATAAAAGAAAACTGAGAAACAGAAAAGGAACTTCTAAGAAGAAAACTATTGTCAGGACTGATGCATTTTATTGTCTGCATCTTTGTTTTGAGACATGTTCTGTATGCATATAGACTTAGGTGGACATAATTATTTATTTTACTTACAGGTTTTTCAACCTATACATGCATACCTATGCATATATGTGTGAAAAGAGAAGATATATGTATATGCCTTTACACATACATGCAAAGATATATTGTGGACATTTTTACACATTGAAGAAGGGAGAATCATAATATTGTACTATTCTATTTCACTTTGTCTCCAGGAAAAGTGGCATAATTGCTTACTATTTCAACCAAAATATATACCCAAATGTGTGCCTACATTTCTCTCTATATATAAGCATACATATATATGCATAAAGAATTATGAGCACTGACTTTATTTCTTTGATTTTCCCAAACTGCTGTATTGAAATTTTCACCCTACATTCAAATTCTTGAAAAATACCGATTCTTTATTATCTATTTTATATTCTGCTTCATATTCAATTCAACAGTCCATAATTTAATTTTGTGGGACACAATTATAGCATTCTACTGTTCTAGACTCAGTCCCAGCCTTTTACATTGAGCATTGCCTTATAGAAAGACAGAAAAGTTTAATACTACAAATGGTTCTTTCTGAGTAATAGATAAGAAAATTATTGTTAACAGCTTTGTTTGCTAGAGATTTTACTGAAACAAAATCCTAAGTTTTGCAATAAATGACTTCTTTGCAAAATTGTGAGAACACTTGACAAATTCTAGTTTCGTCTTTCAGTCAAAGACATAGCTGCAATACATATCTTCAGGGATATTCACAACACAGTTCAGAAACAAACAAACAAACCAACCCTCAAAAACCAGGTTTGTTTGAGAAAAAATCAGCCATACAGAAGAGCTTAGAGTTTGGCCTGACAGAGTACAAGTCATTACTCTCCACTGAAAGAACATTATATGGAAAATACGAACTACTAAAAACCAAAATCTCTAGAAAATGTAAATAGCAAGAGCACAGAAAGCATAGACAACAGAAGATCACTGAGGCTATACTTTTAATCAAAGTGTTTTCCAATCCAAAAAGAATTTCTGGAGAGTTGCTCTGATACCATTTTTAGTTCACCCCATTCTTAACTATTTTGTCTAGGAATTTGAAACACAATGGAAGGAGTTTCCCCTAGCTTTTCCTGGAGGACCATTATATAAACAACATTCATTGTAACAAGTATTTGAATTCAAATTTTTCCTAATTTCTCCATAATGTTTTATCTTCTAGGCTACTCTTTCTTCCTTGAGATGGAATAAGGCGCGGAAAGTCACTTTTTGTCTGATTCTTCCCAATATTTATTTTTATTTCCATTCAGAACTCATTTTAGCTTTCACTTTTCTCTCCATCCCACATACTGTTGATTAATTAAAGAAAACACCCCTAGTTACTTGGTATAAAAGCCATTTCTACAAAATCTGATTGCTATACTTAAGAGACACTTCAGTTCAAACTGTGACCTTGTCCTCAGGTGTTTTGATCACTTGTGAAACTTCACAGAAACATTGACGCGTAAGGTTCTTCCAGATTCACTTCTCATATTTGCTGAGAGGGACTCATCAGTTTGCAACCTTCACTCATTCTGCTCCATGCTCAAAACAATCTAAAGAAAAGGCCACTATTAAAATATTCCTGAAGTCTTCAAGGTCAAAAAAAAGACATAGGTATTCCTAAATTGTATCAGGGCTACAATGTGTTTCCAGTAAATGAATGACTGGACTCCAACGACAGGATGAAAAGATGCATATCTGTGTGGCTTACCTGTTTAATCAAAAAGTTCCTTCTCTTTTGAAAAAAGCAAGAGGCAGACAAGATCAGGCTTTTCTGAGTGTCATAAAAAGGTACAAAACAGTCTATGGGGCATATTTAATGCCTTGGAGCCTGGAGAAAAGTGATCACATATAAGTTAAAGGAAGCATCAGAGTCAGAGGTGAGTGTAACTGTTGATACGGTGGTGATTCTCTGCTAAATGTGAGAGTAATAAGTTCTAGAAAGCAAGGAGTACTTTAAAGTAGCTGTGAAAGTGGATTAATTGGTACCAAGGTCTATGCAAAGCTGCTTTAAGGACATTTCAATTTCCACTCCGGTTCTTGAGAACACTACAGGATTAGAAGAAAAGATTGTGAGCTCTCTGATTTCAGCCCAGACAAACTTTTAAAAAAAAAGTTTAAAAAAAAATTGTCTTTTCAAATATTTATAAATAGTTAAATTATCTTTTCTCATACCAGGGCACAAACACATCCCTTAGGCTTTTTTGGGCAGTAGCTTATTGAGTTTGAAATCATAGTTGCTGTTGCTAAAGATTTGGCTGTAAGCCTATTACAAACAATTTTGCATTTCACTCCTTCATTTAGATTTCTCAAACCCAATAACTGAGCACCACAGGCTACAGACAGTTACTGCCCCATTATACCCAGCGAGAAAAGGCATATACAACAAAAACAGGTTTTTGAATCTATCTATATGGAACTAAAAGCAAGAAAAGCAAAGCATCAGCATATACACCCCTCTGGAATTCAGTAGTCTACTTACCAAAGCAGGTTTAAAAAAAAAACAAACAAAAAAAACAAAACAACAAAACAAAACACCAAAGCAAAGCCAAAATCAACCAAAGAAAACAAAATATCAGAGACTAAAGATATTTCTTTTTTTCTTCTTTTAATTATGCAAATGTCAAGTCTTTTTGGATCTGAAGCTGAAACCAAGTTCCAAGAGCTGCAAAAGCTATGGTAGCAACAGATTCAGGATATTGAAAGGGGTTAGTCATTCCTCTGGAAGACGTAGACTTTAACATAAGGGGTACCAGTTGAAATCTCATTGTTTAGGGGTTTTGTTTGTATTTTTTTCTTGTCAAGGTAATTTTTTTATCATCCCAAGAGACCTTGTGTTGAGGACAAAAACCAAACAATTTTTCTTTGGCTGTCCATTTTCTGTGACTATTCAACTGAAGAGGAATACCTCAAAAGAGTGCTTCAGATTACTGATTACTCAGAGGAACTGCAATATGGATAAGAATGAATTTTGCTCCTGGAAACCGAAGGGAGTGGTATCATTATATTGGGACTCTAAGAGCAATTGCAGTTTCGTTTCTTGTGTCTTGCTGTTCATATCTCCCCCAATGGTGTGGTGTAGTTACTCCAACAAAATCCTTTTTGAGGTGAGAGATGGGAGAGAAGTGTGGAGGGGTATATAATATTCCAGGATGTTTAGCTTATGTGGACTTAAGAAGAATTTCCACACGTCAAGAACTACAAATATATAACTAAGTAGGAGACAGTGCATCCTCAGCTGAAAATATCAGTAGACTACAAGGAAGTCCTTATAGTTTTCATCAAACTCTGGATTAATTTGACAAGAAAGAAGGGAGGGGAAAAAAAGAGAGGGATCTTTCCGCTGAAATCCATTTCCCTTGCTCTCATCACTACTGTCATATTGATGGTATGATCAATCTCACATTATGCAAAGAAAAGTAGATACCTAACTGAACTGCTGTGATGAATTGCCAGATTCTAAAATTGAATTACCATTAGTGACTAGCTTTTATTACATACATTTATGCTGCTCTGCACCTTTTCTGCATTTTTCAACAATTCTTAAATTAAATTAGACCCTTTTTTTTTGTAAGTACATAGTGTATGTAACTCAATATAGTATTTGAAGCATGTAAATTACAACAGTAAACAAATAATGATCAAGGAAAAGAAATTTATAGCATGGTGATTGGTAGATTTAAAGTGTATCCCAGCAGAAGAACAATATATTTAACTCATTAGTTTAATTAAACATAAAAACGTTCAATTTTTTTCATAGTGCATTTGTTATTCAAAGAAAAATTTCACTGACTTCAATGTACTGGCTGAATGACAACAACTGTATCAATGAAAAGTTAAAACGTTTATGTTTACTTTCAGTATCAGTCATGGCATGAGTCACTGAAGATTAGAAGTGACAATGACTTTCCTCTTAGGTGTCACATAAATTCAAGACAGATAACAGGCACGAGGCTTTTAGTTCTGTATTTTAGGGTGATTTTTTAATGTATTGCTGGCAATTTTAATGAATCACATTTTATCAAGGTCAAGCAGTATGTTCATCTTTGCAGTGTTAGTAGATTTACTGGATGGAGCCAGTTTCATTCAACATAACAATTGATCTCTAAACTCTGAACATATTAGTTAAAAGAAGGAATAAAAAAATTTTTAAGATCTTATACCTAACAACTCGCATTTGTTATGCTTCATTTAGATTGAACACATCTCTTGCTTCAGTTAATTTGAGCACATTCTACTCCCATTAATTTCTCTCATAGCATCTTAAAGCCATATCTACTGCATACATACACCCAAGTATTTCATAATGTCATATTTATATTTTAACTCTGAAGTACTAGTGTTCTATAAGAAAGACCAAACTCAAATTATGCAGATGAATAATGTAAGATATTTGGCACAGTTAGATCTCAGTTTATTTGAGAACAGGCTAACTCTGTGTCACTTTTTCTTTTAGAGTTTCTTGCTAAGAACATAAAAGAAGCTGTTTAGGTCACCAGGAGCAGAGCTGTGGATATGGCCAAGTAGCTGCAGCTACTTTGGGAGATGCTCAGGTCAGAAATAGCACATGATTATTCAAAATGCTAGACAAAAAGCAATGCTCAAAGGCCTGATGGATATTAGCAGACTAAATGAATAATCAGAATTTAAGTATGAAGTTCATATAGATTAGTATGTAATTATCAGTTGGAGTTAGACTGCATGAGGAATGTTTTGTCTCTATTAAGCAAAAGGCACCTTGATAAGTCATGCAAAACACTTGTCCAGTGTCTGGACTGTTCACACTCACTTAATTGAGTACTGGATCCCCTGTTTCTAGGAGTGACTCCGTAAACCTCAGTAGCTGAGATAGCTCTTGGAAAACATCAATAAAAAAACCACTGGATCCACATTTGCACTGTTTTAATTCAGACCAAAGACTATGCAAAATACAGAAATTAAATGTCCTTTCTAGCTGAACTTTTACCTCATATAGAAACCAAATCCTTCAGCAACTCTACTTTCTTCTACTCTTTACTTCAATCAATGGTATGTATATATATCTTCTCTTCATAATACCTAAACTACCTTTCAGTCTTTACATTATTAACCTTGCTAATGAATGGTACCTTCTTTTTGAGAGGTGAACAAATCGAAGACCAGATTACTGCAAATATTTGACTGCTTTAAAAAGAGATCGGTATTAGGTATGTGAGTGTATGTGGCAAGTCAAAAGCCAAAAAGAAATATTTGTGGAGCAAAGTGAATCAAAGCCACAAATACTAATTCTAGAACACACTTCCTTTTATGTTCCGTTCTAAAAGAAAGGTTTTGTAACATTATTTGTACAAGCAACCTGCTGTACTACTACTAGTTAAATTAAGGCTGCTATTTGTGTTGTCATTGACTGCACAAAAAAAGACAAATCCTATTATCAAACTCAGTTCCAGCCCTTTATGAATATAAAATTTGAACAGTATTTTCTAGGCATATTAAGGCTTTCATCGGTTCATATTATCTTGATTTCTCAGTTGCAATTAGACTTAATAATTACATATTTATTTTTATTTACAAAGGTAGTTGCTTGTACAATAAAATTTGGTTTAATCAATTGAAGACTCATTTAATGGACTTTTGAGGACCAAATGTTTTTAAACAGTGCTTTAATCAGACATCAAAACATGCATAAATCAAACTAATTAAATCAATGTAACACTAGGAAAATTGAGAACTAAACAGATCTTTCAAAAGACAAGCAATAAAAGATACGATTTAAGATCTCATTTAAGAGAAGGACCACAATAATGTGTATCCATTGTTCCTCTCACTAAATAGCTGCCCCTGATCAGAGCCCTGTGATCAATGTATCATAATTAGGATACACAATGTCTTCCCTATAAAATTTCTCAGTATAAGGTGGAGAAGACTATAGAGGAATCCAGAAATAGTGGTCATGGTGCAAAATGATAATGTAGCTGTATGTCCAGAATAATTTGCATATTAAAACCATAAACATTTCCTACATCTTACATATGACATCAAGACAAGTGGTTGAAAGTTCAGACTTTTAACTAGGACTGCCAGTGTAAAGTTTGATAATCTTCTTCTATGTGTGCTTGTTCATGGTGCTTAGTGAAGGTAAATCTCCAAGTATGTTAATAAATAGAATATTTATTTTCCTCTTTTTTTGGTAAATGAGTATTTCACCTCTTATACCTACCGTCATACAAGACAGAAGGGAAAATATTTGCCTTTCTCGTAAGTATTTCTACATTCAACCAAGGAAGACACTTCCTTCATGGCTGTCAGGATGTTTGCATAATGCATCCAGTTGGGTCGAGGTATGGGCAGTGTCTAAAACCAAGGTAAATTCCGTGCAAAACCAGTTTTTTAATGTCCATTGATGCATACAAAATCTAAAAAACTTGAGATGTAGCTGTCAGAGACAGATCATTATGATGGATTTTCCCAACTTACACTCATAGTAGCTTGTTGTTCACAGAACATTTTCACATGTACTGTGACATCTTAGTACTTTTGAAGAGCAGGCAACAAGAGATTTCTGCTGGTCATGCGGACCAGCAGGACCCATGGTTACTTGTCCAGATGTGAAAATCCAATACAAATAAGCAGTGCGACTGAAAATCAGGCCATGTCCTTTCTCCTCTGGTGATCCTTTCTTTCAGCTTCTCTCACTAAAGAGAGGGAAAACACAGTCCAATTCAGGCCAGAAATTGTCAATTTTAGCTTTAGATTTTTAATTACTGAAGCCATGTTAGAAGCATCCTGGCTGTAAGGTACCTCTTACAGTCTGTGGAAGCAGGCATCTACTGAGGGTTATTTAGGTCACCTAAGATGAACTATTTTTAAAGTATGTTTGATTTCCTCCATCAACTAGGGAAAAGATGAGAAAACCTTTGTTACCTGACAAAGGATACAGTGGGTAAAAATCCAGATCTTCATACCTCAATTCCTTCTAAGAACACGTGTTGGAGTAGAAAAATTGTCATGTGTTTGCAAATTAGTGGATTGCATCAAAGAATGGATTTTCAGGACTGCATGCTGCTATCTAGATGACAGTGACATTAACAGTTAAGATTCTTTCTGCCTCATCCCCATAAATATGTTTCTGGATTCATTCCTATGCAAATACACTCCTAATCACAGTTTTTTTCAATCTTACCCTGTTGTATCTTTCCTCCAGTGTCAGCTTCTGTGCTCCACATTCTTCCACTAATAATCTCCTCCTGCTTAATGTATTTGTTCATTCCCATGTCCCCAACAGCTTCTCTCCCACTTGATCACTGGGAAAGGAGCTTCCCTAGCACCTCCACTCCTAAATTATGCACTATGCTTAAGTGGGAATAATGTCACTCACCCTGGATGACACTCTTTACAGAAGATGCTTCTTTATTTACTCAAAATGTGTCTACCTGTTTTTTACATGAAATTTCTGTCATCCTTTCCCTGTCAGTCTGTCAGCATCCAATCCCTTCTCTCTTCTCTGCACTGTTTTTTCACTCCTTTCTGATTTTTTGCATAACCATAAGTAAGGTTTCAATAAGGCTATAAGAAATAAGTATCCTTTGAGATTGGATTTCACATACAGACAGTTAAGCAATCCACCAGTTCACAATAGTAAATCTAAGATAAAATTTGGTTTTTGAATAAACTGGCATGGACCGGTTGATATCAAACCTGAGAATTTAGACCTTTATCAGGTTAAGTGAAAGCTTAACAGATGGCTCATTGGAAGCTATCTTACTCAAGACAGAATGTCAGTATATTATGACTGATTTTTAATGTATGCCAGAAGATTCCTGGTAATTTTTGTAGCTATTTGCCAAAATAACTTCGGGTTTTTTGTGTATTTTCAGGGTTTTTTACTTACAAGATACCAAAAAATGCAGATTATCTGAGTGTTTTTCAAAAGCTAAAAGAGCAGGAAAAAAAGCAATTAACAAGTGACTTCTCTTAGTAGCAGTAAAACATGGAGGGATTCTGAACATGAAATCACTTAATGCTTTATATGGAAGCAATAAAGTGACTTCAGGTGTTTCTCAAGAAATGAATTTTAAAACTAGTGGGGAAAACATCCAGCAGAAATAAATCAAAGCTTGTTGTGCTTGTGCCACAAGAAGTGCGTGTAATAGAAAGTTATTAAGACCAAAGCTACTTGCCACATTGCCTCAGAACACTGTCCAGTTGCCAAAGCAGTCTCCAATCAATCAACTGTCAGCCTCATTCCCTCTTGCCAGCACCGACAAGAGCCACCATCTGACTGTAGATTTTGAGAGGAAAGGGGGTTAGTAGCTTTGTTTCCTTCTTAATTAAATTATTTGTACCACTCTGTTCCATCTTCAAAGCAGATGTGAGCTGATAAGGAAAACCTACACTTTCCAGAAAATTATTTCGAAACCTAGATCAAAATATAGTCTGATGTCTAAGTAAGGTTTTTATTAAAAATTAATAAAAATATAATGGGACTTGAATGATCAGCTACCTAATAGCTGAACTAATAGCATCCAACATAGGAAGAAATCTCATTCTGAAAATATGTACAGGCATTTCCTTTTTTGAAATTATATCGAATTTTTTTGCTATTTAGTTCTTTTTTCAACTTATTAAAAATTGCTTCCTTTCCGCTCTTATTGATAAGCGTATACACTGTTTAACTCGGTTGCTTAGAGCATGGTGCTAATAACAGCAAAGTTGTTGTGGGTTTGGTCCTCGAACTGGCCATTCACTTAAGAGTTGGACTCAGCGATCCTTGTAGATCCCTTCCAACCGAGAATGGTCTGTATGTGTGTTTAGGGGTTGCTGTAGGGGAAAAGTCTCCCAAAAACACTGAGCATTATAAACACTGACAAACAGGGACAAAAAAAAGTATTATTATTGGAAGTATTATTACTATTACATTTTATTTTGTCTCAATTTCTAAACAATTTTTATCTCAAACCATGCATTCTATTTTTTTTTTTTTTTCTGATTCTCTGCCTCACTGGTGTGGGGAGTAGGGGAGAATGAGCTAGTGGCTGCACAGTACCTAGCTGCCAGCTGGGATTAAACCATGACATCATCTCATTTACAGAAAAGCCAAATATAGCTATGACTCTGCCAAGGGTATTGGTCTTCCAGTTGTTAATCTACACATCAAAAACTGCCTATGAACACAGAGACCTACATTGCCTTTGGTTTTTTTGACATCCCAGGTAACAGAAATATCTTTAATTTTTAAGATATCATTAACAGTTTCTCTTAGATCTCTACTTTATGATACAAATGTGCTTTTCTGTGCTCCTTTTTTTCCAGAGCAAGAATTGAATGGTGTTTTATGTAAGTGAGTTGAAAGTAATTGTGTTCTACATTTCTAACTGCAGTCTTTGTTTTCAAAGATTTGTGAAAATTTTTGTCTTTTCAACATGTATTTTATTCATTTTGAATATCATCTGGTCAAGAAGCTTCCTGTGTGCATAAAGAAGCACTTGCATTTATAGAAAAATTTCATGCATGCTCCAACTGTTTACAGGAGAGAAATGCCAGAAAATTAGGAGCAAAGTGAAAAATCATGAGCAAAGTGTTGTGGTGAACACAATTCCACGCATGTACAGTACATGCACAGGACAGTTCTGATAAATCAGTAATATTGAGACTCTGGGAGTTTTTGAAAAACAGAGAGAATGCTTGTTAAAGGATTCTCGCCATCCCTATTTGAAATGCATCAGAAGTTTATGTCAGCCAGTCAGCATATCCTTATTTAGCATGGACTTGCCAGCTTGGGCTTAGTGTGTCAGAGTGCATCAGTGTGTTCAGAAAAGTGATGTATTGTGACAGCATGAATGTCTAATTATGTGCATAGCTTACAGTGTTTCAACAGGAAAAAAGCCAAAAACAAGTGAAAAGCTGAAATGAGATTTATTTCTTGTTACCAGCATTTGCTTAGTATGCCTGCTTTTTTTTCTTTTAATACTATTATTTTCTATCCCTATCTCCTCCTGCCTTATCAAAGCTATATTGCATTACAAATTCTTCCTTTGCTGAATATGTTTTTAAAAGCATCTCCAAGTCTTGTTCCCACAAAACATCATAGTAATTATTTTTCTTATGTATCCTGGCTGTCAGTTATTTTCAGTATCTACAGTGCTATTAGTTTCATAGATAGTCACTACAAAGGAGAGCTATTACTAAATCAAGTCATTGAAGCCTATAAAACATCAGGTTTAAATCTGCTTTCATCTTTGGTTGTTTCTTCAACTATACAATATTTAATTTAATTCCCGCTTTTCCAGATTTTCAAGAGATGTCTGTCTCATTCAGTGGGCAGTATGAATGGTACTGCATTAATGGATGATTATTCTGCATTTTGCTTTACCTTTATTGCTCAGCTGGTAATCTATAGATTTGTTTACAGGAAATTACTTGAACTCAGTTCTTGTCATGATTTCACCTCGATCAGCCACCAGTCCCAACACAGTGATTCACTCATCCCTCCACCAGCAGGATCAGTGAAAGAAAATGCCAGAAAACTCATGGGTTGAGATAAAGACAGTTACATAGGCAAAGTAAAAGCTGGGCAGACAAGCAAAACTAAACAAAGAATTAATTTATTTCTTCCCATGGACAGGCAAGTGATCGGCCATCTCCGGGAGAGAAGGGTTCCATTACACATGATGGTTACTTGGTAAGACTACTATCACTCCAAATATCTTCCCCTTTCCCTTTCTTCTCTCCAATTTATATACTGAACATGATGCCATATGGTCTGGAATATCCCTTTGGTCAGTTAGAGTTATCTGTCCCAGCTGTGTCTCCTCCCAGCCTTGCATGCATCCCCAACTTCCCTGCAAGTGTGGCAGTACAAAAAAACAGAAAAGCCATTGCCTCTGTGTAAGAAATGCTCAGCAATCATAAAACTTTCACTATATTATCAACCTTGTGTTCAGCATAAATCCAAAACTTAACCCCATAGCAGCCACAGTGAAGAAAATTAATTCTATCCCAGCCAAAACCAGCACAATTCTGAAGACAGAATTATTAGTTACCATATTGCCTCTTAGAGCAATCTCATTCTAGTAGCTGTTTCACAAATATGAATTAATTTATCTTCATAGTACTCACATAAGAGATGTGATTATTACTATCTAGATTTTGCAGAGGTAGGAGAAAAAATTAAAGACAAAATTTTTCATTCAGTATGCCAAATTTGAGATCTCTGTTATTCCTTTTCATTCTGTTCAGAACATTTACAAAATCCAGCTCTCAGTGATTTCAGTTGCTACTGTGAATGCTCAGCAATTTTCTAGATCAATGTGTAGGATGTTAAGTTGGGAGCACAGCTAATGCAGAAACGTACAATAGTGACTGCCTTTGTAGAGTTTGATTCAAGCAACTTACTCATAGGAACACACTCAAATCAGCAGGACAAAAATGAATTCTGCCTATGAACGGCCAATTGCCTTAACTCTCTCATCTCTTCCTGCAGTCCACTTCTTCACTTAATAGTTTTCAGTAACAGAAACAAATGTGCAAGGAATGGAAAATGAGGTATTGCACATCCCCTGGTGTTTTTTGGGGGGTTTTGGGGGGTTTTTTTATATTATTTTTTTACATCAGCATCCATTAAGTTTTCTTAAAGAAGGACACTTTTGCATACTTGTAAGAAAGCTGAAACCAAAGCTGGGAGAAATGAAGCCCTGGTCCAGATTCTGCAGAATTAAGCAGCCTCATATTATATTTACAGTGAATGCCAAATCACCTATACTCCTCCATACTATGTACTCTTTGGGGAAACCAAGACAAAACCACAGGCGTATGGACCTTTAGCACATAGTACATGAGCAGAGGGCTTTCCAGATGCATCAAGCCAACTTAGAGCAGATGCTGTGCAGTTTATGTATGTGAATTGTAGGTCTCAAGAAGAGATGACTGAGAGGGGACCTCATCAATGCCTATAAATATCTGAAGGAGAGGTGTCAAGAGGATGGAGCCAGGCTCTTCTCAGTGATGCCCAGCAATGGGCAGAAACTTATCCACAGTAAGTTCCACTCAATTACGATGAAAAACTTCTTTATTCTGCTTTGAGACACTGGACCACTTATTATTGTTGTTGTGTTGTTATTATTATTATTAGGTTATTATTATAGTATTATTATTGGGTTGGAACTAGCTAGTGTGTGTTGAGGGAGGGCCAGACCTGCAGCCACATATTCAAGCCTGTGGCCACAAATGGCTCATGGCAGGAAAGCCACATGGCAGGGCTTTTGTCTATCAGTTTTGTCAATCAAAAGGCCTGTCTAGTAGCCTGCCCATAACATGTCTCCTGGAGCCTCTGGTTGTCTGCAGCATCCCTCACTCTGGCCTAGAGGGCACTGAGTGGTCAATGACCCAAATGTCCTGCCTTGGAGGAATGGCCATGGTGGCCAGACCACATTAAATACAGCCGGGCTCCTCTCTTCTTTCTTCCTTTACTATTTTTAGTTTCTCTTTCTTTATTCTTTTCTTTACTCTTAATCTCTTCTGGGTAACTTAAATCAACGGGCTGTGTCTTACTAAGCTGCTGTGAGTTGCATTGTGGTGGATGCTTTTGTGGAATGCTTCTGCCTTGATTGTATGATATCCCTGCAAAACTTCTGCCAAAATGTTTGTTTTCTCACTAAATTGAAAGAAAATTTCTTGGAAAAACATGCCACTGTTTTCTCTTTACACTATTTTAAGTTATTAACTGTCACTGTGGTCCGGTGGAGAGTAACGACATAGGCACCAAGCCTTCATGCAGGAAAGTATTTTAATGAAAATTCCCAAGGTTTTTCTGCCTTTTAGAATACAGCATGTTACATTCTCATTGGTGAATATACTTGTTTTTACAATTTCATTGGCTTAGACTAAATATGAAATCATCTTATTTTGAGAAAACTCTAACTTATTTTGAAAAAGACTGAAATTTGTTTTGGGAAAGGCTCTGACTTGTTTTGAGAAAGGTCTAAGGAGAGTTTTTAATTGTAGTTTCATTCAGACTTTAGAGGACAATCTTCTTAGCATTTACTGAGCAGCAGTTAAAACATCTCATCGCAAAGTAAAAAAAAATAACATTTTCTAGCCAGGATCAGAAACATTTATTAAAAGTTAGCATTTCAGAAACTTCCACTCAAAAATTAATTTAGACACTTAAATGAAAGGGATTTAATTGTCAAACCTGTAGACCAAGGAGAAAATTTAATAATTTGAAGAGAAAATTCTTCAGGTCCAATTTATATACAACTTTAACAACATACATAAATATGAAAATAGGTTCCTAGCTTTTACACCAGGCTTTGTTAAAAGGCTGACTTACTAGGTAGTCATTGATATTGGTTCTCTAGCATAAGAAATTATCTGTGATTAGACAGATGTTGGTCATAAAAGAAAAATCATGAGCATATGAGATAAAAGCATCGTAATAAAATTCAGCAGTAATACAATCATTAGAAATTTTTTGCACTTACTTTAACTCCCATTTGAGATAATCCATTCACACTAGGCAGATGACTAAAGGAATCTAAGCTAGTGAAAATTATCCGGTGATGACAATGTAAATTTACACCTCCACTCATATGTGTGTTAGAGATGTGAAGAGAACAGTTACTCAACTGTAATGCACTTAGAGGTTTTATATCCTACCTTCAGCATATATGCAGCTGAATTAAAAATAACTCAGAATGATTATCAGAAAAAAAATCTATTGGTTTTGTGATAATTTAACTGTCCTACTACTTTCTGCACCATAACAGTGAAACAGTGGTGCAGGAAGGTATCTCCGGTGCTCTCTTTATCCAAGAATCAGCAGCCTTCCTCAGCTTTTATCAGATTGTTTGTTTTTTTTCCTGAAGAAATGAACAAGTCAACTGTGCCATTAGCCAACAATGTCTGTGACTAACTTAGAGGGGAGACTTGCCATTGGATGATCAGTAGAACCTTGCTTCTGCTACAGAAAACAGTCCTCATTTTACGAAGTTCAAAATTTAGTGGGATGCAAAAACTACTGCCTCTCAGGGGCATCTCATCAAAAGTCTCATTCTGCATGGTATCTGCTATGTAAGATCCCATCATCTTGGTGCAAGTGTTATAGGCTCTGGACTTTCTTCCAGCCTCTTCTTTTCCAAACAGCTTCAGTTGTAGCCAAACAATTCACAGCAAATGTTTACCAGATTCCTTAAGACTCAACAGTGATAGAGATCTTAGGATTTATTTGGATTATATGCTCTAGAGGTATAATTCTTAAAATAAAAAAATTGTTTTAGGAAACTTTCATTCAACATAATCATGCTGATTCTCACTTCTGCAATGATACATCATATATTTTTTTAAAATCTAAATAAAAAATTACGAAGCAAAATAAAATCTAAATAATTTTTTAAAACCTCAGAACAGGGTTTTTTAAATTAATTTTTTTCTAATGCTTTTTATTCTTAAAAAAATAGTATTCAGGCTTAAACAACCAAAGTGTGTGAAGTATTCAACCTCAGCAAAAAAACCAGCATGTTTCAACTGAATGCAGGCGCACTTAAATTCCCCTGATTCGTCATTTTTCCCCTCAGCATGCATTAAGATCTCTCCATGTAGGCAGCTTGGGTTCATTTGACCCCTGGTGAGGACCAGCTCCAAACCATGTTGCAACTTCAGGAGGGTGCTGTGTTCAAACTAATGTGCTCATCACTCCAGGTGAATGCATTAACTCACATAACCATTATCTTAACACAACTGTATGATGCTCAGTCACAGCTGATGGGGTCTGGCAAAAGTGGTAAAAGTTACTTGTATCTGTTTGGTATGTCTATTTAAGTGTATCCTGATTTACATTAAGGTTGTCCTTTTCAGACAGCGCACAGCATTATTAATTAGCTACGAAGACTTCAAGTGAGGATGGGAGCTGTGTTAGCAAAATTAATACCACTCGTATAGTGTTTGAGAATTGTAAGTGTAGTAGTGCTTATGTAGGCCCAGAGATATCAAGAGGCATAAAGTGATAAGGATGAAAGAGAATGAAGATTCTCTCTAGATTTTATTAATGCCTAGATATTGGGATTCTCACAAATAAATTCAATTGATTGTGCTCGCAAATTCATTTGGAGGTTAAGATAGATAGTAGATTTTTCCAGGCTGAAGGTAAAATTGGTTTACAGAGCAGCTAATCCTTCATTGATATTTCTGAAATTCTTTGCCACTTTCTGTGTCCCAATAATTTCAACCACATCCTTTATAGCTGATTGATTCTTGAACTCATAATCCATTTTTCCATGTTTAGCTCTTCATTTTTTCCAAAGAGCCTATTCTGGGCAGCTAAGAATTTCTCCATCAGTATAATGCACACTCCCATAATGCAGCCAGCCGTAGCAATGTGACATTAATCTAAATTGACTATTTCCAGTACTGTTAGTTTAACGTGAATTCTGAAAATAGTTATCACAAGATTCTTTCAATTCTCAAGCGGCACTGGACAATGATTTGGACACAAGTGTCTTGCCTCATTTAAGCATCTTAAAGAGTAGAACTAAATGGATAAGGATGGTATTTGATATTGACCACTAGTTGTCTCAGTTACTGCAGCATCTGGACCAGGGCTTCATTTCTCCCAGCTTTGATTTCGGCTTTCTTACTGTTATGAAAAGCTATCCTTCTTTGAGAAAAAAATTACTGGATCACTCTGAACGACCTTTGCTGCTGAGGGACTTTATTGAAGACCTCACAAATGCCTTTATTACAATTAATTACCTTGGTGTTAATTGATGTACAAAGAAAAATAGATATTTTAAACCGAATTCCCAGTGCATTCACCAAGGAAAAACTTCAGTTAAGACTACAGGGTTACTTCAGATTAATTTTACTTAAATGCTGAACTCTGAGTATCAGTTCAGTGGTCAGTCTCAGGGTAGCCTTTGGATAGGGAAAAAGTAAAGGATCAAACATTTTAGTCCCTGGGAAAAAGACTAAATATATACAAGATATTTATGCATAAAAATTTTCTCTTCCATTTTTCCTAAATGCTAATAGTTTTATCTTATGATAAGGCCAGCACAAATGAAAAGGGGGGAAAAAAAGCCAGAAAATTACAGGCTATTTCAATTTATAATATGTGCAATCTGTACTAACATTATGGGAATTACATGTGTACTTTCGTGGTTTAGCTCTCTTCCCCAAATTCTTTCTTTAATAAATAGCTTACACAAATTTTCTACTATGTATTTATACATCTGCTGTGAGAGCATTATCCAGGGGTTGTAGCTTTGTTGTTCTGCCTAACATGTTAACATCCGTAGTATTTAATCCCTGGGCATTGTTTTCAGCCTACTCAACTTTTTCTGTTTTAAATTGACAGATATCTGTGAAGTAGCTTTGCTCAGCTATTATCAAGTTCTTATATGTAGGATTGCATGGCAAAAGTGGCCTTCAAAATGTACACTGACACTTCTTTGTAATGCAACACTCAAACATCATTCCTGATTTTCCTTTTTATGTCCTTTCATGAACAGTTGGGGGTTGGAGGTGACCTATTAAATCTGCCCAGTATACCATTTTACTGACATTTTTCTGATTATTTTTCTCTGCCACAAAAAGTGGGAGCTTCAAATTTGTCATTCAAGCCTCTCAATGAACTTTATAAGAAAATCTCTACAGATCCTTATGAGACTTCCCTATTCAACAATAGGCAGTTTAATCACCAGGCTTTTATACATTTTAGTGTGCAAAGAGAGCTTGCCTTTCTTTTTGTTTCTGAATATTTCAAGCTATTTATGTCTACAGTCAGTCCCCTCCAAAACCACCTACAAACAAAATCATGACAACTTTTAATATTTTCAACTGGAGTACAAATTGATGTAAAGTGTTGAGTTGTTCTCTTTTGTGGCTTTCATCTGTTTTTTTCTAGAAAACTGATCTGAGAAATAGAAATATAGAGGCCTACAGAACAGCGCTAAAACCAGTAAATTGTCAGATCGTGTCAAGCATTGGATCCTCCCCCATTCTTCCATCAAAGAAAAATATAATCCTCTCTCTTGCTTTATTGTCCAACATTTCAAGGCTCATCACACTACCTGATGCCTGCATGGGAAGGAAATGAAGATGCAGAAAACAAAAAAGAAGCAGGAGTGGAAAGATCCAAGCCAGAGGTAGGATGACAGTCTGAGAGACAATATCAATTGTGGTAAAAAGGAGCACACTTAAGGATTAACATCACAGGATGAAATGTCACATGTCAGCACATATACTGGCTCATGCTCTGGAACTGGCAGTATGTCAGTCTGGTGCACCATCGTCTATTCATCTACCATTCCCAATGCCTTATGCCATTATTCTGTCAGTAAAGGATTTAGAAACCTCAGCAGCTGCTTTGGCAGTAGGCAAATGAGAGAGAGTGGCTAGTACTTAGCTTCTATGAACCTCACCTCCTATGTAGCATAGTGAAATGTAAGCAAAAACCTGTGAACAGAACATGGGGTCATATTTCTGCTTTTGACCACAAATTCCAGCCTGGTTTTCAAACACTTCCACAATGATTTTTTTTTTTTTAAGTGTCAGGATCCAGGTATGTAAGAGAGTAAGATCTAGGGTATTTTCACTTTTTAAGACCTAGTCCTAGAGAATATTTATATTTTCCTCACAAAATGAAGAGAGAAGATCTAAGGCCTTGCCATTTCTTACCAAATGACTATCATGTGATGATCAGCTTTATCAAACAGCCCACAGACAAGCAGTAAGGAGAAATAAATATCTGAGAGTTTCATAAGGACTTCCCTTTATCTATGCCTACCTTATTTTTTTGTTAATTCCATAAAGACTTAAAACATTCATATAATATTTTAGATTAGTCATGTGATGCAGCCTGTTCACAATGCCTTCCTTATTTAACATAGCTCAGAATTAATCTGACCATTAGAATTTTACCTTGTGAAAAACAAGTTTCAGGGCAATAACTCCTGTTCATACATTTTCCTTCACTTGTTTATTCTCTAATGAATTGTGTTTCTCATCTGGAAAGAGAGAATAAGTAATATAATATCAAGCAATGCACATGAAATAATGCTAGAGACAGCCTAGATGTAATGAATAATGCCCTATCCAAATATAATTTCCAGAAGAAAAGCAATTTCAATATTGTTCAGCAGATTGAAATTTCTGCCTCTCCTGAATTATTCTACAATTTTTGTGAGAGTTACAGTGATGTTTCTGAGTTCAGGTTGATATATGTGCCACTTCTTGGAAATAGAATTGATATTGTCACTGGTATCCCTTACTGGTTTACATATTGACATAACCACGGACCAACACACTTGAAAAAATTCCTAGTAAAAAAAAAAAACCAACCAAAAAAAACCAGATTTTGTGTGTTCCAGTGGTGCCTACTTAGTGAGTTTATGCAGCTGTGATGTTTGTATATATATCACAAATAAATTACTAACAATAATGCTATTATACTCTAGAGAGACTAAACATTAACTATAGGGGAACCAAAACTTCAAATATGATTTCTATGGCAGAAGAAGGTCACCTCAGTCTGTGCATAAACTGCTTTCAACAACTGATGCAAACAACTGCTACCAGACACAGGTTGCTACCTCAATCTAAACAAAGATATTTTTCTGTACACAGATCAAGAGCATCATTCAATATCTTACCGGAGGAATTAAGTCCCAGACCTGGTGCTTTCAAATTTGTGGAATTGAGATTTTCCAATTTCTTACACAATCTATATGGATCTGTTTCTTCAAAACTTGTACAAAATGACCTGGCTTACTCCTTCTATGCTCTTCTGAAAGACTACATTTATCCTGACACAATAGGTGTGCAGCCACATTCATTCACAAAGTAAAATTCAGACAAGTCAAATGAATTTAGTAACTGCCTCTGTCCGGTAAGGAATCTCTTTCCCAGGAGCAGCACAGCAAGTGGTTATGCCGTAATATCATCCAGAGTACTGTTGTGGGACTCTGATAACAATTAAAAGCATTATTTTAGAGGTTTAAAACATGTTAAAGTCAGTAATCCCTTTAAGACTGAGAAATAAAAAGAGCTATTATAATATATATAGGACCAATCAGTCTAGAAAACTAAGGATGGGATTGTATATTTGTCTGTGAGTAACAAATATTCCATCTTCCTGTTGTACCTGGTAAACTGAGCTGCAATGTCTCCTTGTTTATCACAGCAATTTCACAATAACCCTAAGATATATCACAACACTCTATTTTTTTGACATATGCTATATTGACTACATACTAGAAATTATTATCCAGGTTCAATTTTATTGGTATCTCTGTATGTGACATTTTATGTCGTTTGGCAGACAATATTACAGAATCCTTTGATTATTTCAAAGATCGTGTTTAACAAAAAAAAAAAAATGACCTGAAAAGAAGGAATAAGACAAGATCACTTAAATTTGTTTGCACTTATAAAGTGATGGATGGATGTACAGTACAGAATGCCAACTGAAACTCTTGGAAGAACAAATATAGTCGGATGTACTGCGATGCCAGGCTATCCTACTAACACTACAAAATACTTGGTACTTTTTATTCTTTATATGAATACATTTGAAGAAATTTCTTACTTACAGAAAGGATATTGTTATTTGCAGTGCAATAAGGCACGGCCCTTGATGACAGCCAGTCAAGAACAACTTAATTAAATGCACCAAGCTTTTATATCTTTTAGCAAGTATCTATGCATTTCCTTATTGAGCTAACTTCCTGCTTACATTAGTCAGCAAAGCATCTCTGAGCACAAAGACAGCCTTTTAACACGATGTCCATTGTATAAATTAGGGCAACCTTGAGTTGTGTATCTTCTTCCTTTGCTGTTCTTTCCCCAGGTTCAAATCCAAGAAGACTAACAATATTCTGTTGTGGGTTTTAGAAACATTGTCATATGTTTCTATCCTAGGCCCTGTTTCTATCCTAGGCCCCTCAACAATTATTGGCTTGGTAAGTGTATGTAGGTTCTCAGCCGATGTCTCCAAGCTCATTGGCTGCAACTCCTGCAGCAGTTCAGTTACATCAACCATCTCACCTCTGGCATTGACATAGCGATAGAAAAAAAAAAAAAAAAAAAAAGACTAGAAAATCATTGTTCATCTTTGCTCAGGAAGCAACTTCTTGAGTTAGTGCCCTAGAAGTATTAGGGCATTAGTCCAATAGAACAGCCATCCCTAGCTCTTGGTTTTACTGAACAGACCTCAAACTATATTAAATATCATAACAAAGGAAACCTTTTGTTGTCTTACTCCCTGGAAATCAGAATATCAGTTGTTCTCACTGTCTCTGCAGAGGCTGGGAGTGGTACAGCATCTGATTAGGTTACCTGAATAGCTACAAACTCTCTCTCCGCTTTGGAAAGTCTGGAAAATAACGTAGACTTTGTGGAAAATGGATGCAACGAGAAAAAAAAGGTGAACATAAATGACAGTGTGTTGAATTCATAAGTGAATAGGTTTAGGTAAAGTGACAACATATAAAAGTATTCCTTTATGGAAAAGCTGAAGCAAAAAAATTTCATTAAATTAATTGAAAAGCAGATGATGGAATTAGAAAGTACAACAGACAGACAAGATTATGCATGCTGACTTTAGATCAAAATGCCTTAAGCTATCCAACCATAACTTAGAATGTATTGGATAAAATGTGCTCTGCTTCCAGCTGCTTAAAAATATCCATAATCATGACATGGTAGAGTGTTTACCAGGATTAGAAGTACAAAACTAAGAAATGTTAAGTCAGTTCTGAGAAGAAAGGAATTAAAATAAACTGCACTGAAATTCCACAGATACTTATCTTGTTTAATGTTTTAAGACTCACAGCACTGCTGCCCTTTTGTAAAGAAGAAGCATTACATGTAGTGTGAAATGGAACACTCAGAAATAACATTTTCATATAGGTAGTTCTTCTGGGAAGGGAAAATCCCTTTCAAAAGAGATAGCAGAAGGTTGTTAGTGTGTGGTGTCAAGAAAAGTTACACATTTTCCCTGCAGGTGACTGTAAACTGTACTTGACTAAAGTATGGATTTGACTAGTAGATAAGACTTCATCTTATGTCCCCTGCACAGCACTTGCTACCTGTCAGAAAAAAAGGTTTAAAAGACTTTGGTGTGCTTTTATTTATTTATTTATTTCATTTTTATTTGATCCCAAATTCAATAGGTATTAACTTTAATAGTTTGTCCAAATATTCTTCCAATGTATATCAGCTGACTGCTTGAAATTATTTGATGTTTGCGCAGAACAAGCACTGGCATTTTACAGAACTCAAAGAAAGTTGTACTACAAACCCACATCTCATTTCTGATAGTGCCGCCTATATAATGAAGTTGATTGGAAAGCATACTGGACATAATGCTGTGGAAGTTATTGTCTTCAGGAAAACAGCAGGCTCCAAGGTCTCCTCAAATTTTCAATGGAGATTTAAAAAAAGTACAAGAAAAGAGAGATCCAGAGAAAATAAAGACACAAAGAACTACTCATGCTCAACAGATATATATATATGAACTACATGGTATCATTATTCTTCAAGAAAACAGTGTAAATTGTATGTGCTGCATAAGTATATACATTTTGAAAGAACAGAGGGACAGATTATATAAATGCAAATTACATTTACTGCATCCTGCATTATTAAGGATGACATCATAGATGTTAAATGCAGGGTCTTTAGTTTTCTTGACCAGTAAATGAACTGAAACAACTTGTTCTCTCTCAATACTGATAGTAACAAGTCCTAAATACACCAGGACTTGGATGAAACATTAAGATTTCAAATTCTCTGAATATTTACATCCAGTAGTACTTTACTCTGTGTAGTTCTGGAAAGTTATTGGGAAAAATTGCAGGGTAAATTAAGATAAAATAAGATTATAATCCTCAGTTTTTAATAAAGGTTTTGAACACATTTTAAGAGCATTTTTAAAAACAATAAATAAAGGAAAACGTGAAATCTGAGAAGTTTCATGGGGCATAGTTTTATTCCACAACAAAAGCGGAGGGACAGAATATTGCCTTGAAAATTAAAGTCACATTAAGTGACATACTGTATTATATCTAATATAGTGTATTATAGGTGCAGGTCAATATTTTAATAATATATAATGTCTAAAAGTGTATTTCAATAAGGAAGGCAATGTCAGTAAGAAGAAATAATAAATTTTATTAGACCACCTATGCTAGTTGAAATTAAAAAGAAAAAGCTTTCATGCTGAAGCTCTTTGAATAAGTCATCTTGTGCAGAACATGAAATGTACACATACACACACAGACAAATATACATATATCTCCAAATGTCAGGTCTACTGTTCTCAGCACTTTTCTGCCTTTTTTTTTTGCAACACATGAACTTCCACAAGATGAAATAGGATAGATGCAATACAAATAAAAGGAGTTCTGATATTAGGTGAAAGAACATATTTTTATCTCCTAAACTCAATATAGGGAGGGACTTCCAATAATTTGCAGTGGATGACATAATCTGAATCCTACTGTGGTAGTTCACAGAAGCCGGAAATAATGTACTTTATCTACCAAAAGAATAAATAATAAGTCCAAACTTGTTCTAAAGGCATTTCTTATGTCAGGCAACAACATCAGTGATTTCCAACAAGATAGCAGTACAATTGTAAAAGCAATAATAATTGGAAAAAAAACCCCAACAGACAAAAAACAGCTCAGTAACTGTGGAGCCACTTCAGAGCATTTTGGGCACTCATTTGTGTTAAAAATGGGAACTCTGCTTGTATTCAGTGGCTTCCACTTCATTGGATGTACCTTGATATCTCAGAGAATTCATTGCTAACATCTCTAATGTCTTAAAGCAACATTAAGGTCTCACGGTTCCTGCAATATTACAGGAGGTACAACAAGGGCATATTAATCCTTCTGGATTTAGTTTAAGAATAATAATATGGCTCCCATCTAGGATATGCCAAAATGAAAAGGCATTTCCAAACAACCAGCGAAACCACTAATAAAATCAGTACAATAAAAGGAAAACAGACAACAGAATCTGGAACTGTTTTCCCCACACATTTTTGGAACATCAACAAAGAGCAGGAAGTTTTGATTATCCAAGCAAGTAAAAAAGAATGCATTGTCATTACCATGACTTATAATGGAATCAGTGAGAAAAAAAATCACTGGCCCTAGAACACAGGGTGAAACATGGAATTCCTACAGGTGTTTTTATGACCTTAGCATACATTCAGAAGCGTTGAGGATCCTGACAAAGGAATTATTTCTCCCTTTCTTGCATTTTTCCTAGAGTACATTAACACTTTGTTATCAATTACCTGTGTTTACTACAAATATGCATATTGGAAATTTTGTGATATGTTTTATTTTCCTTTGGTTTCAATCAATAAACATGTTGCCGAGAAGGAAATTAAGCACTACACAAACTAACTTAACGCCCATGCTTTCTCCTTCCCACTCCAGTAGAACTGGGAAAAGAATCAAAGTAAAACTTGTACATTGAAATAAGAACACTTTAATGATGGAAAATGAAGTAAAATACAGTAATAGTGTTAAATAAAAATAATAAAGGTAATAAAAAGGGGGAAAACAAGTGATGCACAAAGTAATTGCTCACCACCCGCTGACAGATGCCTGATCCTTGTTCCCAAACCCAGATCAGCTCCTTTTATGTGTAATTCCCCCATTTTATATCTGGGTATAATGTCCTATTGGTGGAGTATCCCTTTGGTCACTTTGAGCTACCTGTTCTCACTATACTGTCTTCCAATTTCTTTTGCAAACCTCTGCACTGGCAGAGCATGAGACAATAAAAAAGTCCTTGACTTAGGACTTAGCAAAAAGCCAAAACATTGTGTTATCAATGTCTTTCTCATTCTTAATCCAAAACACTGCACTGTAACAGATACTAAGAAGAAATTGACTCTCCTCTAGCTGAAACAAGGACAACATAAAACCTCTTCATGAGAAAAATGAGAAATAAGTTGTCTCCTTTACAAAAAGAAGGCAGCAAAGCTTTTTAGCAGGATCAACAATCTGCCATAGGCATCAACTTTGGTTGACAAGGTAGAACTTCCCCTGTGGAATTCTATTAACCCCTTTACCAATCTGCCAATAATGTAATCCTCTAGAAACTTGTTTTTATTTAGTTATGGCCTGCAGAGTGTATTTGCTTCTCTGCTTATTAAATAGAACAGCTGAATCAGGTCACCCAATATAAAGACTTATATATCATATGTATGAAATTTCAAAGTTATCATAAAGAATGTCTTTGATGCTCAAAATAAAATATGCTTTGAAATATAAAAGCATGCACATTAAGGGAAAAAATGTATTTTAGGTGGTCTTTCACAGTTGTAAAGACATAGCAATTTACACCCATTGAAAATACAGGGCTGATTTTGCACATAGATATAGGAAGGCTTACATGATTAAATTTCAATTTTTTTTTTTAAATTATTACCTATTAACAAATACAAAATATGATTCAGTACAAATCTCCCTTCTTTACTACTCTAGCTTGAGTAAGTTTATCTAAATGAAGTTAATAAACATAGTAAATATTATTTTCTTTTTTGACTTTGCAAGTAAATTTCTTTTAGCAATGTTGAATTTAATGTATATTTTAATTTAATATTCCTTTTTTTTTTTTTGAGATGGGAAAAATATGTACTTAAAGTAAAATATTTGCATGTAACTGTAAGAAACCTGAATAGTGTAGGGGAGAATTCATCATGGACTTAGATTCAACAACATTTTAAAGTGTAGAGTCATCTCACTTAGCCTTGGCTATCTGTACTGGTTTTGACTAGGATAGAGTTAAATTTATCCATGGTAGCTTCGATGGGATTATGTTTTGGGTTTTTGCTGAAAACAGGGTTGATAACACAAGGATGTTTTGGTTATTGCAGAGCAATACTTGCACAGAGTAAAATGACTGCTGATTTTCTGCATTGTAATTTTTTTCTTCATAAAATAAATTAAAAAATAAAATATGGATGATAGCTTATTAGAGGAATCTGTTATAGTTTAAAAAGAACCACAAAATTACTACTCTCCAACCTTCTCTCTATGCAACTTATTTTGCCTGTAACTTTGCCAGGTTTCAAAGGAAGAGTGTGCATTGGGTCTTAGTTACTTGAGATTCACAAGGAGCAGCAAAAATCCTTTCCAAAGATTTGAAAGGCTGGCATTAATTTCAGGTTCTATTGTGACTGTTTTGCTTTCCCTTAGGAACCTATCTAAGCCTCTGTTCAGCATATTAGTCTGGTGACATCTGTGATGACTAAAAGTATACCACATCTTTGAAACTAGTTATTCTTGCCTTAGTAAATTAATTCAGTTGTATCACTGAACCTCTACAAAACAGTGGTAAGTATCAATATTGTTAACAGCTGATCTCTGCTTTGGTTGCTATCTTTTGCAAAGATAATTTTCTTATTTAGAAGTAAGATGTACTACATAACAGTACTTCAAAGAAGGAAAGAAATAAGGAAAATAAACTTCAATAAAACAAAAAATGTCATTTTCATAGCAATTTACTTATTTCATTCCAGGTAGATGTAAAAAATGGACACTAAAGTGAAAATTTGGATAGTTAACAATTTTTGTAATTTGTAGTAATTTGGAAGATGTTTTTATTTCTCATTTTAAAAACACCTCAATCATGACCTGTATACTTATAATTCAGAGGCAAGCACAATTCATGGTAGATTGTGTATACCTAGTAAAGCTAATTTCAGGGGACCATGAAAACTATCTCCTCTTAAACTGTGAATGGAGAAGGTCCAATGCCCATGACACTTGCAATGTCTTTCTGACTAACTGGTTGCCCAAATAACTTGTGTGTGAAGGTTGCTGTTAGGTGTCAGTGTGTTTTACGAACAGTCTACTGAAGCATTCTCACATGTTACCTAGCTAAAATGTCAAAGTACACTTATATCTTTATATTTGGTCGCAGATCAACCTATTTTTCTTCCTTTTCACACATCCGCCCTCATCCTTGTTTAACTTACTGGAAAGCAATAAGCATCACAGCTACTTTTCTCACCACTTCAGATTCAATGAATCATACTCCGAGAATGTCATCTTCTCTGCATTAGACTAGAAAACCCCCGAAGAACTGTTCTAAATTACTGGCCCTGATTCAGGCCAGTGCAATTCGACCCTCTGACCCTACTGTTTTTATCAGCCTCTGAAAGGAAGTCTCTGTAAACCTGAATCATGGGGTTAACATCAACAGTCTTAGTAAACCTTATCACATGGAGTCTGAGATGCTAATACAGCTTTAATGATCAATGCAGTCCCTGTTACATATATTTGCTGGATAACCTCAAAAATATATGACATTTACATCAGTGGCATATCCAGCATATCATATAGCAGATTGATAACCATCCAACTATTCATACAGCATTGTCGTTAGTTTTGGTAAGTTCAGATTTCTGGGGGAAGACCCCTGTAAGTACCATATCCATATACACCTTAGTAAAATGTACATTTATTAGAAATCCATCCCAAGACTAGAAACCATACACTCAGTAAATTGAATAGTTCAGAATTTGGAAGACAATTGAGAGCCTTTCAGCTTCTACAGATGACACTAAATTGGGTGGTATTGTTAATCTACTGGAGGGTAGGAAGGCTCTGCAGAAGGACCTGGACAGGCTGGATTGATGGTCTGAGGCTAGCTGTATGGGGTGCAATAAGGGCTAGGTGCTGGATCCTACACTTCGGCCACAATAACCCCATGTAACCCACGACAGGGTTGAGGAAGAGTAAGTACTGTGTCTGGTTCTGGGCCCCTCACTTCAAGGAAGACATTGAGGTGCTCCACTGGGTCCAGAGAAGGCCAACAAAGCTTGTGAAGGGTATGGAGAGTAAGTTATGTGAGGAGTGGCTGAGGTTGTTTAGCCCAGAGAAAAGGAGGCTTGGGGTAGAACTTCTCATTTTCTACAACTACCTCAGAGGAGGTTCTAACAAGGTGGGGGACAGCCTGTTCTTCCAGACAACATGTGAGAGGATGAGAGGACATAGGTTTAAGCTGTACCAAGGGAGATTCGGGTTGGACATCAGGACAAATTTCTCCATGGAAAGTGTTGTTAAGCATTGGAATGGACTGCCAGGGTAGGTGGTGGAGATATCATTCCTGGAGGTGTTCAAGAAACGACTGGAGCTGGCACTTAGTGCTATGGTCCACTTCACAGGGTAGTGTTCTGTCAAATGTTGGAGTCAATGTTAGTAATCTTTTGTAATACAGATGATTCTGTGAAATCTTTGGAAAATAACTGACAGCATCTGAAGGCAGTTTAAGAACAAAAGCTTTTGAAAACTCTATTATGCCTTCCAAACAGGTATGACAAAAAGTCATTGCCTGTCAAAGTGTGTACCTTCAATAATCATTCAGCTCTCACTTCTCAAAGTGTAATCACTGGTTTTTGAAAGTATCACACTTTTTTTCCCTGTCTGAATAAGTGTCTAAAAATTGGGAATTGGAGATCTTCAAAATTCTCTGCTGACTTTAGTGGATCAGCCAGATCAATTGAATGGAGTTTGCTCTAGGAATTCAGAGTAAGCAGACAACTGACCAAGACTTGAAAGAAGTTCTGAGGCTGATTGGATTAAAGCCCAGAGAGGAAAACACATCCCAAAACAACGTGTCTGCAGAGATAGAAATCCTGTCCCTGTGTGCCTGGGGGATGAAGGGACTTTGATAAGAAGGTTGTAACACAGGGAAACATTTACCTGTTAACCCAACACTAAAGCTATTGGAAAATACCAGCTTCTGCCCCCTCTGAATTCGTATCCTATATAAACCCTGGTCTCCTTCAAATAAAGGTCTCTCTTTTCACATTCCCCTGAGGGAGGGTCCGTGTCATCTGCCGGCCATACAGGAAGGTTTTCAGAAACACTCTGCTAAGTTTTACCAAACCAACAGGTAGCATAAGCTGCTTTGTTATGGAATAGCTCATGACTTTACTTGACTAAAATTGAACTCCTTATATTACATAGCTTTCATGGTTCTCATCTCAGAAAACCATTCCCATTTCTCAGTGCGCCTAGGTGCATGTGTTTGTCTTTAAGCATGTACATTTACACTGCACTATGCTCAGCTGTCTTAACCTTCCTAAAAAGTGTCCTACATTTTTAATTCTGTTTTCTGATTTTCACATCCAACTCTGCAACCTCTCACTTAAGGTGGTGTGGCAGTGTTTTTCCACATTTATTCCCATGCTGCTTTTCTCATGGTGTTATTCTCACAGCCTTGCACCTGCCAACACCAATGTTGTAGCTATGGCAGATTCTCATGAGAAGCTACTTCCACTAGCATGAGAAACACCTCCTCTATCCCCCTTCCCTATCTCTTGTTTTGTAAATTTTAATTTATATTGCAGGAATACAGGACTTAATGAATAACATTCCAGATAATGATCATAAATCGCTGATAAGCGTTACTCGGCAACATGCATGCCTGAAACTCAGCAACCAATTTTTGTGTAACACTTGCACCTAATTAAACATGCTCCCATCAGTGCTAAAAAATAATAAACAGGGGAAAAGAACCAGCAAGTTTGGCCAGGTCCTGAGGAAAACCACACAATACTCAGGGAAAAAGCATATCTGGAAAAATCATAATGTTTATCTCTGTCAGCTGCACTGTTGCTCTGGAGAGGATATGCAAGAGAGGAATGTTTCCCTCTGAGGACCCTACCACCTAATTTCCCAGCTAGCCATTATGGAAAGACTTCTCCCTTCTCTCTTCCTTTTTAAATTTTTTTTCCTCCCCTCTTGTTTTCTCATTCATCTAGATTCATCCCTCTCTCCAAGTAACTTTAAAGCTATGTCATCAGCTGTGAACTTCACAAATAAAATTTTATGCATGTCCCATCATCTTTGGTACAACACTTAAGTATTGATTAAACATGAGAATCAATAGATGTCCTAAACAGGAGTGACTTAAACATGTCTAAATGCTTTCTGAATTTAAACTGGAAAGTCTGTTGCAAACTCATGAGCAATAGGTTTAATGAACCAAATAATCCCAAAGATGGCACTACAGGGAGAATTTCACATAAATATGCCATGAAGGAGACACATGAAGAGACAGTGGTGGATGACAAGAGGTTACAAACTAAGTGTTGCAAAGTCAGAGTCCATCCGACAAACAGCAAAGTCTGACACATTTTGCATAATTTGAGTGCTTTCTTATTTGTGTCTACTGCTTTCAGAAACTGCCAGTGTATGAATGCCTGTAAGTCATTAGGTCATGAATACAGTGAATAACTGGCACATCAAATAGACTCTTTCAGATAAGTGAATTTAAGTGGCTTATTCAGTCTCTCTGTAGGTCCAGAATGGAGGATAACACTCACCATCTTTAAGAGTGATCTGCAGATGGACATCAATGTAAGAAAGCACTAAAACTAAATAAGATACTTAAATTTGTATGTCTAGAGATTTGTATGTCTAGAGATTTGTATGTCTAGAGATTTCAATTGCCATTGCAGTTGCTAGAGATTTAGATGATACAGACAGAAGACCTTAAAAAATGTGATTAAACTCAAAGTTGATGTCTACTGTCTAGCCAGATGAATGGCTGCCTAGGCTGGGCTGACTGTATTGACTGTTGACTAGGAAGGACAGGCATCTAGAGTTAGCAGCCTTAATCTCAAATTGAATTCTGTCCCTCCTGTTTCCTCAGGCTGTATATAGCAAGAAACAATATGTACAAAATATAATAAGTAATGTTTTATTAAGTATGGCCATTATTACTTATAAATCTAAACTTATTTCATTGGAATGTTGGCCTCAAACATATTTCAGGGAAAAAATATTGAAAAAATTCACAGAAAGAATAACTCCTGTCCTAAATCAGATGATGAATACATGTGTTTCCACACACACTGACTCATTTTAACAGCTCCCTGACAATAAGGACATCGGTAATTTTAGGATATCTTCTTACATATTTTCCATGAGGAAATACTTTTGCTTTTAAATATACATGTAAATAACTAGTGATAATATAGGGGGGAAAAAAGGCCTTTTCTTCCAAGACTGTTATGCAGAGATATTTAAAGCTCAACACTTTGGATAAACAACCCACTTGGCATTGCCTCTTGGAACATCATGCTTCTGTGACAAGAAGAATACAGTTTATTTTCTCTCTCCGTAAGTCACTAAATGCCATTGTTAAATGCCCATGTGTTTAAGAGGGCAGGATTTGATTGTGAGCTAGAATCACGTGTTGTTTCTGAGGCAGTGGAAAAAATTATTTGTCCTTGTTAACATTTGCATTTGAGCTGTTTTTAACATTTCTTTAGTTTTATCCACTATCAACAGCTTTTGTTGGCAATAAGTAATTTTCATAGTAGACCACGATGGAGAACTTAACCTCCTAACATCTGAAATGCAAAATATAATGGCAGCCAGAGAAGGGCCTTAAACCACTTGAACTCTAGCAGTATAAGCTTTTCTAAACCAAATTTCCACCTCTGGGATAGGACTAAGTATGATTTTATTATTTTTCTAAACAGAAAAATAAGAAGTCTTTTGCATAGGTGACTGTTACTTTGGCAATCATGTTGCTTTCCACAGTTGTTTGTGATGCATTTTATAATTCTTTCACAAAGTACACTAGTAAGAAAATTATATATATTCGTATTGTGTCAATTGAAAAAGTGTTCTGAGGCAAACCTTTCTATTGTATTTCTTTGTCATCTGCAGATTGCTGATCAAGAACTGACTGTTTCTCACTGAATAGGAGGTGCTCAGAACACTGCAGGATAGTGTGTATGTCCCTGTTGCCATTGAATTACTGAGAGCATGTCTCCTGTTTGCCAACAGTTTCTAAGGTGCTTCTGTCATTAATGTACCCCAAATTTTGCTATTTAGTTAATATACATGGATAATTTTTTTTTAGTAAGAAATAGGGAAAACATGCAAAAAGAAAAAATCCAATACAGGTAAAATAAAAATGAAAGTAACTTCATTAGCTCATTAATAAAATAAGGATATCAAGGAAATACAGTTAGAAATTTAATTAGTGAAAGATGACCATTGAAAGTTATTTAATGAGTGAAATCACGGTTGATTAAAAAGAGGTAGTATACATACCACAGAGTAAACAAGCTAAAGGGAGAAATCATTTAAATCAGCATTGAATAAAAATGACCAATTAAAAGTGCTTGTTCAGACTCCTGTTGTTTACACTGCTTGTATCACTGCCAAGTCAGACACCTGGGGTTCCTGTAACTCCCTGTTGGTCTGCCATTAGAGATCGTAGATGCTTGTTGCTATGTGAACCGAAAGAAGTGCAATGAGCCTCCCAAATGCCATCCTAAATTCTCCTGTGGTTCTTCTGCCCCTTCTGGGATTCCACTTATTATTTCAGCTTTAATATAGGCAATGGTCAGATCACAGTAACAGGATATTGATACAAAGTAAGCTCTGCTTGGAATAAGAGCAAGGCAATCCTGAATACCCAGACACGTGTGTTACCAGTGAAATAAACATAAAAGACCTCGTGCTTGGATTAGGCTTTTCCAAATAGCATGTGAGCTGCTCCTTCAAATCTTTCTCAAAACTTTATGCTGAATGAAAAGTGGTATGCACAATGCTTCAAGAGCCATTAAGCAGCTACTCTTCAAAGTCATAACAGAGGCTTCTCAAAGCAAATGAAGCTGATATTTGCCCACTGTAATGAGCTCACTGATTGCATACAAAATTGAGTTTTAATTTATTTTAAACCTCTTCTGTTTCATCTTTGTAAACAAAGAAAGCAGGAAACAAAAAAGGAAGAGAGAAAAAAAGTACAAGAAAACTTTGAAAATGCCCTTCATTGCTATATTCTGATGTAGACTTTCTTCTGTGCTCAGAGAGAGCTCATTTCTATGTAGTATGGACATATTTAAAAGTAAAATTAATGACAACTAGGAGTGTGAGAATAAAGAAGAACAAAATTCATTATAAAACTCCCTTTCTCTCAAGTCGATATCGAGGGACTCTAAGGAAGCTCTGATCTATAGATTATGTTGCATGGTTTCCAAACTTAAACAAAGTACTTTAGATTGCAGCTCCCAAATAACATTTACATGAAAAAGCTGTATAACAGTGAAGTATTTCTCAAATATCAGTTTGTCATTTAAATGGAGCAGTGTTAGCTTTGAAAAATAATTACCTAGAGCTTCTTAATCTAAGTTTAGAAAACATTACAGCAAAAGTATAATTTAATAAATAATGGAATTAATCTTCTCAGATGTTAAGTAAGGTAATATACTTCTAATATTAGTACTATAAAATTGAAGAGAAACTTACTAGATGAAATTTTCTAGATATTGAAGAATAAATTTCATTTCCTTTTCTTCAAGATAAATTAGTTTGCAACAATTTCCAAGGAATCTTGATCACTTCTTGCATTCCATATAGGAAATACATTTATCACCACAGGTCACTAGTAGAAAAGACCAACCATTCTGTTCCTTTTAATCTTTGCCCTTATTTCCTTCAGAAGGAATCAGAATCACAGCCGTTGACAGTTAGGAGGGAGTCCATGACCACAGAATATGCCAAGTTGGAAGGGGCCCACAGGGATCATCAAGTCCAACACCTGGCATTGCACAGGACCATTCGCAGGAGTTACCATGTGCCCTAGAGTATCATCCAAATGCTTCTTGAACTCTGTCAGGCTTGGTGCTGTGACCACTTCACTGAGGAGCCTGTTTCACTGCCCAACCACCCTCTAGGTGAAGAACCTTTTTCTGATATCCAAACTAAACCCCCCCGACATAACTTCAGGCCATTCCCTCAGGTCCTGTCACCACAGAGAAGAGATCAGTGCCTGCCCCTCCTCTTCCCCTCAGAAGGAAGTTGTAGCTGCAATGAGGTCTCCACTCTGTCTCCTCTTCTCCAGGCTGAATAGTGACCTCAGCTGCTCCTCATTATGGCTTCCCCTCAAGGCCCTTCACCATCTTCATTGCCCTTCTTTGGATACTCTCTAACAGCTTAATATCTTTCTTATATTGTGGTGCCCAAAACTTACACAATATTCAAGTTGAGGCCACACCAGTGCAGAGCAGAGCAAGACAATCACCTCGACTGTTTGGCGATGCTTTGCCTGATGCTCCTCAGGACACGGTTGGCCCTCCTGGCTGCCAAGAAACCTATAAAAGAGTGTTCTACTTCCCACTGGTAAACTACAACAGATCTTTACTGGAGTCTTTGTTGTGGAGACTTATCTGAGAGAAATTTAAAACAAGCATTTTCATTTAAACAAACTCTTCAGGCAATTTTTTAAGTTAGGAAAACATATTTACTTTGCTGTGATCAGCTAAGCTACAAAAATTTCACACAATCACAAGAATCTTCAAAAATAATTCAACTTAGATATTTAGAAGGACAATGTAGCTATTGTTTTCTTCATGTACTTATTTTGCTAAAAACTGAGCTTTACAAAACCGGGTATTACAGATTCTCACCTTTGAAACTAAGAAGTGAATATATTCTGAGCATCTGTTTTACACTCAAAAACTGCTTTTCGAGTTGTTGAAAGAAGCATATACAATTTAATTTCTGTATTTATCCAAGAGGAAAATTATCCTGTTCTTTAAGCACAGTAGAGTTAAACATTATCAAAACCAAATTAACCAATTTGTCCCAATGCTTTATATCAACTGTCTTCTGTTTCTCACCTTCTAGTGATCAAAAGGAGGTTTCACAGTTTCTGTGCCCAACCATTTACATGTGTTTAACCTTAAACACTCAAACTCAGTAAAATGTGGTCTCTAGAGCCAACTGCAATCAATCTTAGCTTTGACAATTAAATGGAAGGTTGCAACAGAAAATAAAAGGAATAAAGATGAAGAATGCAGTACTAGAAGGTGCTGTCAGCAAGGATGCCATTAAATAAATTATTACAGAAGTTTAGTTCACCTGAGCCTGGATCAAAACCAAAACACACTGGTGTACAACTCATCACCTTGCCAAATCAGAACAGATATCAAGCTCCAGGATCAAATGCTTCAGTGCAAAGCACAAAAACCTGGCAGTAGTTAAATGTATTTTTTAAAAAAATAATTTTAATAATTTCTACTGAGATTATTTATTGTTTATTCATTTTGCAAAACTGAGTCATTTAACTAATAATTATTTAATTAAAATTTCATCAATTAGTGTTTGAGATTCCTACAGCTTTTAAGAGTGTTCACCTTTTACATCTTACCACTTCACACAGTTACTGGAAAATTTCAAGAATAAAATTCTTTAGACAATTGCAATTAACAATATAACAGTTTTCTCATAGAAAGAAACTTCAATAATAACCTAGTCCGAAACTCTAGTGTAACAACTTCATTTGCTCTCTGTAGGGTTGTTTTATTGAAGACCCAATTAAATGACAGTTCTATCTTGTAATGAGAATCTGATCAACATAAATTAAAATTGCTTGGAAAATGCCTCTCTGAATCGTAGATGGTTCCTATCTCAGTTTAGGAGATGAAAAATTAGATCCTTAATTTAAGCCTCTTACCTTTGATCCCTATAGAGTAAATGCAGGGGCTCACATGACTAAAAGGTATTGCTCCATTCTAAGAGAACTGTACAATGATAGCATTCAGCTGTAGATTACAACATCTAAATTCAGGTGACAGCAGATAAACTAGACGTCCAAGCACTCATTATACTAGGTCATTATGGTCCTGTTATCTGCAACTGCAAAGCCATTTTGGAAAACTATTATACAAAAGAAGTTTCATGTAAAATTCTGTTTAGATGCCAAATTTTATCTCTCTCATCTAAGAAAGACGGAAAATTTAAAACACTTTATTTGAAAATCTTATTTAATAATCTGGATATGGAATTATTATTAATCATAGCCTTGTAGATACTCTGTGGCACTGTTCCAGAGAAAACTGAAAATCGATTTCTGCCATAATTTCTTTTCAATTCAACTCCAGTTTTGGACACCCTGTTTTCACAGCGCATAGTTTGGAGACTCAGAATAACTCTGTAATATTTTTATGCTTAATCACCTATGCATACTTGATATTTGAACTCTTTGAACTCTTTTATTTGAAAATAAGACCAGCACATGAATAGACATATCATGTTATGAATAATTAAAATGCATCTTTAAAACTAATCCTCTTGCAGACACATCCATTCCCACTTCCCCTGCAAGTTGGTGTGATTTAGTGTAAGATCAATTGAACCACTGCTCTGCCTTCATGTTGCATGGATTTAGTGAAATAGATAAGGTATGCTTTCACCTCATCAATTTACAAGAATTTTTTCCACCATACATTATTCTGGTGAGGGGTTTTTTTATATAAATGTTACTGGCTTCTGAAACATGTAACAGCATCCTCATTAATTTAAAGTTTATTCGTCATATAACAGATCTGGGATATCCAACAGATTCTTGGCCATCAGGTCCTTATGCCATATCACTTTCAACCTATGTAAAAAATGCTCTGTAGCAAAATCTTTTAGAGTGGATCTGCTTTGACAGTCATTAGCAGGACATCTGGTCAAAACACTTTCCACTATTTCACTGTTGGAAGTTTGCAAGACTGTAACCCATGACTTGGTGGAATATTAGTAAAATGTTTCAGTTATTCATCCCCACTTAAGAATGTCCATGTGGGTTTGTCAGTACAGCTTTTGAAATGTAACAAATTAATATCCTTACTTTGTATTAATTTGTGGACAGATGGTGTGAAGAGGGCTAAGTGATCCACAGTGCTATCCCTCAGCTTATCAAGACTTATTTACAGTACAGGAACCATCCTCTGATGGCTGATTATTTGCTTCATTGAGTGAAAGTGAAATTAACCTCTGGTTTCTGTGCTGATGACTCAGCAGCAGTGCACCAATAATGCAAAAAGTAGTACCAGAAAGACATTGGTCTTCAACCCTAACAAGGCCCATTAAAGAGCCAAATTGCTTTATTAGACCCAGGAGATAGAAGCAATCACTTCAGTCTACTAACTGGAAATAAGAAAGTCTGCAGAGGAAAAAAAATTTAAAAAAAAGAGAGAGAAGAAAATTCATTTTCTTCCAATATGTGACAAAAAAGAAAAAAAAAAAAAAAAGGTATTATTTCAGGCAATTAAAAAAAAAGCAACAACATAATTCTGTGATTAAGTTCATTATAAGCAGATCTGTGTACTGAAATTGAAATCAAGAAAGATGCAAAAGCTTATGCATTGTTTCAGATCCTGTGGATTTTGCTTTTTGTGTTGTATTACATAGTACAGAATATTATGCACAGTGTATCTTCAAGAAGGGTAATCTTAGTTAAATAGCTTAATGTTAAGTACACCTGATGTATATTTCTTTATGCTGGATAATAATATGACAGCGGTAATAATACACCCAGAAATGCACGTTAAGTGCTTTAAAAAATGTGACCTCTTTTGAAAGGTTCTTCTAATGACAGCATTTATGAGCTCACAATGGAGCACCAGCACAGAGGAGAGCTAATGATGAGAAATACTAACACTGTTTAATTGAATGTTCTGAAAACTACCTGAATTTCAAGGGTTATCCGATAGGAGGAAAGGACTGGCTATTTGAGATCAAATTTACATTCTATTTCTGCAGGAAAAGCTTCTATGGTAACTCCTTTTTGTGTTTTGTCGCATGAAACATTTACTCCATTGCTCTTTAAGCAATATGATGCATCAGAATTGTTGAAAAGAAAAAAACTGTTTTTTGGGGTTTATGATGAAGATGCATAAAGTGCTTCAAGTCAAAAAGTGTTGATTATTCATGGATATTTTTTGAGAGCAAGTATCAAATGATAATATGTATCAAGCATGATACCCACTCATGTTCAGAAAAGTAAATGCTGAGTTCAACACGGTTTTCCTGATATACTAAAAAATATATATATGTGGAGCACACTGAGGTATTCTTGTTATGGAAATATCTTACTGGTGTTTGTTCAAAAGCATGAACTCATTTTACATATTTTTTAATCCTTTTTGGTCTTTGAAAGCACAAATATTATCATTGTGATTTATTTGATTCCACCAAACAAATGCTACAGAGCAAGACTCAGGGCAGTTAAACTCAGATACCTCTCAATGCTTCTATATGGTGAAGCATTTCTGAAAGCTGGAATAACCTTCCAAAAGATTAACACTTGCAAGGAAAATTAAAGGTGAAAAGAACATGCTTTTTCTTGATGCTAGGGTGCTTTTCATTTTTTTTCCTTTCTCTTCTTAGACTTCTTTCCCAATCAAAATCTTCCACCCTGTAGAAGTCTTTCCCTGGTTGATTTGATCAAAGCTCCAGGACCATTCAGGGAAATTTGCTGAGCAATTTCTTTTCAGTATCTACACAGGGATATGGAAATTTGCCATGCCTTTGGAATATAGTTACAAAGAAAGAATCTTCAGTGTAGCTTATAAGTAAAATTCAATTTCTTTGTACTCTAGGGAAACAGACCTGTGGTGAAAGATACACTGTATATTCTAGAAATGGTTTGTCTCCAACTAGTTTATTCCTCTCCTGCCTTGTTCCTTACTATGCAGGCTATTTTAACTATCCATGCAAACTACTGTCTCATATGACTCAGAACAACAGCATTGCTCATTTTATCAGGAGATTAAAGACTGTCAAAATGCGATTGCATGTCTGGGGGTAAGAGATCTGGGGGTAATTGTGGGACTTGGGAGAGCCCTACATCTTGAAAAGAGTGTTTTTGGGAGGAACATTTTGACCGCATGTCTCCTCATGGAAATAAATACATTAGTCATATTTTGTCATGAAAAAACATAGTACATAACCATTTCATGTAGCCACACTTTTGCTGGAAGCTGAAAATTGCCATATTATGTTCAACTGGCTCTATAATATTCATTCCACTCTCTACATTTCTATAATGTCGTCTGATTTTATTATATACTTAAGTATTTCTCCACCTAAACTTTGTCATAGCCTGAGTTTTGACATGATATCTTCCTCCTGAAAATGCATATCTTGTGTGCCATGCCATGCCATGCTGACTATTCCCCACTGAGATATCTCCATCTTGTCACAGTCCTTCCTAATTAACAGATCACTTTCTCCAAATTCTTTTTGGATATTCAATCTCTGTCCATATATCACGTCATTTCTCTCTTTTTCTGCACAAACCAGTCCTCTTTTACCTGTCATACTGTTTGTTTTCTTCTCAGTTTGATCTTCTGGTCAGTCATTTACACTCTTTGTATTTAAGAACTTCATTAACCCTGCCTCTGTTAGGGATCCTCTTTCCTAAGGCTAACCCCTACATTTGATCATATTTAGCTGTTATAGCAATGCTTAAGGAACAAAAAACACTGATTAATGCATTGGACTGTAACAAATACAATGGGCAGCATTTTCCAGGTTGCAAACTGATTCGTGTCACATCCTGCAAGTTATGCACAAATCTCCTGTTCTCAGGCAAACTGCAGATTCCTTGCTGGCTTTGAAATTCACGTTCCTTTCAGCTAGGAGCAGGAAAGAAATTAAGTCTCAATAATGATTACACATCAAGTTCTTATGGGAGCCCCAAGAGGAAAATCTGTCATTTCATTTCAACACTAGCTGTAGCGATATTGACAAAGTGTCCCTATGCCACTTGCTTAGAACACTGGATATATGCATATCTTCACCTAATGTGTGAACAAGAGTGATCCTCATTCACTGCCACTTCTTTAAGAACTGTATTCTGTGATTGCTCAATCTAATGTCAGTCTTACCAGATATTGAGACTGAACTACACTTTTAGCCCAGCATAAAAAAAATTTGTTCCTAAACTTCTCAGTTTTCTAATGAAGAAATTACTTTCTACAGTGCTAAGTTTTTAACCTTGTAAAAACTATATCTCTCTTGGAGGCATGGTTTTGTGTACCACCATATCCACCTTACAGGGTGGATGGTGCATGTTTTGGCAATTAGAACATTTGCTGAGTTATCAGAGGTAGGAAACCATTAGCCCCATTGAGAACAACTGGACGTGGAAAACTTCTTCCTACCAAGGACTCTAGCATATCAAGTTATCCATACCTCAAGCTCCTCAAGTTTAGGTAGGTTGTGGGAATGAATGAGGTCTAAAACCTGAGCATCAAATGTCTTTAGGAAGCAAAGATATGACTAGGGACTAGAAAGATGGTTTCCAAAATGAAAGTAGTGTTTAAGTCAGAAGCAAAAGCAGAAATAAAGTAAGCATGAAATTTTTGCATGCAATCCTAGCGATGTACAATGTCAAGGGCAAACTTCTCTGGAGAGTTTCAGGACATCAATCCCTAAATGATGCTTTCATCTGCTTTTAGATCATTACATTTTGATTCTTACACTGGTTTCTTCTACATACACTTTGTCTTTCTCCAGTATATTTTGTACAGATTTTGCAATGTTGTCTATACATTCCTTCTGTTCTGCATCTTCTTTTGCATACCTAAACAAGAAAAAGACATATTTTTTGTATATTCAGCTCCTAAGTAGCACTTTCTCTTCACTGAAAATGTTCAGTTGGCTGGGACTAACTTTTTTGTCCTATTTTCTTGTTATTTTTACATTTATTAAAATGCATAACAGAAATGCTCCAATTTAGATTGACATTCCCAGTCCACAGCCACTCACATCACCATAGTGACAAGTTCACAAATAATTTAATCTCTCTCAGTCATTACTTTCAATACACATTACCATGAACACTAGCAATTTTTCTTCAAACTTGTTTGCCAAAGGTCAAATTCAGTAAAAGGCACAAGGCTATAAATTTGGAATAATTATCCCTAGATTCTGCATGATTTTTCTCATTTACGCAGTTCAAATGGTGATAATGTGACTTTTTCTAGTTTAAGAATCTTATATCTGTGGATTAAGCAGTTGTATTTGGTTTTTTTAACATGCAACCTCAGAGCAACATAGGTGTTAAGAATGCTAAGAAATGGACAGCTGTTTTTTCGTTTCAGGCTTTCAGTGCCAAAGCATACAATACACAGCATGGTCTTATTTTGTGCAGTTTATGCCACACAAGCTCTATCTCAAAATAATTTACTGATGTGAATGTTATTAGCAATGAGACAGGATGTGCTCTCAGAGAAACTATGAGATAGTCATGTTTAATCAATAAGGATTGAGAACTGCCAACTTATAAGGAAAGGAATAAGACTAAGTTAAGGAAATGATTGTAGATACCACTTGGCGATCTCTAAGTGCTTAAGTGATGACCTGGCAGCAAGCCCCGCTGAGGAGGGAGGGTTATTTCAGTGGTGACCTAGTCAGAGGAAGAAGCTAATTCCCAGGGAAAAGTAAGAGCCTGTTTGGGAGGTTAAGCCTATTAGGAATTCTTATCCTTTTTGTAAGGGAGATAAGGAGGGCTGAAGAGCTGACCTTAGATGTTGCATGAACTACACGTTCCATTAAAGAGGCAAAGAGTGTATAACAATGTATATTAGTGTCTACAACTATTTGATTCATAAATTATGATCTAATAGGAAACATTCTGTTCTCTTAACTTTTTACCTGCATCAATAGAGATAAATAAAATGTGTTTTATACATGTAAAACAACATGAAGAAAAGATTCTGCTGAGTTCAGCTGTCATTGGTGTATGTGGGATGAATGCAGCAAAACAGAGAAAGGCAAATGTGGCTTACGCCAACACATCATGGAGAAACAATTATTGGAACAGCCAAAAAAAATGAAGTAAAAGTCAAATCACTGTCTTACTGTTACAGTTCACTTACACTTGTCAAATAAAAAGAACCACTTCAGGATAAAAATAAGTTTGGACATTTTAAAACACTGAAGAATTGGATCTGAATTCTAACAAAATATAAAAATGTGGCTAGCATGCTGGAATATGCTGAAAGCTGACCAATGGTGACTTTTTGATGATGACCACCTTAATCCATACTGAGAGATGATATTTTGGAAGGCATGAAACACCTACAAGTCCCATTGAAAGCATCAAGAGATGTGCCTGTTCCTCTGATGAATGAGCATATTTCTACTGTTACTAAAATATCAGATTAGGTGCTCATATCTCAAAATCAAATTTTTTCCCAGTAAAGTCTGCAAAACAAATTCACACTCAAAGTGCTTTTTCCCTGGGTTTTTGGTATTTCTGCCCACTGAGCTATAAAACACAAAGATAAAAATTCATTTAAAGAAAAAGAAAAGATAAATCTATTAGAAACATCCCTTAATTTCACGAGGGTTTTAATCCTGTTATTCTTAAGTGTTATCTGAAAAATTAAATGTTAGAAAAATCGTACAAAATTGATACTCAACAGACTGATTTTACAGCTCAAGACCTCAAGAAATATCTTAGTACATACTAGAATTGACATATTTTTGAACCTAACAAATATTGAAAAATATTTTTTAACCCAGTATTATAGTGCTAGTGTTAAACTACACAAATGAGATGGAAACTCAAAGGCACTGGGTACCAGCTGGCTATATTTCACATTCTAGTTTGCAGGATATAAAATCATCTGAAAACTACTTTTATGTACACTGTTATTAATTCATATGAATTTTATTATAAATCTGGAAAGGAAGGAGAATGAATTGAATGATATCTTTTCTGTACCTCCAGCAGTTTCACTAAAATCACAGTTCTTCATATACCTAAACTGAGGTCTAATATTAACTCATATTTAATCTGGCTCCCATTCAGCCTTGAATCCTCTGTGTGATATTAATAGCTTAAAAATAAAATCAGTGTTATGATAATAAAGGGAAAAAATTCCCCTAATAGATTGTCATTGAACACAACTTCTGTCATTGAACAAAACTTTGCTTTGTCATAACAATAATTTGCTTTTCTTTCTTAAATAAGTTAGGAAAATCTACGGACACCTTCCCATTTCACACTAACATAAATTAACCAAATAAATCAAATAAATTAAACAAATAAATCAGGTCACACAAAAATTGGATATACAGCCTCCGTATTATTAAAAATATAAGATGGACAAATACTACCACATTATCTTAGTAAAGTATATATGAATAGCACTTTCATGTGATTCCTGAAAATATTTAAAACTATATCCATGCCATTAGCAGCAATAATTTCTTCTTTTTTTAATTCCCTACTGTTACTCAGAATGTGTGATACTTTATCATCTCAAATGACATTTAACTGGAGTTCTACAGACATACTGTAATTTCAGAATATTTATTGAAAAATATACCTGTCTTTTTGTATTATACTGAATAAATTTATATATTTTATAATTTTATATTTTTTTACTGATAATTTTCCTTAAGCCTCTACAGAGCCATTAAGATAAAGGTTGAAAATCAATGACATACAATGTAACCAATAACTCTGAGATCCCAGGGAGAAATCTCCCTTTTTCTTCAGTCTATGAGAACCAGACTTTCAAATTCTAGAGATGACTCTATCACGAAGCATGACTATTCATGATTATAACACTGCCTACTCTCACAAATCCATCCCAAGCTCCACAGTATTTGGTAAACTCACAGTTTCGCTTTTAGCTTTTTTTTAGCTTCATTTAGAAAAAAGAGAATGAGAGAGACTAGGGACGTCATCATCACAGTTTCAGGGTGAGCAGTACATCCCTTCTATTTCCAGCCTTGGAATTAGTTGCTGGATGTAACAACTATAAGAGTCCTTATTGATAGCTATATAGACCAGATAGTTCACTAAACCCACTAGAATGATGATTCTTCCTTTTTTTCCCTGGAACAAAGCAGAACACCTGGTTGTAAAACACAGCACATCCTAATAAAGAGCAATTCTGGGTCCTGGACTAGGATCCTATTGTACACCACGGTATACATAAACAAGGAAGTGTCTTTTTTTTTTCTCTCTCTTCTCTTTTTGATATCACCTAATCCACTTCCCTGAGCTAGGTCATGGTTAAGTTCCTCCATTAAATGAAGGAATTTTTATCAGAATCCCCTTGTTATGTACCATCATAGCTGCTACCAGGCATTGGAAAGATGGACAAGGGAAATGTGAGGTTTGCTGTTGTAACAGACTGAGTAGTTCAGTACAGAGAATTACAGTTGGCCTGAGACTTCAATTATTTTATTTTTGGTATACAAAGATGACATATGTTGTAAAATAGAAATGAAAAAAGCAATAGTCATCAGTCTGCAACATTTTCATTACTCTTCTCATTTTTCCTTTTTTTAGATAGGAATCAGTTGTTCAGCAGGTCTACTTTTACTCAGCTCACTAGAGATTTTATTGCAAGCAATTGCAAATCCTAACCCTGAAAAACATGAGTAAATGCCTGCTACACTGTGAAATATCTGAAGTAAATAGTATTTGTTTGCATGGGCAAAAAAACCCACATAATAAATCAGAGTTTAAATACGCTGTAAACATGTGAATCACCTACATTCTAATAATAAAACAAGACACATTTATCTAAGCATACATGTTTCAGTGGTGTTTGAAAATGAAACTTTAATGATGAAAGAAACTGTAATTAAACCATTTTTATAAAAATATGGAAGATGTGCTTTTCTCCTTCACTGAGGTTAAAATAACTCAGACTCCAATAAAAAATGGAAAATAATTGATGCACCATAGGAGTAAGCCTAGGTATATAACTGTTTCTTTGGAACTAAGAAATGGTAATTGGAATTGGCATTGGAAAGTAAGACCAAGTTTTGAAACCTGAATGAAAAGATTATTTGCATTCTTCATTCTTAGAAGGAGACTATAATAGTTACTAATTGAAAAACACATATAAATAATATCACAAAAGCAAGAGTTTGGCTTTTTGAAATAGATATTTAACTTATTTATTCCCATTCTTACGGTCTTTTTCTGTCATTTTGGAAGTCTGCTTCTATTTAATTTTGACATAGTCTGAATTCTTTTGCCTGAAAAGAAATGCAAGAAGAAACATTTCTCCATGTACTAATTTTTTTGTGAAGTCTTAAATCATAGAACAGCATTTTCTAAAAGAAATCCGGCATAACAAACAAACAAACAAGCCAACCAACCAACGAACCAACAAAAAAACCCCCACCACAAACCCACAAAACCCCCCACCAAATCCAAACAAGCCAACAGAAACAAATGCAATTTTGTCTCTTGCATGTAGCCTCACATAATATTGAGAAGGAAAATAAAAATCAACCTCGAATTTGTTGCCCTACCATTTAGATGAAGAGTGAAAATATTGGTTAAAGTTAAGTTGTTTAGACAAATTTGTATTATGAGTCTAAATCATATGCACATACAGAAATTCTACAGGACAAATGAAATCAGTTTCATATTCTTTACATGTCCTAAAAATAGTAACAATGCACCTTACAAACACACACATTGATTCAGCAGTCCTAAAATAAATGCATTATGATCATGTTAGATAGATTACAGCTAGAAAGGAAAATTTCCTAAAATGTTTTAAAATATCTGTGTAATTTACAAGCCCTACAAGGGTATCCCTACAGTCAGTTTTAGCTGGCAAGACTGGTCTATTCAGAGTTTTTTATTCATTAGTGAGGGAAAGACTCATACAGAGAGCAATTGAAATCTTCTAAAATGAGGCTCCAACTCTAAATTTCTCTGGAAAAGCATATTGTTCTCCATTAACTATAAAAGATCGTGGTAACTGTATATTTTTGCAGGCATGGTCCAAGCTTCAATGACACAATCACTTAAGAATTATTCTCCAAAGCATCTAAGGGCATTAGTAACACATACCATTCTGCCTGACAGTAGGTACTGTAGAAAGAGTCCTTCTTTTATTTTTGTTCTGGTTTGGATGCTAGGGGGCAGTAAAAGTGATGAGAGACTTAATAGAGAACAACAGCAAACAGTTTATCTAGGGGCTCTATGTACTATAGAACCCCACTAAGGCACTAACCAAATGCAACAGCCAATTACAAAGACAGCCACCTAACAATATTCATAAAAAAGGGGAAAAAAAAGCAAAAAACAAACCCAAACTGCTCCTCCAAGCTGGCTGGTGAGCAGTGGAGCAGGGGAAGGAGGGAAAAAGGGAAGAAGGGCTAGCCCAAAGATGGCAACTGGTCCCGGTCTAGGAGCCTCTGAAAAAGAAGGGACAGTGAAAAGTACCCCCCAGGGAAATCCAAGGGGAAAATACCACACTTTCATTGCTGCCAGGTGGTCTCCTGCTGTCACTGTCCGAGTTCCGGCGATGCTGCAGGGCCAGGAAACAGGGAGGGACCAGGAGGGGCAGCAGCCGATCCTCTCTTGATGATGATGAGCTGGAAAAGGGCTGAACTTCCATGTTTCTGGCTTTTATGAGCTGCCCATTCTCGCATTATCTCGAGGCAGTCCTCCTGAGCGTGCTGCTTCCCTATTGGCCAGCAATGCAGGGGCACCACCCCTCCCTGAGATCTTGCCATGAGGCTAATATGGCTTTTCCTGCCAAAAATGCCCACATGCGCCAGACCCCCATGGCCCAGGGGCACCAATGACACCAACAGCGGGGCACTTCCTGCCTGCAGGGACCCCTGAGAAGGGCCCCGGGGCAGGCATCACCACCCATGGGGCCAGCTGGAGAGGCCACCATGAGCACCTCTGTGGTGGTTTAGCACCAGTGTGTTTTAAATAAGGGCAAGCTCGACAGTGACAANCCCACATGCGCCAGACCCCCATGGCCCAGGGGCACCAATGACACCAACAGCGGGGCACTTCCTGCCTGCAGGGACCCCTGAGAAGGGCCCCGGGGCAGGCATCACCACCCATGGGGCCAGCTGGAGAGGCCACCATGAGCACCTCTGTGGTGGTTTAGCACCAGTGTGTTTTAAATAAGGGCAAGCTCGACAGTGACAAGAAGACTGAACAGAATTTTGAACAACAGGGAAACAGTTTATTTGTCTGGAGCCCAAACAAAGGAAAGACAACAGTTTAAGGGAACTCCAGACTTAACACAGAAAAGCACCCGACAAAAACCACAAAAAAGGGAAAAGAAAAAAAAA
>VXBA01004966.1:112199-137691 GCA_013399895.1 Serilophus lunatus
CCCCCCCCAGATAAAATGGCTTCCTAACTCACTACGATTATAAAAATTTAATCTTTGAGAAAGATACAACCCTAAGCATTCCTACATGGAACTGCTAGTGACCATGCAGATTTCCAGTAAAATAACTAATCAAATAGATAAGTATGGGAATATGGATCTACATGAAGACCATTACTTCCTCAATAACAAAATCTTTAGGCTGAAAAAAGTCTCTGATATTTTAGTATAAAAATTTACTCATAGAAAAGTGTTCTCACATTCCATCCTTTCTAATCCCTTACTGAGGAGAGAGCTTTAGACAAATTGTTTGGTTGCCCAGGCTCCTGAACTTCAGTCTTCTCCTTTGTTGTCCTAGGACTAAATACTCCAACTCCACTTCTTCCAAGAATCAGAGCTGCGTCTGCAAATCTGTAAAACAAAAGTTCCCTTGCTGATTCAGAGGTACATAGAAAGAAGGTATCCAATCTGGAAAAGAAAAAAAAAAATCACAAGCAGAAATGAAGCTGCAGTGAGCTAGCTTTATGAGCTGTATCAATTACCTAAAGTTATATCCTTTTAATTGCAACAAGCTCTTGGAAAGGTCTGAGTTGTCTTGCTACACAAATACACTTCACATCAGGGAAACATCAAGCATTGGTAAAAGAATCTTACATTTTTAGGGATAGCTTTCAAAAATTTCTGATAAGATGAACATGAGAAACAGGATTCTCCTATTAGTATTCCTAGCAGCATTCCCAGCCCAAGAATGCTCACAGTCCTCATGCTACAAACCTGAAAGGACTGCAGTTTATTCCACAGCAAAGCACTCTAATAAACGGGGCTGAATAACTTCTCCTAGGGCTAAACTAATTTCCATGACTGTCTGTAAATTAAGTGAAAAGTGCTGTAAATGTAAGGCAATAATCTGAGCTGGTTGTGTTTTGAAAATGGTTTTGGTAGTAGAAAAGAGAAGCTGTGAAGAAGCATCACCTGTTTAAGGGAACACTGTCAAGGCTACTTCTGTAATTGTAGGTGGTGTCAAAGGGCCTGTTTTGTGACTTTTCAGGAAGATTTAAAAAATAATAAAGTAGCAATGATGTCAAAATAGCAACATTGTAAAGAGCTAAATAGGATTAGATGCAGAGTTTTTGCTGTAGCCCCACAAGGACAAATTGCAGCCTATGAATGCTTTCAACAAAAGAACACACTGGTCCTGAGAAAAATCGTGCAGAACACAGGAGGGAAGAAAAAGCAGAGCTAGGAAGCTGACCTACTTACTCCTTTAAGCCATGGAACAGGAAACTTACTTTGTATAACTATTCCTATGATAGTAATCACCACATGCGTGTTTTTAAACATTTTGTGCCAGAGGACACTGGGAAATAGGGAAGTATACTTAAGTATACTCAAGCTATTACAAGTTTATAGTCATCTGTCTCAGATACAGATTAGTCCAGGCTTCAGTTTAGCTGCATATTTTCTCATTCTTTAACTTTGATGGTGGATCCAGCCTTCTCAAGATCATCTCACTTTACAGAAATAGTGGAGGAACTGGAGAGGATCTCATTCACTCACCTTTCTATTACTAACCTAAACCAATTATCCAAGTCCTCCTTACAGTCAGGGAGAGAGGGAGGGAGAGGAAATTCATGAAAGCTCTTGTCTTTGTAAGAATAAAGTGATTTGACTTTGAGAGGCTTAATTATATAGCCTTTTACTATAGAGAGAATCTAGATTTCTACCCTGAGCAGAAATAATGATTCTCAAGGGTAAAAGGCTCATAGAGACTATAGTGATTTCATTAACAGAAATATCAGGGAAGTCAGAGGTGGAATAAAACTAAACAGAAGTGGATAGATCACTGACAAGATAGCAACACAGCACTCTACACAGCTCGGGGGGAGGGGGAAAGAAAAAACAAACAAACATACAAAAGCCAAGTAGGACCTTGTGTTGTGTAGTGCTTAAGAGGATCCAGGAAAGAAAGACTATATACAAGACTGTACAGAGGGCAAATGGACTCTCAAAATGGAGTCTCTCCTTTATAAAGGCAATAGACATAAGGAAGAACGGTCGCATACCATCCAGGGGCTGCTGATACCAATGTCTTAGAGCCATAGCAGACCATGAGACGTTCTGATATCTGATGTTTACATTCTTTGGACATTGTATCATAGTCTGGACATGCTCTATCAATAATTTAATAGCATCATTCAACTCCAAGATGCAGTCCTATTATCTCCAATAATAACTAAGATTCATTACCCTCAGTCATTCTGTAATCTTCAACCATCTTAGATTTAAAACCATCTTTAATTTTAATCAAAATCAGTTTTAAGTATATATATTTTATTACAGAACAAGATTTTAAAAAACCCTAAAATTAAAAGAATCTTAGTAGAAGTCCCAGCATAAACACCTTCAAAGTTCGCTGAAAGAGATTTAATCTACATTTTGTACAGGTCTGCAAAGACATTTACCAGCAACAGTCTTAGCCCAACTAATTTTAATATGGGAAATTTGCAAGACATTTAATTTTAACACAGGAATGAAACCATCAAAGATATCAGTTTTGTGGTGGTTTGAACCACTATACCGCTAGGGGGCACACAGCAGTGTTGAAAGACTAAATAGAGATGCAACAGCAAGCACAAGTTTATTTTTCCAGGGCACTAAAGATCTTATACAACTCACTAGGCACTAAACAAAATTCAGACAATACATATAGAACCCGACAATGTTAACACAATAAAACGAAAAAACAAACTGTTCCTTCAATCCAGCTGGTTGGCTGAGAAGCAGGGGGAAGGAAGGGGAAGCCGCCTCGATAATGGTACACTCCCAGCCCTCGAAGCCCCTGCAAGATAAAGATGGTGAAAAGCACCTCCCCACCAGGGACACCCAAAGGGGGAAAGTTATCACTTGCGGTTTGGCTGGGTTTTCTCCAGGTGGCACAGTTGGAACTCTAATGGTGCAACGCTGCTGCCTGTGCCAATGGATGTGAGGGGAAGCAAGCCGCGTGGTCCAGGAGCTGGAAGGAGAGGAGCCGTGCCTCTCTTAGCTCAGGAGGAAGCCAAAAGGGAGAAGGGACTTCCATGCTTTTTATGCCCTGGAAGTCCCGCGGAAATTCAATGGTTTCATCCTGGCCAGACTGTCGTCTTATTGGCCGGTGGCATTGGGCTCCTCCCTCATCCGAGACCTCGGCACTCTGAACAAGATGGCAGCTCCTGCCAAAATACCACGTGCTCAAGGCCCAGAGCCTGCCAGCTGCCAGCAGCCACGGGGCCACCAGCACCATCCATGGTGCACTCGCTGCCCGCAGGGACCTTTAGAAGGGATCCCCGAGGCGGCTTCACCACTCATGGCTCTCCAGAGAGGCTGCTGTCACTATGTGGTCAATGCCAGCACAGCACCAGCACAGGGCACCCGCTGCCACCCCAGGGACCCCGCGGGAGGTGGAGGCAGAGGTGACATCAGTGCCCGCCACACTTGGTGGACAGCCAGAGCAAAGCGTGGCTGCCCGCCACAAGTGCCAGTGCCAGCATCCCGCTTCAACCCAGAGCAGGGGCAGCGCCAGCAGCCGCAGCCTAGCAGCACCGAGATCCCATGTCACCCAGAGCTCCCCCTGTGCAGCTGCCGGTGGGGGAGGGTGGCAGGCAGTCCGGCATGCGCAACCACAGAGCATCTCCGTGGAGAAACAGCGGGAGCAGCTCCACACACTCTGCTCCATGGCCAGCAGAGAGGCACTGTGCCGTCCTGCGGCCCCTGCAAGGCACTGGGCAGGATCAAGCACCACCGCCCACTCCAGCTCAGAGCGCCAGCGGGCAGCAAGGGAAACCTTGCATGTGCTCCCCACAGTCCGTCACCGCCGGGTCCCCTGCCCGGCTGCGCAGGACAGGCAGGAGAAGTTCCACAGGTTTCCCAGACTTAAGCTTCCCTTCAGGTTTCTAAAAATCCTGGGTTTATCTCTTAATAATCGAAACATTTCCGCTCTTCCCCCCGAAAACCCCATTTCTAAACTCTTAACACAGTTTCACAAGTTCAGTTTCATGAGAGGTACTCTGATCCAGGCAAACAAGAATCTGAAATACCTGGTCTCCAATAACAGAATCCTTTTTTGTAGTGTAATGTATCTGTACCCATTAGAAAATATAAAGCACCAAAACAGATTAACACCACATTCTAAAAAACAAAGTAAAAAATCCACTACATCTTTCAAAACATGTCTTAGTACATAATGGATCAGTATATTGTGGGTTTAAAAAACTTACTAATCTGCAAAAAAAGTGAAAGGATAATAGTTTTCAAAATGAATGAGCATTGATCTATTTTAAAGTTCCCAGAAAAATACTAAAATGAAACAGTTGAAACCAAACCAGTCATAATTAACTGCTGAATACCCTAAATAGCAACAGACAAGAGTGTGTGTCCCATCTCTGTTCTTTCTGCTGAGGAAGCTCTATTCAGCACACTGCCACTTCAGTTTACTCATCATATTCTTTGTTCTTGTGACACTAGGGAACAAAACCAGAACTCTTTCCAAAACATTCAGATATGTCAATGATTATTTGCAGCCTCTATTTCAAGGCATCCACAACACTTCAGTGCATTAAGGGTGTCTACGGCGTTGTCATTTTACAGGACAGCATGGAGTTTATTAACTTGAGGGGGAAGATAACAGAGAGATAGTGATATGCATTTTGATCACTGAACTTGTAAGCTCCTGTAAGTTCCTTGTTTGTTGACAACTTTCAACTCCTTAATGTAAATTGATGGATTATGCTACAGCTTGGCATTGTCATTTCAACCTTAGAAATGAAAGATTAGGAAAACTGAGAAAACATATTTTAAAAAAGTTATTAAGGGTCTCAATAGTGAGTCTACTAAAAAGGTACTGAATTTTCTAAAAGTTAGTATCCCAAGTAGACTGTTAGATATCACAAAGGATCTAGGGCATTAAAACATTTAATCATTAAAGTCATTAGTACAGCTTAATTGCAATAAATTGAAAAGTGATATGCTTGTTTACAGAAGACAGACTTCAGGTGAGAAACATAACCATTAGTTCTGCAGAAAGCTGAGATGCTTTAGGATGGGCATGCCAGAGTTGATTTGGGCTTTAATCCCAACTTTGATGCAATGACTAATATGGACAACTGTTTTTTAAAGATTGGTATATTACAACAGCTGGAAGGTGAGGCCTTGAGGCTTTTCTTTATACTTTTGGGGGATTCTGGTCTGGCTATGTGATTTGCATTATAGGTTTTCCTGAGAGGCCGTTTCTGAATGTTTACATCCTTTTCTAAAGGTAATGAGGGAAGCAATAAGAAATATAGGTCTATAACACCTGGACTTGCTTTGGTTGGGGGGGGGGGGGCCGAATTCAGGGTAAGCACAGGGAATTAGAAGTATCCAGGTGGATAATTGTTCTTTTCTCTCTTAGACCATGGACAACTTCCAGTATAAAGATACACCTTTCCTTCTGTTAATTTGTTTTGTGGTTTTTATTCCCCATCTGATTTCAGGCATCAAAGGCACCTGCTTCATCGATGTTCTGTAATTCAGAAACAAATCCTCAAGCTGAGATCAGGCTTGGCATTCCTTGAAGGCCTGGAAGCAGCTCCCTTGGTAGGAATAATTGAACCAAGAGCATTGTTTTTCTAAGGTATTTCCATCTCCCTGAAGGTATCTTATCAGGTATCTTATCTCATTCTTCCTTAGTTCATGATGCAGTCATCCTATCAATTATCTAGATGAGGAATAGAGGGGAGGAAATAAAGAAAAGGAAAAAAATGTTCTTTCTCTATTTTTAGGATTTGCTGATATATCTTTACATTGAGTTGTCATATTTCTGTTACTTCCTGCTATCTTTTTTAAGCACTGTGCTGGTATCCATCATAACTCAATCTGTATTTATTCACAAATGGTAATTAAAAGAAAGCAAGTGGGACAGATCTTGTAGCATCTATAGGCATACATATATACATATCTGCACACATACACAAACTTATTTTAAATATATACATTCACTGTCCTGAGTTGTTTAATTAGTTAGCTCAACAGATCTTGGGTATCTCAGATTACTTTTTCCTATGAGCTATCAATTTTGGCATAATGGACTCCTGCAAAGGGCAAATTTAAAGGATAAATGCTACAGGAAATGATGACTCTACAATAATACTGTTATCCTCCTACAACTCTAATTTCATTTTATTGAGTAGAACAGTGAAAGGGTGAAAGGGTAACTACTTTCTTTCTGCTAACACCCATATACTCAAGTTCCCTGAGCATGGTATTACATTTAAACATTGCTATAAATGTATTAGTAATTAAGATCTATTACAAAAATAATTGTCTTCTCTTTATTGTTTGTTTGTGTTTTTCTTTACTTTGTGAATATTGGCAAAATATGTTGAAATATTTTTGGTTAGCTTTTTTTTTGATGGGGAGGGGGATGGGGGAAGTGGGCTAAGAAGGATGTTTCTCCTGATAAAAGACAGTAAATAGAAAGCAAACTGCATTGTGAACCTCAGTGTTTTTGTGGCTGTTACCAAATGTTACTGCCAGTGGGTAGAGCTTCTGCTAAATATTTGCATGTACAGGATGAAGAAAAATTTCCAGATAACATTTTAAAAAAAAAAAGTTCTTGGCATCAGCCTGACCCTGATCTGCTTAAAACTTACAGAATTTTATTCCTGCAAACAGACTGATTTCTGTTTTGTTTTAATTTTTTAATTTAATAGTTAGATTAATTCACTACTGCTCTTCATTAACCGTGACTATTCTCTGGCTGGCTTGTCAATACTTTCTGTTCCAGTAATGCTAAAATAATTTCCTGAATAAAAATATGGCATACACAGAGCATCAAAAAGCCTTGTCTTTTCTAGAGTAGTCAAGGAAGACACGGTTTCACTGTTCTCCTTCTATATGACCCCTTTAGTCTTACCACAACATGATTATGTCAGCAAATGCATTCAAGTAGTTTATTATACTCAAGACAACATGTGCATTACTTTATCCTGAGATAGAAGCCACACTTGAACTACTTTGTAGTTTTCTATCCAAGCTATTTTCTAAACTCTGATAAGAAAATACAGGTCTTTTTTAACAGTTCACTAGCTAGGAAAACAGTCCCTTCTTAAAAATTCCTTTTGCACAAAACCTGTAAAAATCTTGACTACAGATTTATAGGAATCTGGTTATTTGATTGCATGAAAATAGAGTATTCTCTTGTACTTTGCCTGTACTGGATGCATTGTAGCCTTTAAAAGATTTCTGGACAATCTTCTAAAATGTGCTGGTGGCCATAACGCACACAATTGTAAGTGCTATAGAACAGGGTAGGAGAGACAATCCAGAGAAATATTGGGTAGTTAGTTTATGATGATAATGAACTTCATTAAATGTCCCAACTCTCATAGGCAAAAATAGATAAAAAGGGAAGAGGAAATATATTCTAAGAAACAGATGTAGAATAGAATAGAATAATTTTAATTCATGAAAAGCTGAAGAAATAAGGAAATCCTGAACTACTAGTGACGGCATGTTGCATCTGTTGCATTGACACATATCACATTTTGTAATTCAGAAATTCCTTAACAAAAACAAAAAAGAATAAAAAATAATTCAGAAAAAAGAAAAAGAAAGAAGAGAGTTTTCCTTGGCTTTGCTTAAAAAGAAATTGCTGACAGAAAACTTTTATCTGTAGAAAGAGCTGCAAAGCACTGTACAATGTCATTTTTTAAGAGCAGCATTCAGTTTAATGTTCAGCCTTTTTGCAGCACTTTTGGCAGTTGAATAAAATATTTAATGGCTCTTTATTCTGAACTATATTTTTTGACAATGCATTTCATGCCTTGTATGTCACTGAAGTTATGAAATTGGAGTGAATAATGAAAGAGTAACTCAGCATTCTTCATGCCATTGCATTCAGATTTGTATTTTTCATTGACGTGTCACTAGCTAAATCAAGTCTTGATAAGACATAACCATTTCTTACTTTGTAGGAATTATATTAAGATATATGAAACTTATATGAAACTGTCTTTTTCTTTGAAGTATTAAAATCACATTAATATTTAAAGTTTCAGTATCCATTGCAGGAAATAAAATTTTAAAGAGCATCTACATATCTGTGCTACAAAAATTTTATTTGAAAGCTTTAGTTTTCATATTAGTGTTATCTGTTCATAAAGCAATCCATTCAGAAAGAAAGAACAACAAACTTAGAAAAAGCTTTCAAAATGTTTATCATAGAGTTTTAGCAACACTTTAATTTCCAAAAACAAATGTATTCCAGAAATACCTTTTCCATGGTGCTATAAGGAAGCACATAAGGGGTCTGGAGGATTTCAATAACATTTAATTTAAAAATATAAAAGGAAATTTTGAAAAAAAAATAATTGTATTAAAAGGAAAAAAAAGTTAATTCAATGGAAAAGATGCTGCCTTATTTTTGCAAAACATTCTAATAATCAAGCAGGTTATAGATGGGATTTTTTCCCATTTGTTAAGGTCAGATTACCTGCAGTCATCTACATCTTCATATTGAGGCATTCTGTGTTCCATTGGCATTCTTCCAGAATATACAAAGGGATATCATAATCACAGAGAAAGGCAGGGCATTAGGAACAGTCTGTAGAAGACTTTCAAATCGACTGTTCAGGGCCATCTAGGAATGGCTAGTATTTATGATTATCCTGAATCAATCTCTAGGTGTTCTTCCTGAAATTACTAGCTGGATAGCTTCAAGGATATATATCTATAAAAGATATAAAAGATATGTGTATAGGATGCTGATATCTCTTATTTAGGGAGTAATGTGCTTCACTTTTTTAAGTGAAAGGCAGACTAGGTATAACCAACAGTTATACCTCATCTCTTACAAAAAAGAGAGCTGACACCCAGCAGGTCATGTGTGGCAGTTAGAAATGAATTGGTTAAAAAATCTCTTCAGTCATCATGGATATCACATGTCTAACAGACTTACAAATTACAGAACATTCTGAGTTGGAAGGGACTCTCAAGGATCATTGAGTCCAACTCTTAAGTGAATTGGCCCATACAGGGATCAAGTGTGCAACACTGGCATTATTAATATCATGCTCTAACCAACTAAGCCAATTCCAGAAAAGAGATAGTCGATTTATATATCTGAAAGCAAGTGTTGTCAACCAGGAAAAGGTTTTAAGAAAAATACGTTCTCGCAATTCACCCCTTTTCCTGCTTACTTTTACCTCAAACTTGTCTAGGTTTTCAATGTAGCAGGCTGCATTTCTGATGAGCCACATCTTGGTCAGGTATCCAGGAAAACACCACTTTACCTAAGGTTTTAGGAACAGACAGGAACACTAGGTATCTCTGAGCAGACAACAAGAGCATGTGATAAGGACCCATGCTGTCATAGAAGAAATGAGATCTACAGAATGGGTGCCTGAGCCTGCTCCCCAGGATTGGATGCAGCTTAGAGAAGTGCTGTTCCACATCAGCCCCAGAATTTGTGTTGTCTTCATCCATAGTTTTCCTTCTTACTCTTGACAACTTCTCTGATCAGCACTAAACATACATTGCCACAAAGAGCCACAGAATTATGCTGCTTATGGTAGACCAGTGAAGTGCAAAATGCTTCTCAATCAGTATTGCAGTAACAGAACAAATGCTGAATTTTGTCATTAGGCATGTAACACAGTTTTAAGCATAATAGCTATGTTGAAAAAAATTACTGCATCTTACACTGCTAAATTAAGTCAGATACATTTTTTTAAAGTATGAGAAAAAGATTATCGACCAGATAGTGACAAGAGGACCAATGTCATTAAGTATTAATACAAATAAAGTAATTGCATTTTAAAGGACAAATAGTACCTCTCTTGTATTACCCAAGTGATAAAAAATTTAATCTCAAAAATGTCTTTGTCATCTTTCTTTTATATACTGTATTAAACAACTTCCATTTATTTTCCTCAGTATTTAACACCTTGATAATGTTTGTTTTGCTGAGTTTATCATATGTAACTATTGAATGACTATTATTAATTGTGAAGAACAACTACAAATACTAAGGGGAAAAGGTGAAAAATTTGTGATCAACTGCCCTGTGTACATAATTAATCCAAAGTTGTTATTCTGCTGAGATAAAATCATTAACACATATTCTATCTCCTCATAAATTAGAATGTTTAGCATTGTAAGATATTTACTTCATCAGCTGTAAAATATTGACAGCTTGGATGAACTGTCAGTATGTGATGCTTTATGATGCTAAAATCATGATAGTAATCATAGGCATGACAGAATTCAGATGGACACATAAAGAAGTACTCACAAGAGCAAGTTTCCATAACATAAAAATTAAAGTGAAAAATGAACACATTCTGACACTAAAATATATAAGTTGGAGTTTATAGAACAGCTTTTCAAAAGATGGATGTTCATTAGATTCCTAGAGAAAAAAAGAGTATGAAATAAGAGATTCATGACAGGTATTTCATATAAAGGATACAAAATGTAAAACCAAGAAATCATTTCTGAAAATCCATAAGGTTGTAAACAGAAAAAGATACCAGCAAGATAGTATCAAAGTGTGGGAAAAGAAATTGAGAACAAAATTTAATATATTCCTCTTTATTTTTATAATTTTTATTTTTAAAGACTTTCACATTTTTTAGTGAGGGAATTTAGTCCTACTGTTGGTGGGAAAACTTTTTTAGAAACTCGTTAAATGACTTCAAAATGCTACATTTATCCTACCAACATTTATTTGCCACATTGTGAAAGGGCTATGCTATGGAGCAAAGTATCTTTTTCCGATATGCTGCATCACTTTAATGACTCTCTTATTTTCACATGGTCTGAATATATATCCATTTCACTATATCTATAATTTGAACTTTTTTTTTTGCATGAAAAATTACTGTGAAGTTAAAATAAGACTACGTGATAGATTGTTCTTGAAAAAAAAATTTAAATAAATTGTCAGATACCATGAGGACTAAGTGAGCAATATCTGCTGAAGTGCCCTTGGATCTCAGTAGTTGAGGTTAATAATCCCACCAAATAATGGGATGTAAGATCGTAACTTTGCTAAGAAAAATAATGGGTAATTGATAAATAGGATTTCTACTTCAGCAACCTGCCGAGAACACATGCAGCTTAACTTCTGAGTGGGCAATATGGATTGGAAAAAGTTATGTTCAAAGATGTAGTAATGTGATGTTTAAATATGTTATCCCTACATTGTACCTTCTTATTCTTCATAACCACTGTGTTATACTTGGACTCCTGTAGGGCTGCACAAGACAGTGGCTTTCATTGTGACAGGTCATAAATACTGTCCTGCTGTGAATGCTTCACAAGGTTGAGGGTAATTGTGTGCAGCTTAAAAACACAATGGTAATATGACCTCCAGACCCTATGAGCTCAACACACAGAAAAAGAAAAAGCTAAGAAGGAATGCTCCAAACTTTATTTACATTTTATAAAAGACATCAAAAAACTTCTACATATTTAACAGATTTATATCTATTGTGGATTTGTGAGAAGTGATTTCCACTTTTTTTTTTTTTTTAAAAAGGATAATGTTTTCTGTATTTCTGTTTCCTTGTACCTTTGTTGCAGGCCATGGGCTTACTTCTCTTTGACTTCTTCACCAGAATTTTGCCAAACACAAGTAAATCCTACTTGATTTCTACAAAGTGTAGAGACTGTCTTTAAAAACATAGACTTAGAAGCCAAAATGTGGGTGAAATACTTTTGTTTTAACTACATTCAGTTGCAATTGTGAGTCTTTTTACTTTTCCAGGCCTCTGGATTACAAGCAGAACATACTAGATGGAAACACACTAATATTTTAGAGTCTCTGTATCAGAGATTGCCCAACCCAGAGGTCAGCAGGTTACAGAAAGTACTCCCAACCTAGCCATGTAGATGTGAGGCTGTGGCAGTCCTATACTCCCAGCTCCATACAGTGTCAAGGCTAAACCAAACATATACATACAGTTGTTTGCATATACACACGTCAAACACAAGGCTGGATACATGGAACAACACAGACAGAAGAAAAGGTGTTTTATGGCATCCACTTAAATGAAAAGAACACTCATACAAACATGAACAGTTTGAAAGGCCCAGCCCTGGTCCTTCTCTAGAGCTGATCGTAATCAAAATCTGCTAGTAGAATATAAACAAAATAAGGGTCTCACCAGAAGCTGATCCTGCACATTCCACTTGTACTTTTGCTGTCTCCAAGGCCTGTATCTTCCTCACTTCCTACAACCTCAAGCTCTCAAGCCTCTGAATGTCATGATCCCACTCCAGTGACTGGTTATCAGACCTCTTAGTCTATCACTGACCTGTCCAGGTTGAATTTCTGTGACATCCACATATATCCACAAAATAAATAGTTGGGATTTAGTGAGAATATAAAACAGCTTGCAGTGATACATAACAAGGCTCAGCCAGACAAATGTACTGACCAAGCCGTGTTTCTACTCAATTGTCCTCTTTTACCTATTCTTCTTTATTTTCCCACACTAGTTTCTCCCTAATACAGTCAAGCCTCTCCCTTTCCCTTCCTTTTTCCATTCATTAAACATTCCACTGTAAGTGTCACACAGTCCTGAAATTCTCTTTAAAGTATCTGTTATGAAATTTTACACAATACCAAAATTCTGTTCCCCCTGTATCCCATCATAGTTCCTGTACCTTGTGTTCTGCAAAACATTCAGAGGAGGCAGTTCCTTGGGCTGATTTGTCTTAATGGATCCCCCACAAGGCCCAGGGGCTGATCACTCCCAATGGACGGTGCTGGGAGTGGCAGGTCAGGATACTCCATTAGCTTTTTGAGATCACTCTACCTGCAGCAGTTCCCTTGGTCCCCGGGGGTCCTTTTGTCTATGGGCATTAGCCTTTAATCATATAATCTACTGCCCTGAGCTCTCAGTCCAGAGGAGAGGAATGTCAAAAAATTTCAAGATCTTGTTGTAAGTGAAAATGAAGACAAATTAGCTTAGAAAAAGTTGGCCTAAAGTTAGAAAACTTGGCCATGTTTCACTGTATACAATGACTTCATAAGGTAGACCTACAAAGTTGAATTAGAAACAAAAGGCCACTAGTAATCTCCAGAGGCTGTCTGACCTGCCCAAGGTACATGAGAGAAAAAAACAGAACCCTCTTGGAAGACTTCCTACTCAGCCTGACTGAATATTTCACCAATAAAACAGTATGTCTGCAGAAAAAAGGTAGGGAGAAGAAAAGCCAATTTTCCTCCAAGGTTGCTATTGCCTGGTTTTGTGCCTATTTTTGACAAACCACACTGTGGATATTCCATCATTTTTTGTCTGTCAGAGGCCACAGTTTCTGAAAGTAGAATTATTCTGTCATTTTTCCAGTCTTTCACAGTTCTACACCAAAGATGAATCTTCACTACTTAAAAATTAATTTTAGGATTTTTTCACTCAATTTATTTTCATACATTTCTTTTACCATCACAGATGCCTAGGCAGGGGCAAAGAATTGCAGTTTCACTCTGAGTTAAACTGAATAAGGTCAGCTTAGCAAGGTAGCATGACTGCTGCTCGTATCACGTAGACATTTCGTGAAAAAAATACAAGTTCTCAATGTTCATCTGAATCTTGCAATGTGTTGTCATGTAGCAGTGTTCTCATTTGTAAAAGGCACAATTTTTCTTAGACAGTGACAAAAAAACCCCAAGTCTCACCCACATTATGCAAGTCCAAATGAACAACAGATTGTAAGGTGACAGTTTTGCACTCTTTTTCTTTCCTTTTGCAAAGGCCTGTGCTAAATAACTTCTCATACAACACTCACCGGGGAAAAAATATCACAGACAACATATGGTAATCTTTCTGAACAAAAATGCCAACTGAAATGCACTGGAGATGAATAAAGGGAAATCCAGAATAGTACTCAGGGATTGCGGATGATCCTGATATATATAACATGAGAAGTTACAGTGAATACCATGGGGTACACCCTGAGACAGAACAAAAAAAAAAAGGTAAAAATGCAACATGATGATGCACAGGGACTAGATGTGTTACATGTGTTCATGCTCTAACACCTGTACAGAAGAAGCCAAAATAAAACTATGATGAAGAAGGCATAAACAAATTTCCAGATTAGGGGGGAAAAGGGCTTAGGGAGACAGTAGAACTCACTGACAGTAATGAGGAAGAGACTGCACAGAAGAATGATGAGCAAGGCAAAAAAACAAAGCACCAACTGCTGCCATCAAAATGAGTCCTCACAGAGTTTTGATAAATCCACAATTGTAAAGCAGTCCTGAGACACCTCATTTTTGTATGTCACAAAATGAAAGAGACACAGATAATGTTCACAGCCATAAGCATTAGCATGACATACCTATAAACATCAATGCAAAATTCTGTCATGATTCAATCACTGTATATAAAGCAAATGGCTTTTTAATAATTCTGACACAAGGAGAAGAGATCACAATAAAATAAATATATATGAAATTAATATATTAGAAATATATAATAAATACATAATTGTCCTGGTTTGGACACTAGGGGGCAGTAACAATGACGAGAGATTTAATAAAGGAAACAACAGCAAAACATTTTCCTTATCTATAAGCTGTGGAACCCCACTAAATCACTGATCAGATACACAAACAACCGGCCCGGCAATATTTCTCAATAAAAAGGAAAAAAAAATAACGAACTGTGCTCCTCCAGGCTGGCTTCTGGCCTGTGGAGCAAGGGTAGGAAGGGAAGAAAGGCTGGCCCAAAGATGGCACTGGTCCCACACCAGGGCTGCTGAAAAAGAAGGACGGTGAAAGGAACCTCAGGGGACCCAAGGGGGAAGATACCACACTCTTGTAACCTCCGTGTGGTTGCTTTGCCAGTGCTGCCTGAGCTCTGAAGATACCACACGGTCAGGGGACTGGGAAGGACCAGGAGGAGCAGGAGTCGACCCTCTCCCAGCAACAAGGAAAGCCGAAAACAGCAAGAACTTCTGTCCTGAGCCCATTTATTAGCTGCCCGTTCTCAGATTTTCTCAGAGCAATCTTCCTGGGCGTGCCGCTTTGCCATTGGACGGTAGCGCTGGTGCCATCGCCTCTCCGAGACTGTGCCATGAGGCCAAGATGGTGCTCCCACCAAAAATGCCTCATGGTGAGCCCTTGCCAGGAGGAGTGTGGGGTGGGGCCCCGCCCTTTGCAGCCACCAGCATGTCTGCCTTGGCCGGCTGCCACCGCGGGAGACAACCGCTGCTGCCGACATGGCTGCCAGAGCTGGTCCCACCATCAGGGCCACTACAATAATGTACCAAATACATGCAGCGTATCTTAAATATATATCTTATATAATTAAATAAATGTTATTTCACTAAACCACACAGTTGTAAGGAAGTAACTGAAGTCACTGTGAATGGCATCAATTTGTCTGTGATATCTCAAAGCTTCTATATTAAATCCCTTTTATTTTAGTTAAATCAATTGAATCCTGATATTTATTAAAATAAAGTTATAGCTTCTGAGATACAACCTCCATGGATGTGATTCAGCTCAAGATTAAGATTTGCAGAGATAAGCCTTCATGTCTAGGTGGGCTTGTTGTTATAGCTCCCATTATAGGTAATGAACATTTAGGTAAACACTTGATTAAGCCTAGGGAGGGAATGCAAGTTGTTAGCCAGCAGGTACAGTGATTTTAGAGTCCCTGAGTTCTAGGAACAAGTTTTGCATTAACTACAATAATAGTTTATACATCTGAATACAGCTATATAGATGTCAGAGTACTGCCTCAAGTACCATCCTCTGGAGTACCTGTTTCCAGTTGTGATTTCTGTAACTGATTTCAAGCCTCTGAGTCTGGCCGTTCAGTGAGTTTTAAGTCCACAACACTGTCCATATTTTCGGCCCATACTTCATCAGTTTGTCAGTGTGGCTGTTACTGGAGTCAAGTGTCAAAAGGCTCACCGAAGTCAAGATAAACAACATCCACCACCTTCTCCTCATTCACCACACCAGTCAGCTAATCACGGGTTATCAGTCTGGTCAGACATGATTTCTCCTTCATAAATTTGTACTAATTACTCCTAGTAAAAGATCAGTCATAAGATACACTGGTTTCACTTTGGTAGACTCATATCTATAAAAAAAGAAAGTGGAAACTGGAGGAAATTTGTTCAAAACATACCCTAACATCATACAGTGACAGAACAGTCATTGAGTCCTATAGATTATTCACAATATAGGACCATTTTATTTCCGAAATCCAGTTTCAGGTGAGTCAGAATTTTTCTTCCAGTTGTTAAATATAGAATATATCACCAACTTTTATATTATTATATCTAAGCTTTTCTAAAAATGGCATGCTGCTGATCCCACTGTGTTAAGTTTGAAGACTACTGTTTTTACCAAGAATAATTTTGATTGAAAAACAAACAGTCCATTTCAGGATTTCCGCTCAACAGGAAGAACAATTGGGCAATTCTCTGAGGTACTGAAGTACACGAAGGAAAGTAAAAGATTGAGTTATTCTCTGATATTCTCCCATAAGTGTTACACCAGGTACTGGGAAGTAACTGCAGTCATTTTGAATAGTATGAATTTCTCTATGATCTGCTTCAAAAATGCTGCATTTACTTTTACTATAGTTAAAAAAAAATTAATATTGAGACAGTTTTACTAAAGATCTTCTCTAGAATTAGAATATTTAATAATTTGTGTCCAAGTCTTTCTAAATTGTTCTGAAAATGCTAAGTATTATATGATTAAAACACTCAAATGTTGCCTTCAATTACCTCTAAGCCCAAATGAGCATGAAAAACAAACTTTGTTGAGAAATGCACTGATAATTTTCTTGAAATTAGTAACTTCTTAATTTGGAGTTCCAGTCTCTATATCCTTGATGTACTCAAGTCAAAAGAATGTAACAAAGACAAAATAATACTGGGACAAGACAAAGAATACCGAGGTTCAAACATGAAGATATGAAAGGCCAATGTCTGTGCACTTTTCTTGAAAAGATTATTTTTCCAGTATTTGCTTTACACAAAGGACTGCAAGAGGTAGTCATCCCTGCTATACTTGCTCTAATCTCAAGAAATAATCAGTTTTGCCAGCAGAAAACACTGAGATACCCACAATATTCTTGCAAGATATCTACTAAACTAAGAATTCATGGGGTTTATTTATATAAGTACAGAACAAAAATAAACACAACAGACTGAGAAGTGTTTTCTCCTTTATATGCATCATGAAAATATAAGAAATAAGCAAATTACATTTAACAATTATATCAGTCTATTAATTAAACATTTCACTCATTTGTGAGCTGCCTACGCTTGTCCTTAAATTGTTTGGAGATTTTTTTAGATTTCTCTCCATACTATTTTAGCTAATAATTCTTGCATTGTAGACTGTCATCTGGTATCTAAATCAATGTCAAAAGTCATACTTTAATTGTTTTGATAAAACAAAGAGCACATTCTAGGCTAGGTTTTTATTAGTCTTCTTACTTTTCAGTTTTACGTCTTGGTATTAATGCATACTACAGAAATATTTTTCATTTGCTGTATTAGCACATGGGCATAGGAAAACAGAACTCAAAGCATAACCCTCACAAGACACGTTTGACATATATACTTGTAGCTGGTTTTAAGTAATCAGTGGGCACTGAAGCAATGATGGACAGAAGACTGCCATAAGCATTGCATCTTCTGTGTCAATGAAGATTCCTGTGTAAAGGAAAGATGATCTAGGGTCAGATTTACAAAAAGTATAGGAGCATATCATCATCCTTGAATCATAGAATGTACTGAGTTGGAATGCATCCACAGAGTCATCAAGTTCAACTCCTTTGTAATTGTAATATCCAACTTTTTTTCTACTTTGAAAATGTTTTAGGTGTGGCATTATTAAATTATTAATACAGCTTGTCCAGATTATGATATAATGTCTTAGGTATGTAAACATCATTTTGTCATCTGCTGTAGCTCTGAGACAATGGCATGTGACCACCTTTCCTTTTGTCTATTGCCTGTATTAACCAAAAGAATCTTTGCACTATAAAACCAGATGAATTCGCAATAAAGAAAGGACTCAATTTTCTCCCTTGTACAGTTATACATAGTCTGTCTTTTTTCTTGAATCCTCTGGTCATAGCACCATGCACATAAGGCCTGTATACCACCCCACCTAATTGACTGATTTCTATTTAAAGGGATCGCAGACACAACTGACCACAGATCATGTATAAATTAAAATCCAGATTTCAAATTCACATTTTCTTTATGAACACGTACACTTCATCTGTTCAGCCTGCAGAAGAGACTGAGGGGAGACCCTCATTGCAGTCCACAGCTTCCTTGTGAGAGGAAAAAGAGGCAGAGGTACTGATCTCTTTTCTGTGGTGACCAGCAACAAGACCCAAGGGAATGGCCTGAAGTTGCATCGGGGAAGGTTTAGTTTGGATATTAGAAAGAGGTTTTTCACACAGAGAGTGGTTGGGCACTGAAACAGGCTCTCCAGGGAAGTGGTTAGAGCACCAAGCCTGACAGTTCACGAAGCTTTTAGACAATACTCTCAGGCACATGGTGTGACTCTTGGGTATAGACCTATGCAGGGCCAGGAGCTGGACTCAATGATCCTTGTGGGTTCCTTCCAACTCGGCATATTTTGTGATTCTGTGGTTATACTAAGATCTTCTGCCAATTGAGCAATTCATTTCTTTTATCACTAACCTAAACTAGGATCCAAAAGAAGTCCAATCTCTTAGTGATGCTTGAGTTCTTAAAACAGAAAAAAAGGGTAAAAGCACCATTTAACTGATTTCTGGTCCTAACACTGTTTTATGCTTTATTCAATGCAGAGACTGTCTTTTGGTCTACTTTGTATCTTACAACTTGGTCTTGCTCACCAAACAAGATTTTTTGACGCTCCTGTCTATGCAGCAAATAATAAATTAACAAGGTGTTATCATCAACAGCTAAGACATGATCAAGCGCAGTTCTGAGAGAAAGAGAGCCGTTCCTATTAGGCATGTTGTCATCAGCCAGCTGAACATGAGCCAGCAGTGTGTCCAGGTAGCCAAGAAGGCCAATGGCATCCTGGCCTGTATGAGAAATATTGTGGCCAGCAGGTCTAGGTAAATGAATGTCCCCCTGCACTTGGCACTGGTGAAGTCACACCTCAAATCCTGTGTCCAGTTCTGGGCCCCTCACAAAAAGAAGGGCGTTGAGGTGCTCAAGTGAGTCCAGAGAAGGGCAACAAAGCTGATGAAGGGTCTAGAGAATAAGTCTAAGGGAGCTGGGGTTGTTTAGCCTGGAGAGAAGGAGGCTCAGGGAACACCTTATCAGTCTGTACAACTACTTGAAAGGAGGTTGTAGGCAGGTGAATGTCAGACTCTTCTCACAGGCAACCAGTGACAGGGCAATAGAAAATGGCTTAAAGGCCAGGGGAGGTTCAACTTAGACATCAGGAAGAATTTCTTCATGGAAAAGACTGTCAAGCACTGAAAGAGGCTGCCAAGGTAAGTGATTAAGTCAGCACACATGGGGATATTTAAAGGAAGTGTAGATGTGGCACTTAGGAACATGGTCACAGTAGGGAGTTAAAAGTCAGACTTGCAGGTCTTAAAGGACTTTTCCAGCATAAATGATTCTAGGAGTCTATGAATTTCTAGTATGTAACTTAATTAATAGCCTGGAAATTTTGATAAGAGTTTTGTCATATGTATTTTTGGGAGCTTCATAAAGGATCCAGGTTGAAAAAGATAGATGTTAATGATTAAGAAAAAACATTTGGAAAACACAGGGCTGTTTACTCACTTCTAAAGCAACCCCTTTTGAAAAATTAAAATTGAGAATCTGTTACTGTAGTCTGTAAACCTCTTCTCATCCCTGAAGGCAGAAAATATCTGCTAGATATTATAAACTAAGTCTACTTAAAAGAAAGTTACCAAATTATCATTACTGCTCTTGCCTAGGGAATGTCTCTGGAGTCAGTAGCAATTACTACAATAGGTTTCACAAATGGAAACAATTTTCTTGTTAGTGCTACTTGGGTTTGTGCTAGATTTGAACTGTCAGCTTTTAAAATTGTATTCTTGCCATAAGCTATGAGAGTACAGACTACCGAAGAAGAGAATTACTAATTACTTTTATTTTTTATTCTTAATGAGAATCCTTAATTACTAGACAAAATGCTTTTTGAAATAGGGTGTTAATGTAAACAAGTGTGTTACAATATTTGTTTAGGCTGTGACATTTCAATTATAAGACAATATCTTCTGTAGAAATGTCCTTTGAAAAGGATACACGAGATCAGTCAGAAGAGTTTAAAGGTGTTTGGATTTGGGGTTTTGATTCAGAGTCATCCCTAATTATAAAGAGCCTTTTTTACTTTACCTTTGAATTACCTTTCAGGAGCTCAAACTTCTTTTAGAAGAATGGTTCTGAGTGTACAGTATGGAGCCACAATAAATACATGTCAAGTAAGGAAGTTAATTCCCCAGCAGTTGACTCTCTATACATTAACTGACAGAGGTTAAAGGAAGGCATAGACATCAAATGGCAGGCTACTACTTATAACCCTTATGTATACTCTCAGAAAATTATGTCTTGAGTGTAGGTACCACTCTCTCATTCATGCCATGGCCATGAAAATATCAAAATCCAGCAACTCAATTAGGTATTGTGATAAAGAGGAGAAACTGAGTGACTACTATCTGGTCCAGAGGCCACATCACCCAGTGTAATTCACATACACACACCTAAACTTTCTTCTTCAGTGAAACAGAGTGGCCACACCTGAGGCTATAACAAATCCACTGGAAATAATACCTGGCTTTCAGTAGCCCAGATAACAGCTGAGTGTTTTCTGGGATACTGTTAGCTGGCAGAGTCAAAACAAATGCCAGAGAATGAGCCAGCAAAGATGCTAGCAAAATGAGCAAACACACACTTGTGTTTTGGCCCTGTTCAATAATCTAATATAGGCCAGCAATGCATTGTCCCTTAGGCCAAAGTATACCGGATCTCTCACTTCACAAGACTCATCATAGACCATTTTTGATCATTTGGCTATACTGAATCCACTTACAGTATCCCCTGATCCATGTATTCCATCAGTTCACTCCCCTTCACTGTTTAACTCAGTTATAGACTCTATGTCGGACAGCTGCAGTTCTATTTGTATATCTTTATTTAATTTTGGGGGGTATTGTCAGCACAGTAAAGAAATATCAACCCACAAATATATTTCTACTTTTCTTTTAATTTTATTTTTATGAACTATATACCTTTTAAGTATATGAACTATTAAGTATATATATATATATATATATACACTTACTATGTATATATTTATATAGTTACACTATTAAGGCGTAATGACCCTGCTCCAGTAGCATCTTGTCTCAGATCAAACTGCTTCTGGCACATAATCATGTTTCAAATAATTTCACTGGCATGTCCAGCTGTCATTGCAGATTATCTTATGTGATCAAATCATCGTACAATACTCATTGCATGTCATATGATTGCTACATGACAGCTGGTAGCTGAAAAATTTCTAGAAAACCTTGCTAATAGGCCTCTTTCTTGGGAGGGAAGAATTTATAGGAGTTCTTACACAAAGAGATCTTGGTTCTGTTTGAATTATATCTTGTACCATGTTAAAGAGTAATCGGGGAAAATGGTGGGGGGGGTTGTTCTCTTAAAAATTTTTGTCTTTTCCTGAGAGTGGAGCAAGCAAAGTGAGTGGACCCTGAGCTGGTGCCTTGTGGTGGGTGGGGATGATGCCGCTCTCGCCGCTTCCCCCACCCGCCCCGCGCCAGTGCATTGGGCGGGTTCAACAGCTGCTCCGGCCACTCAGGGCAGCAGCTGGGGGTTCACCCCACAGGTGGTGCCACCGGCACCTCAGAACCTCCAGGTCCTGGCAGCACTGGAGCTGAGGTGGACAGCAGCGCTGGCCCCTCCCACGGCAGGCAGCGAGTGCTGCCTTGAGCATTTTGGCAGCAATGCCACCATGTTGCCTCGTGATGGGATCTTGGAGAGGGGGCGGTGCCGCAGTGCCATGTGGCAACAAGTCAGGCTGCCGACCAATGGAGAAGTGGCACACATTGGAAAGGAAGCACAAGAACAAACACCCTATAAAAGGGGCAGAAATGGAAGTCTCACCTCTCTCAACATGGGCAGTGGCATGGCGTAACCACAGCTCAGGCAGTGCTGGTAGAGGACTATGCAGTTCCATGCAGTAACGATAGTAGTGTAATTATTTCTTCCCCTTGGGTCCCCTGAGGTTTCCTTTCATTCTCTCTCGACTTTCCAGCAACTCCGGGGTGGGATCCTGCTGCATCACCCCCCCCCTCAACCCTGTTCACCTGGCAGCACTCCTTTCCCCCCTCCACAGCCCAGCAGCCGGCCCAGAGTAGTAGAGTGGTTATTCTTTTGCGGGTTATTATTGTCAGGTTACTGTTTATGATAAGTGATTTAATAATTGCGCCACTTAAAAGACACTCAACTCGGCAAACTATGAGGCCTAAAACATCTGTTTGTTCTTTGCAGACCACAAACAGCTTTAAAATATTTGTTAGACAACTAACATTTCTAATTAATTTTATTAATTTTTTATCATTCTATATTTTATAGAACACTTGATTGATAACTCAAAGTTATTTGTTCATTCATATCTCTAAGACAATTTCTATGATTCACATAAGATCAGGAGGTACAGAACCTAGAAATAGATTAATATTTGCCAGTAACAGTTCTCATTTTTGATTTGGGGGTATTTTGTAGAATTTCTAATTTATATTTTTCAAACCTGCCTTGGTAATGTTAACATAGAATATGAGAAACAATTCAGCAAGTTTTCCAAAGACACCAAGCTTTGTGGTGAGGCCAGCACACATATTATCAATAGGGTCCTTGATAGACTTGAGAGGTGGGCTCATGAGAACCTCATCAAGTTCAACAAGGCTGGGTGTAAGGTCTTGCGAATGGATCAGGGCAATCTGAAGCACAAGTACAGGCTGGGCAGAGAACGGATCAAGACTAGCTCTGAGGAGAAGGACTAGGGGACTATGGGTTGGTTGACAAGAAGATAAATGTGACCCAGCAACATGCTTTTGCAGCCCAAAAAGCCAACTGTGTCCTGGGCTGCATGAAAAGAAGCATGACCAGGAGGTTCAGAGAGGTGAGACCCAACCTGGACTATTGTGTCCACCTAAGAATGACCATGAATCTGTTGGAGCAAGTCCAGAAGAGAGCCATGAAGATGATCAGAGGGTTGGAGCATCTCTCCTAGGAAGACAGGTTGAGGTAGTTGAGGTTGTCCACCCTGCAGAAGACGAGGCTTCAGGGAGAGTTAAGAGCAGCCTTCCAGTACTTATAGGCCTACAAGAGAGCTGGAGAGGGATTTGTTGCAAGGGCATGTGGTAATAGTGCAATGGGTAATGGCCGGGTTTAAGCAGCATGACTAATGGACAGTGTCTCTACCCATGGCAGAGTGATTAGAACTAGATGATCTTAAGACCCTTTTAACTCAAGCCATTCTGTGATTTTTTTGTATTCAAATGCAGCAATGGCCAAAGATGCTTTGCTTTTGCAGAATCATTAAATTTGTCTAACTAAATTAATAGAATCATAAAATCATTGAAGCTGGTAAGGCCTTTCAGGTCACGGAGTCCAATCGTTAACCTAGCACTGCCTTCTTCACTACTAAGCCATATCCCCAAGTGTCACAGCCACATGTTTTTTAACACGTTCCAGGGATGGTGATTCCAACATTTCTCTAAGCATAGTGTTCCAATGGCTAACCACACTTTCAGTGAAGTAACTTCTCTTAATATTCAACCTAAACCTCCTCTGGTGCAACATGAGGCCATTTCCTCTCACCCTATCACTTGTTACCTGTAATGTTGCCCTCATCCACTAAGTGAATCACCTTGTCACAGAATATCTGGTTGATCAAGCAGAACTTGTCTTTCATAAACCCATGCTGGCTGGGCCTGATCCCCTGATTGTCTCATATGTGCCACAGGATAGCACCCAGGATGATCTGCTCTGTGATCTTCCAGTGCTGAGGTCAAACTGACAGACCTGTATTCCCCACATCCTCCTTACAACCTCTTTTGTATAGGGGTGCTACATTTGCTAACTTAGTGGAACCTCCATGGTGCCAGGATTGCTAGTAAAGTGGCTTAGTGGCCACTGAATCAACAGTATCCACAATATTACCTATATACAATTGTTAAATTTAACATCAAACAGTAAACACATAAAACAGAAGTGGTAATCAGTTTAGAAATATTTGTTATTAAAACAAAAAAGAGTAGCATAAGGCGAGACTAAAATCCTTGTCAGATTGAAGTCTACATTTCTGTCTGAACTACCTTCGGAATCAATCTATTCTTGCTATAATTTCTAGTTGCAGGGAAAAAGTATTTTTCAACAGAAAACTGATCCTTCAATTATTTTTAATCAGGTCTACATCTAGAATAGTAGCCAGTACTTTATAAGCTTCAGCAAAAATGTCAATGTATGATTGCACTACACCTACACCACACCTGCTGATGTAGTTAGTCATGTTTTACATTCCTCAAATAACTCATCTTAGCAGAAATATCATACAGAAATGTTTACAATTCAATTTGGCAATTATTCTTTGATTTTTATGTCAAAATTTTCCTCTAATATCTACATCTGATCTTACACATCTATTTAGTTATTATTCATTTTTTCCATAACACCATGTGGAGAGGGTGCATTATGGACAAGGATTATTGGCAGGCATTTTTCTAAAACATTTTCAGAATTTAAAAGGATATTATATTATTATTCTCAGTATCAGAGAACTCTTTTGCAGAGATGGCTGAAAGTCATGCAAAGGCAAATCAAAAATCTGCATAACACTTGCAAAGTTAGTATTAGTTCTGATACCTTCATTCCTAACAGTCCTTCCTACTGAGCTTATATAATACTAATTATATGAAACCTTTTTAGAATCACTCTATCAAGTCATAATGTTTGATCAATAGGGTTTAACCTTAGCTCATCTAAATTTAGCACAAGGTCTTTCTCTGATCTGTTTAAAACATACTCTTCTCAATAATTCTCTCCTAACAAATTACAAGTTAGTTTTAAATCACTTGGCTTGTCTCTAGGAAGATCAAAGTCAGGATATACAAAGTACTCAACTGTTATGATGAGGTAAGAGGGGACTAGAAATACACACATATATATACTTATATATATATTTATATATATATATATACACACATATACATATTGTAGCCGTTTGAAAAAGGGCTTTTGAAAAGGGGTGCAAGAGGGAAACCCACTTACCTGAGTTTAAAATTCAATTTTTCCTCAAATTTTTCCTGTTTCCCTGAAGCAGGGGGAGGGGAAAAAGCTGAGATGAAGGCAGCCCTATCCCGGGCAGGGCAGGGGGTTTCCTCGGCCAGGACGGAGCGGGGATGGGACCGGGGCCAGGCGGCGGTTTCTAGCCCCCGCCTCTGCC
>VXBA01004966.1:138166-170465 GCA_013399895.1 Serilophus lunatus
CAAAGAGAGAGGGAAAAGAAGGAGACACCCTTTCCTACCCTTTCCCCCTGTCCCTTCTAATTTAATTCCCTTGTAATAAAACTGTTTCCCCTGCTGACCATTCTATTCAGTTTTTTCCGTCACCTTTATTGAACTCGCCCCCCTGAATGCTAAACAGTGCTCAAACCATTACAATATATATACATATATATATATATGCATCTTGATATACTATACACATTAATATATATATGAATATATATTGATTTCCTGAATTGTATTTCACATGCCCTTGTTGATTTTTTTTCTATTTAAATTCTACACATCATTTGTAACACTTCTGAACTTAGTTCACATTGTCAAATTCAGTCTCCAATGAACCAGTGGAGATCTCACAGATTTCATCATGAATATAAATTTGCCAGTAAGGAAAGTACTTTTTTTACAAAAAATGTGTATCAAATGTAATTTGTTCAAAACACAGTGCAAGTTACAAAAAATTGGAAAGTTTATCCCAGTTTACCATGAAAATTAACCGAATCTGGTTGGCAAACTAAGGTGAAGCAGGACTTTAAGTACAAGAAATCCAAGTAGAAAAATATTCCCCAGTACTAAAAAACAGTACCAAACAAGTATTTATTATACATCATATCTCAGTTATTAAACTTGCTCCACTATTACTTCAATTTACTTATGGTAAAATATGTTAATGATGATTTCTTTTGGTTCATGGCCAGCTATGAGTGTATTTGTCTCAAAACGGAAAGGGATTTCAGCCATAAATCTCTGATTTTATTTTTTTTTTTACATTTTAAATTTGATTAATTAAATACTCTTTGTATTTCTGTACATTGGATATGACTGAAGTAAATCGATATAATTGTTTTCTATTGATAAAAATAACCAATTCCAAAAGAAAATAGAGCTATGCCCATTTACATTGCCAGAATCCATAGTATGTTTAACTCATAGAAAATCTTAGTTAGATTAGAATTTCCCAAGCTAATTGTGTTCTATTAATCAAAAATAAATAAAGGAAATATTTAGATTTTGCTTTACATGGAAGGCTGTCTCAGCTTACATTTTACATTCAGTGGAACAAGAACATAAATCAGAAATTTCTGGAACACTCTTTGTGAAAATGATTACCCAATAATTATAGAAAGGAAATTGTTTACTGAGAACTCTGAATGCTGTGGTTCACATTAAGGTTGCTTAGAGACTTGAAACTCATACAATTAGAATCATTCAGATTTGGAAACTTCCTCAGACTTCAAGGGTTTAAAATGAAATTATTACTTAATTAAATGGTATTGTTTTGTATCCCATTGGACACCGTAAGTAGCCTACATGCAGTTATTGGAACAACAGGGCAGGGTGCAGCATGCAAAGACCCATGTTTTTTTGTCTATGCAATAGATGGAGTGCTCTCTACTGGTGTATGGATAGCAGGAAGTCATGTGGAAAGGCACAGAGCTGGAATACCCACATCTCCCAGGGAGGGAGAAGTGTGTAGCAATGGCAGCCTGATATCTCTGAAGGGTAAAGGGTGCTAGTGACCCCTTGGTCAGGAGCCTGGTCAGCCAGTGCAGGAACTGGGAATACGAGAGAGAACATTAGATTTTTGGGAATTAATTGTAGAAGGTATTTACAAAAGTGTTTATTAACATTTTTTAAATGCCTAGTATTGTAGTTTACCTGTTATATTGCTGATATTGGATCTAAATTATAGTTTGCTGATTCCTTGTTGATTGTGTGTTGTTAACAAATCAATATACCACTTCTGTCCTTATTTGTTTTAAACTACATGAACTGAGCAATTTTTTTCCCTGTGATAATACACAAAAATCATCTCTCAATTTTATTTAAAGCAATAAAAATGTGCTTAAACGAAGTAATCACTGTAATAATAAGAAATGAGAAGACAAGACATTGCAAACAAAAGCCTGCTAAACAGGTTGGTATAGGGGAAGATTTCATTCAGCTCTTGCTGAAAGGATATTTAGGAAGGTTCACACCAGCTACTCATGCAGTTTTTGCAGACAGACTGGGCTAAGAGAGGCACAGAGCTCCCACAGAGAGCTATGACTTTTGTGGACTCACCATCAGAACTTCCTCTGCTGGGTCCAACAGCTGGGAGACACTTTTGAAGCCTTAGGCTTCTGCAGAAAAGATTTTAAAAGCAGACACTATGCCAAAATAAAAGAAACCAAACTCATAATACTTGAGTTCATACAACAAAACTGAAGAAAAGCACAATCTCCCCTTCTATACTCTGCTGCAATCTGCTCTAGCTGCAGGTGATAGATGAACCTTTCTGGCAGCACACAATCAAGTGTACTGCGGCAATTCAACCGTGATATCAGAAAGATCCATGTAACAGGTCAACTTCTGAAAAAAAAATGTAAAGTTCTCATCAACCTAAAAGGTTTAAAAAACCTTTAAAAGACATCCTCTAGCTGTGACTGACACACGATTTTCTGACATTCACTCTCGTTCAATCTGTGCAAGTAAATTTCAAGGCCAGCATAGTATCAGACCTGCAATACAACCCTCATAACTGTATTTTATACTGCATCATTCAAAGTATATATAGCACTGAATGTAACTAAAAAGCAGAAGGCAGGTTCTCTACAAACATTCAGTTTTCCCCTCTGAAATGGCAATAGCCTAACAAGATCTGAATTAGATCTTCATGTTTTAAACTGAAAAATTAAAGACTTTTTATCCAAAACTTTAAAGGTCTCCCAAGCCCCTAGGTAAAGTGAGGAAAGTGTTTTAAAATTAAAAAAAAATAAAATAAAATTAATTTAGTCATATATTTTCTTTGTTTGATAGGAGTTCGTCCTCTGGCTACCCTCTCCAAGTACTTAGCCTGACTTTTCTGCATCTGCCTCATTCACTACATTGTTGTTTCCAGGTGATATTTAGAATGTCTGTAAGTGAAATTTTCACACTTAATGGGAAAAAAGTCAAACATGACATATGTGTAATTCAGATAGCATTTACTTCACTGTGGGAAACTCTAACTTCACATGTTACTTTGAACAGTTAGGAATATGCCTCCTCCAAACTACAAGCTTGCTAATATTGAAAATTCTATATTTTTATGTTCAATCCTTTCCTAGAAAAATATCTCTTTTCCTTTTTAGCTTGTAATGAAGTTCATACTGTATTAGTATCAGATATGATCTCAATAATATTGAGACTATTTTAACAGAAAAAACTGATTATCTCAGTGCCGTAATGTAATTATTTGCCATACATTAATATGTCAAGGGCATTCCATCTCACTTTGGCACCTACACAAAATGACTAATTACTGTATGCCTACTTCAAGTGCAATGAAACAGACACCTTCATGTGGTAATTCAAATCCTAAAGAAGGTGCCTCTTTTTGTGTCAGCTGCTTGAGAGGGAGTCTGTACGGCAGCTCTGTTCAAAGTGTAGGACCATCAGCTGTGTATCTAAATATGCACAATATTAATGTGGACCTAAGCACATGTGAACTTCTATATGATTGGACTAACATTAGTTCTTGGAACAAATATTTTCTGTGAAATGCCAGCAAACAAGAGAAAGAGCAGTAAATGCTACCATCAAGATTATAGGCAGCATCTTTACATAGAGTACTTTGTGAGAGGCAGAAGAGTCATTTGTATGGACTTGAAAGTCTCTCTCTAGAGAGAGAGAAATGGAGAAAAATGATGAGCCTATGCTCTATAAAGGCAAGAATGGGATCTGGCAGGTAATTTTCAGAGGCAGAAAGGAGGAGAGGCAACAGTCAGAATTTGGCAGGAGAGAGCAGAAAGATAAAGCCAAGGTTTGGGAACTAGGAATATCACTGTCAACAGAGAAAGGGAAACAGGAAGCTAGAGTTTAAGAAACTTCAAAAACTGAAGTGTTCTCTGATATTGTCCATAGATAGTAGAAAGAAATCAGTGAAAAGATGGGTAACAATTATTATTTTATTTTGGTTCTTTCCTTTATTCCGTTATGAGTTTTTCCAGCTTCTCTTTCATGAACGGTTGTTATCTTGGGCCCTGACTGTTGGAGGTGAAAGAAAAACAAGCAATAAAAACACTGACAACATTTACAAGAGTCAATTCTGCAGAGAAAAATCTAAATAGCTTTTTCTAATTCATTAAGAGTAGGCAGACATGTAGTATAGAGGTACTGAACACACTTAACAAGGTGGCTCATGTTTCAGAAGCAGTCAAGATCAGCTAGAGCTAATTTACTCTGAGTGTGGTACCTGAGGATGAGGGGATTTAAAACACAACTTAAGTTAAAGGGAAACTTCAGTGTCAGGAAAAAGTGGTCTTATCAGAGATATTTCTCAGTTGCAGTTCTGTAAATAATTTCTAGTCCCAGGGAAATGACTTTATGTGCTGCTTTGCTTTTGCAGTCAATAAATATTTTCTTGTGTAGTTCAACAATGAAAAAGATTACAATGTTTAACTAAGGAATATTTCTATTAGTAAGGATCTAGTCAGTAACATGGGCTAATTCATCCTGCTACTTCATTTTATAGCAGGCAAATAACTTAGTGATTATCATTTAAGAACGGAGCACAGTTTACAATAAATTTATGTTCTTGGTGTAGAGTCCAGAAATGAACAGTCAACATTAGACTATAGACAGTAGACTTAATTTCGTGTGTAAGTAGTAAGGATTCTTACTTCAAACATTTTATTTCTATTTCAGTTCAGACAACAGTGAGCAAAAAATTTTGTATGTTAGGACAATTTAATATAAAGATATTCTTATTAAGATATTGGGAAGTTTTTGTTCATTCTCCAATTGACTTGCTTTCCAGCTGTTTCCATTTCTTCATGTTGCAGGTCTGTTTGCTTGCTAAATTCACTATGGCAACTCTCTAGCAATTCCCTTTCAAGCAACCTCATTAGATCTAAATTATTCTTTGGAAAATAAGACAGTTTACTTTTTTTTCCTACACAGCACGCTAATAGATTCCAGGTGCCAAAGTGAATAAGAAGCATTAGTTTGAGTTTAATTTCTCAGATGGCAAGTTGAAAAAGCTTCAGTAGATTATTCTCGCCATCACAGAGTGCTGTGCAGAGGGATGCCCAGACCACGCACCCCCATACCTGTGTATAAGTTAATTTCCCAGGTGAGAGAAACAAGGGACATTATCTTGAACATATAACCCTATTAAATAGCCATACTAAGTCTGTGAGACGACAGCATTGTGACAAAGCCCTGGTTCCCTATACAGGCAAGTTTTATGAGGTCACATCATATTACAAATTTTGCTGATATATAAATTAAAGAGAATGAGCTCTTGCTCATCAAGATGGTAAAGCCAACTACAGGGTGATAAAATGGAGCTGCCTTGTATATTTTGACAGGTCTAGAGTCAGAGAGTCAAAAAAGTTACTTGCATCCTGGACTATATGTTGTAAACATCCATTCTACACCCTTTCTGATCACTCTGTGTTTTGTCTTTTTACATAAAATTTCCATGAAGAATTATTTCTTCTTCTGGCTTATATTTCTAAAACAATGCACACTTTAATGAAGTGGTAGAGCTGATACCAACATCATCTAAAGAATGATGCTGAGAAGAGATTTTAAATCACAGAGACCAAAGGCAATTTTTTTTAAAGCAAACAACTAAAATCTTTTGAATGGGCTCCAAACTTTTCATTGCTTATCTGCAAAGAATATCATCTAAACTGCTTGCTGATTAAAAAAGTTCTGTGTGAGGTTAACAGAAAATCATGAATGGAATTGCTGGTTCTATCGATTAGATTCAATTTAAAATGCCAGCTGAGTAAAACCTAATTTTACTTAACTTACTTTGTCTATTGTTATTCTGCACATCAGCAAAAGACTAACCCATTTTCTCTCCTATATGATCCTATTCTCAATCAATCAATAATTTTCAAGTGAAAAACGCAGAATTTTGAAATAGTTTCAATCTTGAATCTTTCAGAAGTCAATCTGTTCTCCTTGGTTTTGATCAAAAGGAAAATAGTGAGGAATGAAACTTTAGAATTGCTTATGTGAGTTGAAAAAGTCATGCAGTTGAAGTCAGCTGCTATTTAACACTGGGCATGAAAGACTTCAGGTAAACCTTCTAAAAGCAGCACAAATGCAGCATTCATACTTTCATTTACAACAAATAATTTTCCCTCAAGCCTTTAAAGTAAAATGTGCATGAATCCATCCAAAACAGAATGAATTTATTTAATCAAAATTATCACCACTTTTCACAGTTTCCAAACTGAAAGGTAGATGAACAAGTGATTACGGAACAAATATGAGAGTTGTGACTCTGATGATGGTAAAGGTTGAACTAACCACCCACCAAGTAATATTCTTAAATATTATTGAAACTGTACAATTTGGGAGATCAGCAGTCTGTTTTGTAGTTGTAACCCGATAGGAAGATATCAAACATTATTTTCATTTTCAACAGTTTTGCCTGTAAAAATTTAACACTGCCTGTAGAATTATCAGTGAGTTGGGAGACTGATTCAGAAGTGTAGATTAGCCTCTAGTCTCAGAAGAGAGATGAAAAAGGTTTATTGCAATTTCTTCTTTTCCTGCTTTAATCAACTTCTTTATTACTCAAGTTGCAGCACACAATTAGTCAACTGCTAACCTTTCAAACCTAAATGTTGGGTGTTTTCCTTGTAATGCTAGATCCAGTTTAGAGGACTCTCTTACTACATGAATACCATTTTGTGTTGACACAAACAAATTTTCCATTTGAAGATATTAAATATTCCATCATGTTAGCTTTCTGGTGGAATTAAGTTTTTACACACTGGGATTCTATTCTTTTCACAGTTTATTCTGTTATTCTATTCTCAACTTTAAAATATTTGTCTGGATCACAACAGATAAGATATTAAAAGATAAAAATCCAACATTTTATCATTTTTTTCACCAACAGACAAATATCTGACTAAATGAACATTTGTTGAAGTTCTAAAAATAGGAATTAATAGATAAAAATGTACTTTAAAGTTCTGCAATTTCAACTTCCATTTAAAATTTGTTTTTTGGTAATTATTTTTCATATTTTAATCTCTAACATTCAAGTCACTCAACCAGGTAAAGACACTGTCTAAATCCTGAAGTAGGAACTGTTGTAGTGCCATTGAATAGTATCAAGCCATAATACCTAAATGTTTATAGATCTAGATAAATATCACAGATACTTTTTGGCACATTAATGTATTTGAATTATTATAATATATCTCCCACTTTACACTGCTACACCTCTATAGTAACCAAAGGAAACAGGGATGTCAAAATTATGCCAGCTTTCTAAGGCACAGTGATCCATTATGATCCAACAGGATTTCCAAGGAAGCTTCTCAGCTGGCAAAATTACAGAGAAACAGGACGATCACTTGTGAGGTTCTCTCTTTTTTCCCTCTTTTTTTTTTTTTTCTCCAGGTTCTTTATTTTTCTGAAGTACCTTAATTCCCTCTTTCAAAAATTACTGATGTCACCCTTATGAAACATATGATAGAATTAGTAGTGCAGAATAAGAAGGTAACAGTAACATCCTTAATTACATGAACGTGCATATTCTGGGCTGCTCTTCTCTATAATATTTTTAAATCTATGAAAGTTTTCTATTTCCAAAGCCTATAGAGTGGAAACATATTTGCTCAGGCAGCAAACAAACACAGGACACAGTGTGGAATGACAAGAAGCATTTTAAACCTCTTTTATATTATCTTTATGTGACATTGGGACATAGCAACCTAACAGCGTTTTGGCTGTGGCTTTTTTTAATTATCATGGCAAAAAGAGTGCAATTATATCTTTGTATGCACAGCTCCATCCATCTAGATTTTGATCTACCAAAACCTGGATTTTCCATCAACAAAATCTAAACAATGTCAAAACAATTCATTCAGAATCTTCCCAGCATTATTCCAGGAATGACTAATATGTTAATTCTCTAGGGCAAGTGTCTTGTTTTTACAGTAAAAGGAAACTTCTGTGTTTTTTTCACTGCTTCTACAACTTTTATATTGGCTCAACTATCATGTACTCCATCTTTTTTCTCTACAAGCTGCAATGTTCCACTAGATCAGCAAAGCAGCTTTGCAAATCATTTCATAGATCTCTGATTTTCTGGAGTAACTATTCAATATATTCAATATATTTTAAGTGTAGAAAACAGGTACTATGAGACATTCTGCTTCTAGGGATGTATCTCTTCTGTGAAAAATCTTAATTAAATTGCCCTGTTTTTAAGCCTGGAGTGCTAAATATGGTACTGCTTTCAAATTTTCATGGAGGTTTTTTGAAAAGTCTCCTTGCTGGAGTAGTAAAGATTGTTCTTATGCAGTGGCCTTTCTTACCAGGCATATGGCTGAACTATTCTGGGAAAGTAGTTTACGATTCCCTAGCAAAACCAGAGAGAAGATAAGAACATGACAGGACCAGGACAAAATCCATCTACCATTCACGTGGAACAGAAGCTGCCCAGGGCTCTGAACTGCCTCTGTTTGTGCACTATTGCATTTACAGACATTACCTGTAGAAAATATATTTGCTTTTCCAAAAAGAAATAATAAGCATATAGCAAAACAGTGCGTAGAATGCAAAAAAAAAAAAAAAGTACAAAACTAGATATGAATGGCTAGTGTCCCATTAAAAAAAATCTCATCTTAACCAGACACAGCTCTTATTAATTACTGGTTTAAAAGATGTCAGGCACATAAACCTGTCTTGTATAGCCCTTCTTAGGGATTAGCAACATTTTTTTGTGCACATTCCCTAAGTCCATCATCACCAAATTTCCACAAGTTCCATACATTTTATTTAAACCTTTACAGATATATGGATTAGGAGGGCTGATTTTTTACTGCACTACTGTAGTGACTACTGACTTATAATATGGTAAACAACAAACATCATAACCTCCAAGAGCCTGTAAGTAAGACCTCTTGAACTTAGCAACATAAACCTCATTTATTCATGTAACTGAGACTGCCAATTCTAGAGGCACAAGTTTGTAGTAAGCTGTAGGAAACATGAGAGTTCCTGCCTGCCACACTGCTGATGCTTATGGGCATGGCACACTTTGAATGGCACAGACTGATGATGTTGCAACAAATTAATGCTATAAAAACATAAATGAAAGGAGAAAAAAGCCTAGCTAGAGGAGATAGTTGTCAGTTTGGCTTTTTTCTTGTAATCCCAGCCTTAGCAAGCAGCAGGTTTTAAAATCTAGAATCAAAAGAGTGGTAACATTAGTTTTGGATTAAATAATCTAAATATGAGAACTTTAGAACTAGAACGCTGGATACTGACTCCACAGTTGCAACACAATAAAAAGTAATTATATTCATCTTCCTCATTCATCATTTTTTAAGAAATGTCTGTCTTAATTAATAACATCAGTTTAGGGAGGTAACTTTTTCCCCTGCTACAAAGTGGCTTCTAGTAGAATCGAGAGGGTGACATGAGGAGCGGGTTGAAATTACAGTTTCACAACAAAGGTGTAAAAAGATCTGAAATTAATCCTGTGTTCTAGGACACCATATTGCTTACAATATTTATGTAAAATTTCAGGACGCTTGTAGTACAATATAATGCTACTGTGCTGAGCATAGCCAGTGACTTTTGAAGACTGCTGTAGTAGAAGATGAGCGTAGTTGACATTAAGATAGACAGTGAAAAATGCGCTGTTGGGGAAAAAAAAGGAAAAATGTAAAGAGACAGAGAGTATAGATCAGAATTGTTTTGAAGAGAGCATTCAGGGTTCCAAAATCACAAAAATTAATTTATCACATAAAACATTTAGAATAAGCAAATTGATCTATAGATGCACACCTTAAACACCTTATTGAGCAGGTAGGAAAAGGACTAAAAGGTCAGGACTGATTCCTAAGAGAATGGAAGAAAGGACAGGAGCAGGTTAAAGACAGATTAAGACCACAAGTTTATCAGAAAGGGTTGGTGATACAGCAGGAGGGAGGGCAGTAGGGACTGCAAATTTCTTGTGAAGAAGAAAGCCAAAAGACATTCTGCAGCAGTGCAAGATAACTTGCACAGAGCATCCTTTGGGAGAGGAGTGGTGCTCATGGAAGGTGATGACAGCAGAGGCCTGAAATTTGCATATTTGTCACAGAAGCCACATAGGTACTGGCTGATGGAGAGAGAAACTTCCAAATCTGTTGAAGAGAGTAGGAGACACAGTTGAGGCAGAGAGGACCACACCAGGACTTTGGGAAGAACAGTAGAATTATAATGAACAGCTGAACGTGTTAGAGACAGAAGTCAGGTACAAGTATCTAGAAAGAGTATGAGAACAACATAATCTACCTTTCTCTCCCAGTGATTTCAAACTTCTATTCATAACTGAACAACAGAAAACATAATTTTAAGTTCCCAATGAATGGATAGATTTCCAGTTTATTTCTTGTTGATTATGATACTTTTATGGCAACATTTATCCTTAGTTTGCCTTACAAAGAAATTAATACCCCAATCAATGCTCCAAGAGCTACATAGGATTTGCAATTATAAACCAGTATGATCCTTATTTAAAAAAACAATATACCAGCGATTTGATAAAGATAAAACTCATAACTGAATAGTTTCAGATTTTGAAAATAGAAAACTCATTGTTTGGAAAAAGTAGAAAAATAACAAAAGAGTTACAGAGTAATTCTGATATTAGCTGTTAATGAAAATCAAAAAAGTAGCAAAATTTCAATAGTATGTCAGTAAGTGAACATACAGTTGCCTGGTTTCACCAATAAAAAAAAATGAGTGTGCTTATTTTGGCTGTTGACAGTACATTATTCAAGATATCAAGGAACTCAACCAATTCAAAGACAAAAACAAGCGCGCACAATGAAAGCTGCTAACAAAACATGAAAATATAAATGCATACACATGCAAGGAAGAAAAACAAAACTACTTTTCTTGCCAATTTGAGAAGAGAAAAAAAATGTGTAGCTCTGTGTTTGCTGAGTTTCATTTTGTTTTATCCAATCTCTCGGCCTCAAGTTCCTTAAATGACTCACTGTGTAAAGTTCTGAAAGATATGGAAGATACAGAATTATGGAGAAATTGTCAAGAGTAAGCATACACTTGAAAGATGCCCAAAATTTCTCATTTGAAGTGAACAAGCCTTGCAAAACATATATTAAGTTACAGAGCACATCAACAGACATAAATGTGATGTGAATAAATGTGATCTGAATTCTTCTAATATTACCAATGGGAAAGCAGTTAAAAAACACAAATGGATGGAGATTTGGTTAGTTAAAAGAACAAAGCTTGCAGTATAAGAAATTTTAGGTTGGATATCAGGAGAAACTTTTTCACAGTGAGAGTGATCTCCCACTGGAATGGGCTTCCCAGGGAGATGGTGGAGTCACCGTCCCTGGATGTGTTTAAGGATAGGTTAGATGATGAACTTAGTGGTATGGTTCAGATGGTTTAAATGGTTTAGATGGTATAGACGTTAGACTGATGTTGGATAGGTTGTTAACCTAGGTAAAGGTTGGACTTGATGATCTCCATGGTCTTTTCCAACCTTATTAATTCTGTGTAATTCTGTGTAAAAATTAATTCTCTAAACTCCCATTTCAACATTCCCTAATGGAATTAATGCTTAATGAACTAAGAAAACAAATCCTATATTTTTCAAAATCATTTATATGTATAAAAGTGAACAATACCATCCATTTAGCCTACAAAATTACAGTAGCAGCAAATATTACTAGAAGAAAAGGGTCATTTTTGACAGAATTTTTACCTTTCTCTAAAACTTCATTCAAAACAGCTTTTTAAATCAAAAGGATGTTACTCTATACGATCTCTCCAAAACAATTCACAAAAGAAATTCAGTTGTTATTTAATTCTTTTAACAAACTCTTAATACATTCATTAAAGCAGAAATAAATATTCTTCAACAAAATTTTTTGCATTGAATTCTATTTAAAATCAACAAAATAAATATGGTATGTTTTCTAGTTCTGATGTCTCTGTAACAGAATCACTTTCATGCAATATGCAAAGAAAAAGAGATGCATAATTTTCAGTAAAATAACTAGTTCTATGGCAAAATCATTGCAATGTTTTCTTGACACAGTTCTGGCTTCTATCTCTATTATTGTGAATTCTGTCCACATGAACAAACACAGCAAGTTATTTACAAGGAAACAAGAAAATTAGACTATCTGTCTAAGCCTTTCTCCTTTATTAGATTTTATCCTTGAAACAGAAGTAGAAATACAGAGAAACATCCTGTTAAGACAATGTTGCAATTTCTAAAAATTAAATAAACCCTCACTTTTCATCACCTAGACCGCATATAGGTAGTGCAATAGAAAGTATTGCATTTTATCTTTTCAGTATTTCCCAGTCTAACAAAACCTAAGAAAGTCTTTCTTATGTCTTAGATTATCCCATTTTTAGAATATTTAGCAGTTATTCAGCACTGTTTCCTTACCTTCCATTTTAAAGGAAGGTAACATTTTTGTCTGTGCTAGCGCAGTAACAAAGACTAATGTGCACAAGAATGTCTTTCTGGTACAGGTTAGCTAGTTGCTTTTGTTATTTTCAAACTAGAATTTAATTTGTAGTTTATGAAATAAGCAGCAAAATCTGCATTTATAGGACTACCAGAACACTTCTTTCTTTTATGGTTAAGCTTTGCTGATCAATTACTGCATGAGGTAAATTAATCCTTTTTCGGAAAAAGTGAAGGAACCTTGCCATAAGCTGCATTCTAGTAGAGAAGGAAAGTAAAAGGAAACGGAGGATAAGAGACTTGTTCATATACTCAGAGAAGTAGCTGGGTCTTCCAGGAGTGGAAGAGGTTTATGAGATGCAAGAGACCAAATATGTTTTAGATAAATCTGTCAACCATGTGGTCAAACATGACTGAGACTGGTCTGTCTGTATTGACAACATAGAAGATTATTTTTTTTTGGAACAAATGATTTATTAATAGAAATCAAGTACTTTTCAACTGCTGAAGCCTTTATTTACACTCGGGGTATCTTGTCTAAACGACACAGAAGACTGCAGGCTAAATGTCAATCTTTGTCATGGTAATTTTGCATCCTATAAAGCCAGACCAAACAAAAAGAGAAAAGACAAAGAGGACAGTACTCCAACTTTCAAGATCAATTCAAAGACTTCAATTCCAGACTCAATTCAAACTGTCCCAACAAGATTCAGGGTCCTTTCTAGTGGGTGCCTGATCCACAACATTAGTTTCAAAATGAAGGGAGTCATAGACGTTGTAACTGCATTCTTATTTTAGGAGCCAGACCTTAACCCATTCTTCAAGACTGAATCAATGTCTTATGCAAATATCTTTTGGGTTTTAATTGAAATAGAATAACTTTTGTACAATAGCTGATAATCAAACACAAACTACTTTTTCTACTCACTAAACGGATGCCTCAGGTGGACAACTTGGGCTTTTCACGGGCATTATCCCCCTACTGAAAACACAGATACTTAATCTAAGAAGGTCAAAATTATCTTTGCTTCGCTCTGAGAGCTCGATGAATAAAATGCAGGCAAAAAAATCTACATCAGGGACATGAGTTCCCAAACATCTTTCTATTCTAATTGACTTGAAGCTAAAGAGACTACAAATTTCAAAGGTTTGCAGGATTGTGTTTGGAGTATGGACAAATAAGCTATTCCTTCAGTTGTTTAAGAATTACTAGGAAATTCTTCCTAAAACACTGAAGAATGAACACCTAATCTTGCCTTGAAACCTTTCTCATGTGAGCAACGCTAGTTGAAAGCAATGAGAACATTCACCTCAGCAACCTATGAGACCAATTGATGCCAAATCAGAAAATGCTGTTTTTAAAGGAGGTGTTTCCTTTCAAATGATCCTGCTAACAGGAGAACATAGTTCCTTTTACCTAAGAGATATGTGAAAATAAATCAATGTGTTTCATGACATGCTCTTTATATAACAATGAGCTTTTTCACAGTATCACAGTATCACATTATCCAAGGTTGGAAGAGATCTATGAGATCATCGAGTCCAACTCATAACCCAACACCAACCTATCATCTAAACTATGACACTAGGTGCCTCATCCAGTCTTCTCTTAAATACCTCCAGGGATGGTGACTCCACCACCTCTCCAGGCAGCCCATTCCAATGGTTGATCCTCCACAGGTAAACAAATCGGGTTTTTTTTTTGACCCTAAACCTCCCCTGACAGAGCTTGCTTGTTTGCATGGTTTTGATGTTGCCAGGCACATAAATCTCACTCCAGTATTCTGAACCCTAAGCAGCTTTCATCCATTTAAACTGTTCTTAATATCTATTCCTCTACCCATGGGTTGATGTTCAAATGGAATTTACAGAGAAAGCTGAAAAAGAGCAAGATATTTTGTATGCTTACAGTTAGCTGTAATGAGATGACTACTTTCAGAAGCTGGGCTTTATGTACTTGTAATTCTTAACATGTAAGATGTATTCTAAAGGATGGCTCTTAGCATAAATAATGCATAATTTATTAGATAAAAAATAGTGTCAGTTGGTTTTGATGTGGAGTTTTGTGAGTATTGTAAGATAGATTTTCTTAAAGCAGACTTGGTACCAGTAGTTAAGTGGAGGGGTTATTTATTTATTAATTTTGCTAGAGTTCTCTATCCTTAAGGGGAAAAATATGCAAGAAAAAGACTTATTCCAGAAGATGTTATCATTTCTAAATCTAATAGAAACAGTTTGCTCAGACAAAGGATTCAGAATAAAAATGTTTCATTCTCAAAAGCACTGATATTCTGTTGATGAGGATTTCAATAAACAAACAAATGTTGCTTTTTGATAGCCCTCTTTCTATATAGTAGTATTTCACTGCAGAGTCAGAGCTCTTTATAGGCTTACTGCTGTGAATGAAAAAAGATGACAGCCAGATTAAAGGCTTCCAAGGAAAACTTGCATTTTATGTCAAGATAAAAGCTAGTGAGTTTTATTTACAGTTCTGTGTCCTTATTCAGGGTATCCCTACTAATCTGGACATATGACTAGAAACATTGAGGTACTGAAATGGTTGCTGCTTTTCAGAACTCAACATATCTCTAAATTATGTGTACCCTTGAATATATTCTTAATGTTACGGAACACTATAGAAATAAGTCTACTGAAATCGCTTCCTTTCCTTTGAAATAATGTTTCCAGAAAGTTCTATATCTAACACATAACAAATACATCCAAGGTTTCAGCTGTTAAAATAAGCCATGAAACATTTACTCTGTAGCCTATCTCGACCTTTGCCTTACTATATAAATGCTTTCACAAATACAGCTTGTCCACAAGAAACATCAATTCTACATAGTTCACAGTTAGACACATATTCATGTTGCACAATACCATTCCTGGAAGTTTGACCTATCTACCTTATCCACAATTTTTTTCCCATATATTCCCAACCTTTTTTCCTGTTTATTCACAGGCAGGCTCAGACTCATACCACCCTTTAGGATATGAGCAAAAATGACCAATAGACTTTGCTGGCAATTCTCTGAGCACAACAGATACATACTGTCATTTTTCTCCCAAGGAAACATCAGTTAATAAGTTGTGGAAGGAGTTTCCTGCCAAGACTTCTCAATTCCATTTCCAACACTGCTTAGAAACCCTATTACAATGTGTGGTACCATAGGTCCTAGCAGGATCGAGATCCCATGATTATAGTTAAATAAGGATAAGCTACTACGGCAGTATAAGACTGTAAAAAAACCTCCACAGGTAAACAAACATAAAAATACTGGATAAGAGACAAGATGAGTAAATACATAGCATGGTTACAGAAATATTCAGAAATATACAAATGTGCTGTACATGTACATGGGAGATTTGGTAATGGGAAAGTACTGTCTCTCCATTATGTAGAAAAGAAAGGGGGTTTTTTTTTAAAAAAAAAAAAGTCCGATTGAAATATGTGTTTCAATAAATACTTCTATAAAATTTAATTTTACTTTGACTTTTACATGTCTCAGAAGCCAAAACAAAAACATCTTGTCAATGCTTAGGGAAATGCTGCTAATACTTAAATGGCATGAAAACACTGGAACTAGTCCTGTATATTAATCAAATTTTGTCAAACATTTGTAACGTATGGTATTATAATTATGTCAAATATGTTCACAAAATACATGAACAGGTGCTAGTTCTTGTGTTCCAAATCTTGATAGGCCTTAATAAGATGTCCTCTCTTTACCGAACTGTGTCCTGCAAACAGGGCAAGAAAAGAACTGTAAACTAGGGCAAAGAAATTTTTCCAAGTAACTTAAATTTCTCCCAAAACCTTATGAAACTTGCTGTTTCCAGTCTAATTTGATATAGATGGAACTCAGGATTCCACATTATGCATAAAATATAAAAGCAATTTTTGAATGGTATTGTTCTTTCCAATGCATAAGGTGAATGCAGAATACATCTCCTGCTAACAACATTATCACAATTACTTATTATTACTAACATTGTGCTGGATTCTAGAGACCCTAGAAGAAGTGACAGTCACAAAACACCTACCATATGTTCCTATACATGAAAGGCAGTCCACCTACAGAGTTCAAAATCTCAGAAAGATGCACAACGGATTATAATAAACAGGGCATATAAGGAAATTATAAGACATCCATTTGAAGAGGAAGAGCAATTTGAAACAGCTTTATCCAAGGAGGCCGAACACTTCTTTTTATAATTGAACTTCTTTAATAGTGTAGGTGCCTAAAATATCGATTGAACCAAAACAGACATGAATTTCCAGGAAGACAGGAAAGATTACTGTAGAAAAACCTATGTACAATTACTACAGAATTAGTATACTCATATCTATGATCTAGGACAGTAAGTATCAGATATGGCTCAGGAATAAATAACTTCTAGTAGGAAGCAGTAAAATGTGTAAGTATTCTTATTAAGAGAGCATGCAACACTATTTCAGGCTGTTGGATGTTTTAATTACAAACCATTAAGTTACTCACTGATAGATACAATAGTAAAGGAGTGGGCTACCTTCTATCTTTTTAAAGAATGGCATTAAGTAAACTGTCACTGACTTTAAATCATTTTCATTGGTTCATTCTGCCGTCACTTCATCATTTAAGATCATTACCTCAGAAATCACATGTGATTCCAATATATTAAAGGTTGTGGGTCAGGTTAAAAAATAAGCAAGTCCATATTGTAATTAACAGGAAATGTAAATTCTTCAATTACATCCACATAGGTCAAAATAAGAATTTTCTAACATGTTGATCACCTCAAGTGACATTAAAGATATTTTTAAAATATTTAAACTGCTTTAAAAAATATTTTAAGTCATAATTAAGAGAATCTGCTTCCCTCCACGAAAACCTCTCTAGTATGGCATTCAAACATGTCTTCTGCTCAGTTTTCACATCATGCGGCTGTAAGACTTTGTGAGACAGGAGTGACACCAGGGTATTTGTGGTTGGCATTATTTAGGTGATATCAAACCCCAACAACAGGTACTACAATCGCTTAATGGGTAGTGGGGCTGCACCAGAGGACCAATCCATAGCGGTATTAGTCACTGCTAGGCACAAGAAAAAATGGACAATAAAGACATAGCTGGTAAAGGAACAGGAACAGGAGGAAGAGACAGAACAAGACCAAGACGAAGAGATAACCACTTGGTCATTATCCTTAAAAGACCTGTAGGATACTTGAAAAGATTTTGGCCATTAGCTGGTGACCACAATTCCACCTGGCTGCTCCTATGCTGGCGTAATGGGGTTTAGAACAGTTTGGAATTAGAGGATATTGGAGCCAAGCAACTGGGATTACTTTCTAGGGAAGCAGGCATTGATAAGGAGATTGAAATAGGGAGATGAATCTTTAGCCTCTGGAGGTGATTGCTGTCAAGCATGAAGGAATTGAATTCCTTCAAGGAAGGTGTTATATGTCATGCAGGGAAGTGGACCACAGCAGAGAAGGTTTTCCGGTACCTGGAGGAATTATCTGTGCTGGAGGTGAATTATTTTGACCTGAACTGCACACAGTTAACCACAGATCCATATGAAGTCCGATGGACAGGATCCATGTGGAGGAAATTTGTAAGGTGTCATCATTGTCTCACATCAACCCACTGGCAACAATAGTCTGGAAAAATAATAGGTCACCAACAGCGGATGCAGTGGTTCAACAACTCTGTGAATAAGAAGACAATTATCTCTTCCGCCCTTGTCTCAGCTGTCTGAAAAAGTGCGAAAAACTGTTCCAGGGGTTCCAGCAACTAAAAAAAGGATATGTCTTACACCTCACTTGTAAGGACCTGCATCTCAGCTGTTAACAGCACTCACTCTTTTGCTCAAGACAGGATATGGAAGGTATGCACCATGGAGTACCCTGTGGTTTTATCTTTGAGAACATAGAGAGGACATGAGGAAATAGGATGGGAAACCTACCTTGACCCTAGAGTCACGAGTATGTGAATTGCAGGGAAAAACATTCATAAATGGAGGTTCTTCCAGGAAAATTGTCTCCAGTGAGCAGTCTCCCAGGCAGAGTGAAAGGACTGATTTTAGTCCTGAACCCATGGAAAAGAAATTCTAATCCATTTCTATAAGAAGTAAGTGGAGAATCCTATGATTAATATTACACAGGCCCTGCCAGCAGCCCGGTGAAGGAGAGGGGCAACAGCGTTTATTGGACTGTGAAGATTTGATGGCCTGGAACATTAGATCTGAAGGAATATAAGGCTCCAATAGACAAGCCCTTTTACGTAATGACTGAGGGAGCTGGGTTTGTTTAGTCTGGAAAAGAGGAGGCCCAGAGAGGACCTCATCACTCTCTATAACTACATGAAAGGAGGTTGTAGTGAGATTAGGACTTGTCTCTTCTACCATGCTTACAGTGAGAGGACTAGAGGGTATGGTCTTAAGCTGACAGAGGAGAGATACAGATTAGATGTTAGAAAAATATTTTTAACTGTTAGGGTGTTCAGACATTGGAATAGATCATCCAGGGAGATGGTGGAATCAGCATTCCTGGAGGTGTTTAAGATGCATTTGAATCTGGCACTGAGTCACATGGTTTAATGTTTTAGGGGTTACAGTGGTAATGCTGGATGGATAGTTGGATTTGATTATCTTAAAAAGTCTCTTTCAACCTTGATGATTCTATGATTATTTCAACCAGTGCCTAGTCAGGTTTAGAGTATGGCAAAACTGTGGAGCTCAGTACAAACATGACCTGAGACAAAACATACAGAGAATACCTGTAGAACATATGAGTAGATGTCTGACTAAGGAAGTTCATTTGTCATTACTTCTTCATGGTGTACATAATTTACAGCTGGTTTTTATCCCTTGCTGAGAAAGGCCATAGAACATTCATTATATCCCTTTGTCTATGACATTGTGACATTTCTGGCTAAAATTGGATAGCAGCATTGTAATCTGTAAAATTGATCAGCTCAGATTTGAACTATTACAAAATACTCCAAACACCTTAAAACTGATCATTAATCGAAACTTGTACAATTTAGCCAGCTACCACTGAAATCTCAGCACCAGGAATAGATGAAACTGTATTCTAAAACAACAAATGAAGGCAATGCTTACCTGTTTGAATGACTGGACTGATTAGCCACATGATCTGCTTATCCCTGTGCTGTACTGATATGATTGGCTGACATGGTTTTATGCAATTTCTTTAACTGTAATAGAATATTTTAGCTAATCCACCATTGTCTACAAACATGTGTTCATTGCAGTGTTAATCTAAACTTCCCCAGACATCCCCATCCATGAGATATGATCCAAATGTCATGGTTATTTAAAGCGCAATCACAAAACAGAACTTTCAAACTTAATTATAATTTAAGTAAACTGGCTGAAGCTGTATGATGTTTGACAATCTGTAACCTGCTTCTCTTAATCCAAAATGTGTTTCTGAGTATCAAGGCAAAGGACTTTCTATCAAGACTGAAGAGGGCAAAAAATTTAATCCAGTTCCACTTTCTCCACCTATAACTATATTACATAAAACCAGTCACAGCAAAGGTGCATCTCTTGCAGTAACCTGTCTCATTGCTCTTGGTTACTGCTGCCATCTCAGTCGTGTCAAACACCCACTCCCTCCATCTCCAGTGACCATGTTTCTGGAGGCCAAGGAGAATCCACCATCACTGGTTTGAGCTAAGCTCTGTCTTTGTTTTATTGTCGTAATGATTTTGCAGTGCTGCCTGAAGCACTGTGCATAAAGCGATACATTCATTGAGCCAATGAGAACTCAGAAGAGGCAGCTTAAACTTCCATAAAGTGTTAAATTTTAAATTGGAAACTGCTTTTACCCAGACCTGAGGACCTAAAAATAAAGGAGGTTGTAATATTCTATAAAATTTTAAATATTTACAAAATACAAAAGGATTTATCATAATGATATTCTTAAGGTGAGAGGAAATTATAGTATTATGTATACATAGGAGACCATTCAGGCATTAAAATGTATTAATTTTCTTCTGAATTTAAAAAACTAACTTGATTTTTAAATAGGGGAAATGCAACCTACTCTTTACTAGAACACACAAAGGAAATGCAAAAGATAGAATGGAGAGTGAAAAAAATAATTTGTCTATATATGTATTCACTATGTTTTTTCCCTTTAAACTCATACTCCTTTCAAACCAGAATATTTAATTTTCAGATGAAACTAAGGAAAAGACACAGAAACTATTTTGCAGTAAAGTTTAAAGTTTATTGTTTAACATACCGTTCATTAAAAAAAATCATATGATATAAAATATCATTCCACTCTTCCTACTAAGATTTCTTTAAGAACTGGATAGATTATACATGTAAACAGTGATTAGTTTGTAGAAGATACCTAAATGCTTCCAAAATACTTTAAAGAATAACTAAATTAATTTTAAAAAAAAATCCGAAAGCACTGAAGAAAATGTGTATGAAAAAATGCAATTAAAAATCACCCGGTATTACAAAGCCAAAAGATACAGTCTATCTTCCTCTCAGTATTAAATATTTTTAACAAGTATTATAAAGGAGAAATTAAGAACATAAAAAAGAAAACAGGAAGACTGAAGAGATGAAATTGGATGATAAATGGAGAAACAGGTAATAACTGTCTAGAATATTAAAGTGGAGGTGACAATGCATACGAACAGCTAGGTAGTAATATTTTGGGGGAAGATTTACAAAAGTTAAGCATGTTCGACTAATATTATTTTTAGCATGGATAACTTTTTGGTTAGAATCTTGGGCACTCTAATAAACATCAAAATGCAAACATTGCATGCTGCATCAGCATATGCTACAGACCTCTCCACAGCAGATAATAACTGAGGTGTGTATATATACCCTAGATGTATTCTGAACTACTCCTGCTTCAAGCTCGAATTTTATCTGAGTAGAATGTTTCTCTCTGATTATTTTTTTCCTACAGAAACTGCCTTTAGCTTTTTACACCTCAGCCTTCCCACAGACAAATGCTCTCTGTCTCTCTCCATCACTCTTTCCTGCTACATGCATTGCAAGAAAAACCTTTTCAGGCTGATGTTCACAGTGAATTTTACCCCTGAGACTGGTACATTAGTAGATGTCAAATATCCCAATTCACAAAGCATGTCTCATGTTCCTAATTGGCTGAGTAACCTATATCTACCTCCACAGAAACTGTTTCAGAGATGATTCCTCAGACCAGCAGCATGCATTTAAACTGATCTCTCTGGTCAACTATTTAAAAAAAAAAAAAAAAAGAGAGAGTGAAAAATAAACACTGTGGCAACTCCGACAGGCTGGTAGCCTCCACACTTATTACTTTCTGCAATTCCTTTGAGAACTGTCTTATTTTATTTTCCATTTAACTTAAGATGAGAATTTCAGATTTTTTGAGATTTTTTTTCCCACTGATATCAAAACTTCCCCATTCCAATAGATTATTTTTACATCATGATATTCCCATAAAGAAACTTACACTCTTCCCATGTGTCTCTAATAATAAGTTATCATTGTGATTTAATACTTGGCAATATATAAGTGTATACTGCAAACAAAAAAAGGAGTTTCACTGCTGTCTGGAACCTGTACTCTCAGGCCCTAAAATGATATGCTGATCTTAAAAGTCACACGCATAATACATTAACAATCTACTATTCCTACCACCCCACCAGCTGTCTAGAAGTTGCTGTAATATTAGGAATTCACCCCTTGGACCAAATAATTATCTCCTGATTTCACAGGAGAAATTTCTTTTATTGGATCTGTTAAATTCCACCATCAGAATAAGAGACATGAAATTCAGCAGTAAAGAAGGGCAAAGGACAATTGGGCGTGGAGTAAATACAAGCAGTCTTGCCAGTGACTTTTATTTTTATGTCTCTTTCAGTCTTTCAGGAATGGCCAAATATCACATTTTCTTGTTTTCGTATGGGAATGTAATTAGTATTTTAAACCTGAAAAATAATTTTCTGATTGAGTTGGTGGAAGTCAAAAGTGAGAGAAAATGTAGAAATTGTACATGCGCAAACACAGAACTTTTCATCTGTATGAACATATATACCTAGTAACGCAAACAAGAACTATGAAAATGGGAAATTCACCAAAACTAAAGGTAAGACAAATTCGGGAAAATAGGACATCTGCAGAATATAGATTTCAACAATGCATCTGGCTTTTACTTTCTTCAGGCACTCATGGTTTTGATAAAATGTCACTAGAAGTAGCTGAATAATAGTGGTTTGTAGCCAACAAAATATCTTGTTGTCCTAAACCACAGGACATACATGGAATTAAAGAAGAATCTTTTTCCACAATTAATAAAATACTTAAATTATAAATTAATTATACTTAGGGAAACTGGCATAATTACATGCCCAAATAAAAATACTCTAAATAAAAATTAAAATATTTAGCATTTGTTGCTACATGGTTTCAAAACTTATAATAATTTTATTAGCTGAATGAAAAACAATTAGAAAGTCCTATTCAGAAAATTTTGAAGTGAAACATTTTGACTTCTCTCACTATTTTCCTTTTGACTGTTTTTACAGTTCTGGTCTGTGATATCTCTTTACATAAGAACCATTCTCTCTAACTTTTCTACTTCTGCTAAATCAATTTTGAGATGGATTGATCACTGCATCACTCAATATTTTACATTTGAGTGCATAATTGTCTTATAAACCAATTTTCAGAACTGTGCTTTCCTCTTAATTCTTTTCCTAACGATTCCTGACACTGTATTAGACTTTTAGGCCACAAGTGAGCTTTGACTTCATGTTTTCAAAGAAGAATTTACAATAATTCTGTTAATGCTGATTTAGACAGTAAGATGTGCATAAAATTAGTAGTTCAGCACTTTCGTAGTTGGTGCTCTTTAGCTTGCATGTCATCCACTCTTAGTGATTTCCTACCAATCATTGTATTGATTTTTTTAAGATCTCTTACATAAGATTAATTTAATATTATTATTGAAATCCATTTCCTGTAAAAAACGGTTCTAGCACAGCAACAACCTAATTTATAGGTGTAATTGCCCCATCATTTAAAATAATTGAAAATTATTTTTAAACTTATTTTATTTTTTAGATGCAGCTCAAAATAAGTCTTGATTTGGCAAAATACTTAATTCTTTCATCTGTCAAAATTGGCACTCATTAAGTTAGACGAGATTTCCACTTTCCAAAAGAACCAAGCATTTTTATTTTTTATTTTTTATTTCCTTTGCTCTGCTGTTAACAGCAGTAAACACTTTTATTCCTCAGAGTCTATTGATTACTTTATATTTTTACCATGCCTGTAAAGTAGCACTTTTAAACAAACTTTATACTGTCCATGACTGGTTTACCCTGTCAGCTCTCTATTTAATTTATTCACTTAGATTTTTAAGTAATTCATAAAAACACCTTCCTGTAATTACCCATTTTCGTGTTAAATTTGCTGCCTTGTGTTTATGTGTTTTTGCATTCCACTCAGAAGTTGAATTGGATGTGTTACAACTGTGGTTTCCCGACAGCTGCATGAAGCAATTCTAGACAAAGGTCCTGTGCACAACAAAAAAGTAAATCAAGACTCATGTCTCCTCTTGCTTGCTAACTGACCTGTTTTTCCAATAAGTAAGCACTGTGAGGATCTAAAATGTAGATTTTGCATCATGCGTTTTTGTTACAGAGTAAGCACAGGAATAATCAAAATCTCCTAGTACAATTAATTTTCTGCCTTAGCCACCCTCTAAATTTCCTTTAGCATGTCACGGTTACTGCTACTGTCAGCCCAATACAGTCAAATACTATACTCTATTGCTTTGGTTTTTGGGGTTTTTTAAAAGCTACTGAGATTGTATTAAATTTTACAAAAGTCATCTTCCTTATTTTTCAAATTCTATATGACATAATTACTCTAGATGTGCCAAATACTTTATTAGAACATGTTATCCTCTTGTTTGTGGGCTCAATAAATATATACAGCAGTCTAGCCAAATAAAACATCAGTTTCTTCAGCAGAATGTTTTACCCTCTCATTGCTTCCAAACAAACAATACCTGCTCCTCCTTCCGACCACTCTGAAAATCTCCTCACGTGGCCTTAAAGTTCTGAACCGTATGTCTCCTCAGAAAAATATTACCAACCTTGACTACTTCTTTTCTGTAATCCTCAATAAATCAATTCATGCAAGCCATAAAAAGCAAAATAAAACTTAATTTATGGAGCAATGGCAGGCCCAGATTCAATATGTGTAGATTTAAAGTAATTAGAAAGTAAAGGAAAAAAAATCAAAAACTAAATTAGAAAAATTTTGCTTCTTTCTGTGACAAGTCAGTCTTATTAACACTATCTATAGTCATAGGTATCCCTTAGGCACAAACTGCATGCAGGCAACTATTGCTTTTTTGATTTTTCTGAGTATAGGCAGATGTTAGATATCTGGTTACCTGAGCCATTCTGTGCTGTAGAAGTGTAAAAGGAAACTAAATCAGGTCTTTCTAATCACAGTTTTCACCTTGCTACTTGAAGTCCCTGTATGTTAGATCCATTTTTCTCCCAGCCAGATCTACAGCTCTGCTCAGGTTATTTTCTACCTTTTCCTAAAACAGCACAAATCTCTTAATGCCTCTAACTAAGACATTTAAGAAGTGTTCTAGACTAAAGTTTTCAGTCTGTATAAAGAAAAATATTTGTATTAATGGATGATTCAAAATTAAATGACCTAATAAGGCCTACTACACAAAAAATATTTTTTTCTGTTTCATAGTAGCAGTGCAATGAAAAGTGTATTTGGTCTTTTTTTGAATTTATTTTTTTTTTACTTCAAAGCAAGAAAATACTTAAAGGATATAATTTTCTTATGTTTCAGAGAAGCTCCTACACTTTGGAAAAAAGACATCACACATTTCAATTCGAAACAAATAAAAGAGATATTTCAGTAGTTATGATTTAATTAAGTAACTTATTCTTGGGACAGACTAATAATTCCCAATTGAAAGTTTGTTTTCAAGACATAATATAATACAAGGTTTACAGAAAAGGTCAGATTCTAGCAGATTCTTCCATATACATGCAACATTCAAAACAATCAGCATACAAACACCATTATTTCTCTGAAAAGTAGTTTCAAATTATGCTTTGATATTATGTGTGGTGGTTTGAACTTTTATATTCACTAGAGGGGCACAATAGCAATGATGACAGAAAACTGAACAGATACAGCAGCAGGTAACTGTTTATTGTCTAGGGGCTCTATCAGGGAAAACAACCTTATGGGACGCCCAGACTTAAGCAAAATACAAAATATAAAAACCCAACAGAGGCACACAAAAAAACCCACCAAAAAAACCCCCAAAAACCAAAACTACTTCTCAAAAGCCAGGTGGCTGGCTGAGAAAAGCAGTGGAAGGAAAAGGGAAGCCGCATCTCTGCTGGAACACTCCTGGCTCTCAAATCCTCTGCAAAATACAAAATGGTGAAAAGCACCTCCCTTCCAGGGACACCCACAGGGAAAATAGCACTTACGACTAGGCTGGCTTGGCTCCAATAGCCCCGTGCTGCTGCCTGTCCCAATGAAGATGATTGGAAGCCAGCCGTGTGGTCCAGGAGCTGGGAGAGGGGGAGCCACGATACTCCCAGCTCAACAGACAGCCGAGAAGAGAGACCAGACTTCTGTGTCCACGGCTTTTATGCCCTGGAAGTCCTGCGCGAGTTGGTGTCTTCTTCTCGGCCAAGCCATTTTCTGGTTGGCTGATGGCACTGAGCTCCGCCTTCTTTCGGGATCTGGCACTCTGAGCAAACTGGGTGTTCCCGCCGAAACCTGCATGGCCAGGGCCTGGAGACCAGCAGCCGCCATTGCTGCTGGCCGCCCGTTGCTGCCAGGACCCACATAGACTCTGCCAGGGCACTGCTGGCAAAGGAGGGCTGCTGGACTGTTCACACAACTCCCAGCAGCCTGCCGCTGCCAGGACCCTCCGCAGGCAATGGGACATGCGGGGCCAGCAGCGCCGGCCGCTGCTACCTAGCATTGGCCACCGCCAGGGCATAGGGCACCGTGCTGTTCTGCGCGCTTGGCTCTGTGCCCGCCACGGCTCCCTCTGCCCAGTGCCACAGGCACACCACAGGACGAGCCGTCTCCATCCCTGTGGGACCAGGAGAAGGGGAGCACCGCTGGCGACCATGAGATTGTGAGAAACGGGCCCACAATTATTTTAATTTTCAAAAGCAATTTATTATAAAACAAAGGCAATCAGCGCTGGGCGAGTGATCTGGTTGGTTTTCAAGTCAGAGGCACAAAGGGTCCTCAGACAGGTCAGATTTTTATAACAAATTTGGCACAAAAGCGGGTGGGATTATTACAATTTCTTTGAGGTAGGAGGGAAATTATTTGCATAGGTACATCCCATTTCTCCTCCTCTTGGGAATTTGGGTCTGGGGGATTTTATTGCTTTTTGAGGGTCTTGAGACTGAAGTAGAACACTCTTCTTCATTTTGAACTTTTCAACTTTCCTGGAAAAACTGGCATGAGCTTTCCTTGATTGGCTCTGAAGGTGGCGTTATCTTCTGGTGGACCAATTTATGGCCTACCCAGGAGATCCTTGAGAGATTTACTGCAGAAAGGTGTCTGCTTTCCTTCAAAGTTTCAGGGAGTGAACAATGTGTCCTTGTTCTAATGGCCTTCAGTAGACAGGGCCCATTAGAGCTCACCATATCTTAGATTACACTACTCACATATCTAAACACTATAAAATGAATCCTATTCATTTAATCAAAGCATAACTCTAAAACTGCTTACAATATGGATTCTATTCATTAGCGAAAGCAAAATTCTATCAGCATTACATTTCACAGTATGTCCTGGCGTCAGCACTGTGCGCGCTAGAGCACTGGTTCCGTTCGCATATCTCTCCACCGCCACGAGCTGGGGCCGCCATCGGCACCACTCCCTCCTCCTGGAGCCACGGGCATGCACACCAGACTGCCGGCTCTTTTCGGCGCGCTTCTCCACCACCACAAGCTGGGGCCGCCACCGCCAGCTCCACCAGGAAAAACAGCCAAATGGCAGAAGTGGCTTTGCATACTTGGCTCCGCGCCTGCCCTGCCGCCGCCGCCCCGTTGCACGACCTGGGCGGTGGGAGGACAGGGAGAGCCCCCCAGAGGAAAGCCCTGCCGTGGCTCCCTCCCCCCAGTGCCGCGGCCACGCCACAGGACAAGCCATCCCCATCCCCATGGGACCAGGAGGAGGGGAGCACTGCCAGCAACCACGGCATGTCCTGGCACCAGCACTGCGAGTGCCGAGGTGCCAGTTCCACCCACCGCAAGCTCCACCACTGCTGCTGCCCTGGCTCTGACCCGGGGCTTGGAGAACAAAAGCAGGGAGAGAGCTCCACAGATTTTCCAGACTTTCAGCTTTCCTTCAGCTTTCTGAAAAAAAAGGGTTTTAAAACAGGGCAAACACGTGGGCCATCCCAAAATACCCTCCCAAACACCTTTCTCTCCCCCCGACACCACCCAAAAACCCCAAACCCCTCGAAACCCAACATCCCCCAAACCCTAACATGTAAATTTTTACTGTCCTCAGAATTTATGAGTGTTTAAAAAAAACCACTTGTTAAGAACAGATATACTGTATGACTCCAGAAAACAACATAACAAAAATTAATTGCAGAAATGATGCTTTGAGTAGCCCTTCATTCTTTTGCAGTTTCTGGTTGAACTTTAAATGTTACAAAATAATATCTGTTTCAGGTTTTTTCTTTCTATTTGACATTAAAACATATTGTTACCTTTTCAAATTGATTTGCTATTAATCAGAAAAAGACCTTTCCACACAAAGGTTTCAATAAGACTCATATTAGTCAAGCATGCACACATTAAATTCCCATTTCTTACTCTGCCAGGGACATAAAAAGTGCATAAAAGACCATTGCAAGCAACCTTTAACACACTCTTTTTTCCAAACAACAAAAAATAAAGAATTTGAACTAGCTATTGAAATATAAATAACTGTGTATTTTTAATAAAGATAGCAGGAGGGGGGCTGGTGGTAGACCAGAACGAAGCATCTTCTCTTCAGAACACCTGTTGATTGTTAAGAACATACCCAGAAATTATGTCTGCATATGCTGCTTTTACTTTAATGTGATGTCTGTAAATCCAAGCAGGTAGATTTTAAGTACTTCTTCCTCAATAAGGAATGTGGAATAACGATGGTGAGCAATATGTTGGCTTTTCTTTTTCCAGTCCTAATTTGGAATGAGAATTTGCAATGTTTTTGTTTGCCAGAGACTTGAGCACTTGAAGCTGAGTTATTAACAGCTCTCAGAGCAGAGTTCACATTTGAGGCTGCCTGCATTCATTCACAGGTCTTTTGCATGTCATAATGAAAGAAACACGTGTCCAGTTTCATGTGCGGTCTCAGATCAATAAAATTTCTCCAGATTTGAATAGGCTATGCTGTATCTTAACCTGACTGTGGTCAGAAATTTTCATAGCACTTTTCATGAGCTACAATAAATAAGCAAATTTCTTCTTTTATGCAGCTCATTTTAATTGGATATCAAATTTTCCTTTTTGAAATATTGAATATTTTTTATACTCAACTATGCCTCATATCAGTATTTATTTTACTTGGTTACATTTCTGTTGCTAGGAAGAAAATATCATAGTTTAAACCCAGCCAGAAACTAAGCATCACCTAGCCGCTCACCCACTCCCCTTCCAGTCATATGGGGGGAGAATCAAGCAGGTAAAGCTGAGAAAACCTGTGAGTTGAGATACATTTTAACAGGTAACGCAAAAGCCACGCATGTAAGCAAAACAAAAGAAGGAATTCTTTCACTACTTCCCATGAGCAGGCAGATGAATCCCTCAAATGCAATGGTGACTTGGGAAGACAAACACCATCACCCTGAAGGTTTCTCACCTTCCTTCCTTTTCCCTCAATTTTTGTTACTGAGCATGTCACCATATGGTCTGGGATATCCCTGTGGCCAGTTGTGGTCAGCTGTCCCAGCTGTGCCCCCTCCCAACTCCTTGTGCACCCTCATTCTCCTTGCTGGAAGGGTACCATGAGAATCAGGAAAGGCCTTGACATTGCATAAGCACTGCTCAGAAGTAAGAATATTCTCTGTGTTGACAACACTGTTTCCAGCACAAATCCCAACTGGAGCCCCATACTTCACTACTGTGAAGAAATTTAATCTCATCCCAGCTCAAACTAGCAGAAAATTAGTTTTCTCTGGTGGATAAATTATTCTGTATAATCCATAGACCTAGCAGTAATTTGTTTATTTGTTTGGAGCATAAAAATGTTTTTGAGTCCATGGAAGATTTATATCCATGTAGTGGCATGATCTGGCCAATATTTTATAAAGTGCTTGAGGACTTATCAAAATGAAATTAAGTGCATAAGTACAAGATTTATTTGTTTAGATTCATAAGCATTTGAAGTTGTTTAACATTTCTCCCAGCTTCATGAGCTACCCTCATTGCGGAGTGAAAAGTAAAATATCCTGAATAATTCCACTAGTCTCTCTAATTAGCAAACGTTCCTTATTGGGATGAGAGACGTCTGCTGTGCTTTAAGTATTGCTATTAATTATGTTAGCTGAATATTTGTAATCACTTCAAAATTAACCTTTGTATCCTTGGGACATTCTTCTTTGTAACAGTCACTCAGAACCTGAGAGAGAAAGTAATTAGTCAATGACTGATAAGTGCAGAATGAACACAAATTAGTTTTTTGTTTACTTCTTTATGGCTGTACTGTATAATATGTATTGCAATTATTTTTTGTAAATATTGTAAAAAGAAAAGTGTATAATTCAGGGATGATAATAACGTTTTAGAGTGATGCTGATATTTCATTAGTGCTGTCTCTTCCTTGGCCATACAAGGTGTGAGCAAGCCTTCAGGTAGGTCTTTGACAAGAAATTTTCTGCCTGTCTTGACAAAGTCCAGATTTTAAACTCACACATGAAGAAACATGGAGAAATACATTTAAGATGGAATAGCTGAGTTTCAGCATGGCTTCACAGAACTCCATTTGCCAAAAGTTTATGTGCTTGACATTCATTGATTGCGTCTTGATGAACAAGGTGTTAAGGATGTTATCCTCTCACAAAGACACCCAAGGCCATCCCATTAATCTAATAATATTGTCATGTAATAGATTCAATTAAAATCTATGAAATTGTTACCAGGTGCTATGAAACAAATGAATTCTCTATTACACTATAGACACAGTCTGTTTAAATATGAATTTATAAAATGGGATTATGAAATTCTGAATATATAAAAACTAAAAATATCTTAAAACTGAATTTAAAACTCTAGGAAAAAAAAAGTCACAAGTTTCTACTAGTTGATATGATACACAGTCCATGCAATGTGAATTAACCCTGCAACGAGGGTTATGTGGGTGCAAATCTAAAAGCAGAACCATCTTTGGAAATCTTAAAGATCTCAGCTGAAAGATTGTTTCACACTTTCAGTCTATTACCATGCATCCTATCATTTTAATCCTATCACTTTTAATTAGTTCTTAATATAATACAATTTATTCTAAAGTATCATCTTGGTGTTGATTCTTGGGGTGTCCTGCCCAGGGCCAGGCATTGGGTCCCTTCCAATTCAGGATATTCTATGATTCTAAAAAAGTAAGGTCTTACTAGTTCTGTTAGATCCACTAAGAAAAATGCCAGAGTATCTTAGTGACTGTTTAAAAAAACTTTTTATACTGCCTTTATTCTTTCTTTCTACACTAGACAACACAGATACTTATAATTTGATTCTAATGTTCTGATAGATAGACTATATAAACAACTACAAGGTAGGAAGTGTAAGACTGTACATCTGCTGTTCGGACAGATAATATTTTCACCGTGAAATTTCTGAACAGACATTAACATATTGAGAAGTCTTTACTGCAATGAAGTTGGTGGCATAGATTTCTGCTCAGTGCTCACAGGAAAACTCTGGTATTTTTTGTTGTGTGGTCTCTGATGGAGTTACATCTCCATCTGCTCTCCTCTGAGAAGCTTTCAACCCTTTCCTTCCTTCACCTTAAGGAATATGTGCACGTCTCACAGTTGACTCCCTTGGGACTAGCAGCTGTTAATCTGCCACAAGGCAAACAAAAACTCATAGCTCCTAAAGAATAAAATTTAACTTTCACAGGCTCTGCCAGAAAGGATTTGCTGCAGTTCTGAAAGAGCTGATGAACAATTAATGAGCACAAAGCTGACCTTTTCCCCCAGGTGCTGAATCTGCTCTGCTCCTTTTGGCCTCTTGGTATAGTTCTTGGCAGTTGCATAGGCCTTCAGATTTCATGACACAACCTCCAATAACATTTATGGTTTGCCTTTGTATGTCTGCTTTCATATGTTTTGGGGTTTTTAAATACCTGACTCTGTCTTGGACACCAGAATTTATCTGCAATCTAGTGGCAACCAAGTCACTGTGAGAACCAGCTGCTCTTTAGCACAGGGGAGCCCAGAGCTAGAAGCAGTCCTGACACCAACCACACCTTTGCCAATAGTTTCCATCCCATGGAGACTGACCATGGTGGACAGTGCCAGGGGCTACTAAGAACATCCACCAATAGCCTCAGGCAGGGTGAGCAATGAACAAGGGCCAGGGGTCAGCCAAGAGAATATGAAACAGAAGAACAAGTTGGAGACCCTCTGCAGATCCATCCTGGAGAAGAGACCCCAGACCATCTGCCATAAGGCAGTTTGCAGTCAATGCCAAGCTGAAAGAGTTTCCTAGGACTGTGAGCAGGGGGAGAGGTTGGATCCCCAGGGGGTTGGTCAAGGCAAGCCTGGCCAGTGGGTGTTTTCTCCTTTCCATGT
>VXBA01004966.1:171103-195220 GCA_013399895.1 Serilophus lunatus
GGCTTGACTCAGCCCACCTCCATCGGCATTGGAGCCACACGAGCACAACTACAGGTTGAAAGCTTCCCCAAATAACATCCCGGGTTGGGGGGAGAACCTTTCACTGTGTTGTGTTTTTCAGAGATTCCAAGGGCTGGGAGTTGGCTACCTTCAGAGAGGGAGAAGAAAGAGAAAGTGGCTCTTCCTTTCCACTGCCTCTCTGTGGCCAGTTTGGCTGGCCTTTGAAAGCAGTTCCCTTATTCCTTTTTTCTTGGTTTTCCTTTTTGTGGTTTTGCTGGGTGCTTGTTTTTTTGTGTTGAGTCTGGGGTTCCCTAAACTGTGTTTTCTTTGAGCTCCAGACAAATAAAGTGTTTCGCTGTTGTCACATTCTGTCATTCTTCTCGTCACTATTAAGAGTGCCCCCTAGTTAATATTGTGGTGCTTAAACCACCACACCATGTTATTGATGCACAAAGCTCTTACTTCCTCCTGTCTTATTTCCCAGATTATATTTTCCTTAAGCCTTCTACTAGCACTATGAAGTTTCAGTGTATGGGGACCATTTTTTCTTAAAAGAAATTCCAATTTTTATTTTTTTTTACTGTTGTCCAAGATTGTTTGTCAGAAGTAAATGCAGAAAGCTCTATGACAAAAATAATGAAACCCAGTTACTTAGCCTACCTTTACATCAACTGAAAAGTGATTGCTTTTTGCAAGGAACCATTTATGTCATTATGATAAAGACAGAGAAGTGAGAATATTCATATTCATATCTTCTCTGTCTATTAAGGAACCTTAGGGAAGTAGTAAAATAGATACATTAAATTTAGAAAGCTATAGTTACATGTGATCACTCCCAGGCAAATTATTTGTTACCAGATATCCTGATGTTTTATGAAGAAAATAGAAAGTTATTTCATTTTTTTACAAATGTTTTTGAAATCTCCCTGACCTCATAAAATATTTAATTTCCAATGAAATTGTATTTCTCAGTCCTTTAGAGACAGAATTAATCAGATTTAACATTAATAAAACTTCCAGAACATAAAAATGTAGTGTAAAATTATTCATCTCAGAGTAAGCCCTCTTTCTACTTCTAACTGCATCCTTGCTTTCCTTGATCTACAGTTCCCGACACTTTTCTATTTATTGCCCTTTTCTAGCTTGAAGAACTCCAGTCTACAACTTAATTGTAAAAACTACACCTTTAAGTAAATCTGCTAGATCCAAATAAAGGAACTTAATAACACTATGATTTTCAATGGGTTTGAGTATCCAAAAGATTTACAAACACTTTGCATCCACTTCCAAGCCACATTTTTCTTTTACCTCAGTTCAGCTAACTATTCCACTGTAAGGACACTAGCTATGCTATAATATTTATGATGTTGATTTTGCATATGGACTGCATAGGCTACTATGACCACGAGTCTAGTCCTCCAGAGCTGTAGCAGTAACCAAAATAGCAAAATAGCAATAAACATTTAATGCAAATTTTGCTGAACCTCCAGTCACTGAGCTCCAACAGACTGCACACCAAAAGACATTTTTCCAATATCACATATTAAATTCACAACAAATTTAATGACCAAAACCTACAATCATAACATTCAAAAATAAAGAAGTGGGAGAGATCAAATACTTTTAAGAAGTAAAGAATAAATACTTTTAGGAATCATAACAGGCTACATGACAACTGGGATGAGAAATGCTCATCTTTCCAAGAGTACATCCAAAATAAATCCACTGGAGTTATTTCAGTTTGCAGCATTACACTGAAGGGAGTTTGACAATAAGGCCAGAGTTCAGAAACATTGTCAGAACTGTGTCTTAAGCTTTGAGAAACCAAAGCTTAAAAACATCTGGTAGCTGCAAAATGCTGACATCTCCTACTTAGCAGGGAAATAGATATCATGCTGATTCATTTCCAGATTTAGTGGACTTCATTGTTACTGTCTTTTAAGTACTTTCCTAAAATAATCTCTTTCTTACTGTCTTTAATGTGCCTCTATCCAGCTGTAAAAACTTGTGCATATTTTCTTTCAGTTGAAGCTCCTTTCACAATATTTTGATTATTCTTTCTTTTCTCACATATTTGATGTTTTAATTTAGATTATTAAACCAGGAATAAAGCTAATTAGTTACTGGACTCAACTGATATGCCACTAGAAGTATTTTGTTGTTTTATTATAAGGATATCTTCTGTATCTTCTGAAGAATATTTGGGCCACCAGAGAGGTTAATTAAAATTTTGTAGATTAATGAAGTAAATTCCATCTGTTTTTCTGTAATTCAGTAATTCTCAGTTAGTTTCCATTTATTAGTTGCACTAATGTGCCTATCATGTTCATTTTTAAAATGTACTCAAAACCTTATATTGATAGTAGAAAAATGTTCTTTTCCTCTGAAGACTTAAAAAACAAAAAATATAAAAATCTTTCTTTAGTTTGAATTTCATCATGGTGATATTGAACTATATTTTTCCTCTCTGCTACTTTTTTTTGCTTATTTATATTTTTGTATGTTTTTCTTTTTTTTATTCTTTCTATTATAACCAAAAAATCAGATAGAATCATAGAATCATTTAGGTTGAAATCAGCCTTTAAGATGTTTAAGGTCTTGCTGCCTGTTAAGACCCAAATCTTGAGAGATGCCTCTGCCTGAATTAAGGGGTAAACAAAACCTTATGCTGAAGACAATAATACAGATTTTATTTAACAGTGAATGTGAGGTAAAGAGATAAAAAGAACCAGGAATGAGGCGAGAGGGGAGGGGGAGAGAGAAAAAAAAATTAAACAGGAAAGAGTCACCGTCCTGTGGATTCTGTGGAGTCCCTCTGCCCTTCTTTGCCCTGATCTTCTTGGTGGTGGGTGTTCTGGAATCATACTTCCAGAGGTATCATCTTTATGCAGTCCCAATTCCAGGTATCTATAGAGTGTTTGCAGATGTTCCCACAACCTGGGCTGGCATGTCTATAAGCACTTCCTTTCCCACAGTTTATACCACACTGGGAATTTTTGTCTGGATGTGTTAACTAGGGTGTGCTACCCAAACCTCACTTCAGTTAGGCCTGGAATTGGCATCTTCCTGTTGTAAATTTCTGCTGTCTGTGCTTATATGAAGTTCCCATTCTGATGACTTATGAGAACTTCTTTCTTTGGCTTTACAGTGTTTTGAGACAGTCAATTGTGCTCTCTAAGTCCTTATACTGCCTGCAAATATGCCTACATAATCACCTAGTGCTTAGAATATTTCCTGTGGACCAGGAAATTTTTGTTTCTAGGACGACACATTTAAACCCCTTTCCTAGAAACGCTCTACTTCCTGAATAATTTTCATGCTTACAACGAACTCAAAACTACTTTAATAAGAATGATTGCATTTCTGCCTTACCCAAGTGTCAAAAACAAATAAATGAGTCTGACTATCTATTTGAAACACACTTTGGGGGGTTGTAGAATATACCTTTTTTTGTTCTGTCCCTGGGATGAAAGATAAATATGTACAAAGATATTTTCATTTAATGATGAAGCTCCATCTTAAAACTTTTTGAAATATGAAGATAGTACCAGTATTGAATGCAATACTATCAGTGCAATGTAAAGATCCATTAATGTTCTTACACTACTCTCTCTACTAGAAATACAAGGATATGATTACACACAGAATTACATACAAAATTAATAAGGTTGGAAAAGACCATAAAGATCATCAAGTCCAACCTTTTACCTAACTTAACAATCTATCCAACACCAATTGTCTTAAGACTGGCCCCAAAGAAAATAATGCACCTATTGGATGTTGGACCTAAAGGAAGCAAGATGTCTTAAAAAAAAACTGTTTTAAAAAGAACTTTCTTTAACAATTTTTACAGTTTATAAAAACTTAACAAAACAAAAAGAAGCTTTGGTCAGGAAAAAAAAGTCTACAAGTGCATAGGAGTCATGATTTTAAGCTGTGTAATTCTAATTCTAATGTTTAAAGTACTGAAAGCTTGAAAAATTGTAAAAGAAGTAAACCTTGGGGTAAGAATGATTTTGTAAACTAGTTCAGCCTATTCAAACTCTTTAGAAGTTCTATTATTGGACCTGATATCAATAGTAATATCTATAAAATGAGCATTTAGGTCAGGGATGACATTGCAGAGTATTTATATATTCTATTAAAAAAAAAGAATTCTAGGTTAAGGAATTAATCTCCTAAATTAATAATTTACAGAATGAACAAGATAATTTATCCTTAAGAATATCTTTTTCAAATAAAATAGCAGGTGCTGATATTTTCGTCTTGTAAAACTGGTTAAAATACCTACTGACACTACTTTGATAAGTAGCAGCAGTTTCTATCAATTAAAACAAAAAATCACTATAGGTTCAATTTCACCAATTGATTTAGTATCATTTCAGATCTAATAGAGTAAGACAAGCTAAAATTCATTCCTCTCAGTTTAGGATCCCTCCTGATTTTTCTCATCTTTTACGAAGAGAAGACTTCAGATGTCCATCTGTATTAAATGTTATACACTTGATGTGCATTGGTCAGCATATTTTTTAGCAAAGAGAGTAAAGAAGCTTTTTATAACCCTCAGTGCAGCCGGAATCATTGACCACTGATGAAAGCAGCATTGGGTTTGTTCAAGGATTGGGTTAGTTCTTACTCAGAGCACACACATTTTTCGATGGCAGTAAATCAAAATCAGTACTGTTAACAATTATGAGACATTGTGCTGCTTGAAGTCTCCTATAGAACTTATATACAAGGTATAAAATCTAATGGCCTTGAAAGCTCAGATAGCTTTTACTTAATGACTTTTTAAAAAAGTAATTATTGACTCAGTTAACAACACTGGCTTCAGTGGTGCTTTAGCCAGCTGTGTAGATATGCAGTAAAAGGCTTTCAAGATGCCATAATGGGACTAAAGGAATCATTTTGGTCAATTGTGTAAATGTTTTGCCTACATAATATTGACTTGGGATGTGTCACTTAAGGCCCTTATGGTGCTGCATTTGTCAAGCCATTTCGGCATATAAATCCTCAAAACTTCACTGTAGGTGAATACCTTTTAAAGACAGGGATGTGTTGAAAAGCGTACTTGTAAAATGCATTTATGCAGAGGAGACTGGGAATAACACGGTTTAATTATACATAAAAAATTTTAACCATTTAGCATTGATTGCACTCTGGAAAAATCAACATGGGAATGTTTAAAAATTTTTAGTTAAAAATTGTAAAGGTTATTACCATGAATATTTTCCTCTTTTTTAGAAAAACAGAGAAATGAAACAATTTTGTTTGATCTTGTGTCATGCCATTTCTTCAGTGTAAATGCTCTTCCTCCTCCTTATCCTCCTGTTTTTTCCCCCTTCTCCAATTTAGTCCTTGTATAGTATCCTTAGGATCAGAGCTATACCTAATTGGCAGTATCCGCAAGAGTTAATACTCATGCAGGCAACTCCACGTACCAAGCCACAGCTAAGATACTAAGGAAGAAGCTTATTCCAAAGTCGAAACCCCTAAAATACGCTGCCAAAAATCACAGTAGGCAGAAAGAGCGCACGCAGCCTGTACCCTGGGTGCTTTTATATCGCCAGCTTTTGCATGCACATAAATTCAAGGATGTGTTCTCCCCCTGTCCTTTTATGGACTTTTCTCTCTCCCAGAAGGGGCACCATGGCATGTTTGCGAGAAAGTGTTGTCTGTGCACAGGAACCCTACTTTTCAAAGGACAGGCAGAGAAATATATACAGCCTTATTCATGGGAAAGAATCTTCTCGCACACCAGGCCTTTCCCAGTAGCAGAAATTTCCTTGAGTGAAAATTCTTAGTCCTCCTTGAGTAAATCTTCCACATATAGTTTCTCGGCCCCTGCAGTATGTTATAGTAACACAAACTTTTTAGTCTAAAGAAACTGGCAAGCAGAGCATGGCAGGTACCTCACATGAGAATCAAAGTGTGTGATCTCTTTTTACATTTAAAAATCTTCACAAAATAACACAGGTTTTTAGAAGTAAAGGAAAGTACTTACTTTGTATTATCCAAAGCAGAGAAAGCAGTGCCTTGTCTTGGTAAAGTGCTGATTTCAGGGTACCACATGAAAGGCTCAGTTCCCTAGCATAGATAAGCATACCCAACTTTGAAATCAGGTACTCATATTTTATAAACTGAATTTCCCAATCCCTTGAAGTGATCCAAGACTCCACTGTCCAGCAGTATTGCAAACCCCATTTAACCAAATATAGATGTTGAGAATACACATACTATAGGAGCATCACCACAAACATTCAGAATGCCAAGTCTTCTGAGGGAAACAGATGTCATACAAGACTGTCGTGATCTACAAAAACCTGGATTCCATTCCTGATTATTTCTTCATGGAGGCATGATCCTTTATACAGCCAGCCTCCCATCAGACTTAGCTAATGGAGAGTGACTTCCTCATGCAAAAATAGTGGATTTTGCATTGTTTTCTCTTGGGCCTTCGAAGTCTTCATTTTGAGAAACTTCAGCATTCTCAGTGTCCAAGTGGGTTACTGATCATCTGCTATGACAGCTGCTCATAACAAGGAAGAACAAATCAACTTGATAAAAAAAAAAATAAATAATGGAAATCATTGATTAAGGGATTCAGCACTTATCTAGGTGTCTTTTCATATAACCTTGAAAAGAAAAAATCTAACATTAGGTCTCATAACTATTGCTCTGATGAACAACTCACAATTAAAATTATGTGTTAAATAATAGCTAAGTTACAGCCTTTTTCATATTTAGATTTCAACACACTTTTCAAACTGGTTTAAACTCATTTCATGTTTACCTGCTCACTAGAAAAAACATGATATGAACATCAAAAACTGCATAAACAGGAGGCATTCAATGGCAGCCCCCCCTTGCTCCTGCTGGGTGCATCAGCCGAAACATGGAAACAGTTCTGCTTGCCAAAAATTAGTTCTTGAAGGCCATGTTGATCATTTGAAGAGGATATCATCAAAATGCAACTTTCATTGTAAGGAAAAAAAAACCTGGAAGGCCCAGACTCATTAGCCACTAAATCTAATGCTCTTGTATTGCTAATGTGAATTTTTTCAGTGTCACAGGCGGATTAGAAACTTTGGACAAGGTTTACTAGAGAAACTGTCCCGTTGAATCACAAGGTTCAGAAAGGACCACCTTGCTTTCTGAACTCCTTCTCAAAGAGGAGTGCAAGTGGATCCAAACCTAGTCCCAGACTTGGTCAACAGTTTACATCTCAGAGATTGTATAGATGTTATTGAATCTTTGTGTAATTTCGTTGTGCAGGATTAGGCATGGCAGAAACATATAGAAGAGTTATGTATTTTAATTGATTATAATAATGATTAGATCAAATTACCTTAACAAAAAGTATTTACTACACAATATAGGTAGTCATAACTACTAGTACAGCGCACTATTTTTAAACAATATTGAAGAATTAAAATGTAGAGATTGATGTTTTTCACCCATACCCATCTGCATGGCAGATCGCCTTTGCTCAGTCTCCAGGAGTAACCTCAAGAGAGGAATCTCCACACACTCCCAGAAAGGGAGTGTTAGAAGATGTTGTTGTTAAAAAAGTTGGACTGTGCATTTCTAGTATAAAGTGATTGATTGCCAATCATGATTGTAGGCTAGCCATGCCAGTTCAGTAGCATTAGGTAAGTTATCAGTGCTATCACTTGTTGGTTCCTTTATAAGGACCTTGCCTGACACATCTTCACCAGTCCCAGTTTCTCCTAGGAAACGTTATTCTTCACATCCTCAGAACGTTAAACTTTGCCTTTCATAAACCTCTTCATCAGTGGCAATGATTCTGGGCATACATCAAGTAGTTTGTCCCGATAGTTAACTGTTAGTACGGAATTCAAGAACTGTGTGTGTCTTGAGGCAGGAGAGGCAATGAAGAGAAGGTACATTTCCTGTTACAGGTTTAAAAGTGTCTCATTTAAGGTGTGATATCAGTAACTACTTGTGCTGCATGAATATTTCTGAGACAAAAGTATTCAGACAGTGAAAAAAGAGAATCACAACTCTCACAGAACAAAAGCATGGCATCCAAATGATGAAAATAATGGTCAGAAAACACAGTTCAGAAACAACTACATAAATGTTCTTCAAATTAAAAAAGATCCCATTTCCTTTTTCCCAGAAAACACAACAAATGTATATTTCATAAACAAAGAATTTGGAGTAGTGGAATTTCAACACTCGCCTTATAGACATATTGTATTTTTTATTAAATAGATTATATTTAAATGCAATCTCAAAGTTTAAACATTTTTATATGAATACTCGAGAGTTGCCCAGGCAAACAAATACAGTTCCAATTTCTAAGTCAGGACAGCAAATGCTATGTAATCAGATACAAATCGGATAACAGGATTTTCTTAGGTCCATTATGTTCCTGAATGTACAAAGACCAGTAGGCTATAGAGGGGAGAGGATTTTTTATCAGTAGTCTCTATGTCAGAGTGCTGTGATAACTAAATGAAGTTCTGAATTATTATCTAATTATTATATTCTATTCTGAATTATTGACAAGGGCAGCCACAGTCAACTTCATGAACATTTTATTTCTTTTTTTTCACATTAAATTGAAAGTAAGTGCATGGGTAGGTGTTGTCCAGCTGTGTTTGCAATCCCTTAGAATGGAATCATCAATTTGGTGGCGTAAAGGATCGGGACCTTCTGAAACCACAACTGCCAACAAAACATACTGGCCTTGTGTGCATGGTGCTGCTAATCAGAGGATCCAGGAAAGAAAGACAGTCTATATACAATATGTACAAGGGCCAAAATGGAGAAGCTAATGGAGTCTCATGGGGTCTCCTGGAGTCTCCTCGAGTCTCTTCTCTATTGCAAATTCATCTTGTTTTATAGTCCAAAATTGTTTAGGTTAACATAGCCAATAGACAAAAGGAAAAGTGGTCATCTGTCACTGTCCCAGAACCACAGGACAGTCGCAAGATGATGTTTACATACTGTCCTAAGTTGAAGTATATTCTATTACCATGTCCGTGAGCTGTTGAAACCAGGTGAAGCCGTGTTCCTTGCCTCCTCCCTCTGTACTATCTTCTGTTAATGGGCCATCAATGCCTCGCCCCACGACTCAGAGATAACTCCCTCCTGGACTATCTGCTGTTAATGGGCCCATCAGGCCCTATCACACAACTCACCATCCCATTGTGAGATGCTTCGCCCAGAGGGAGGAGCCAACTATTCCATCCTGGATATAAGCTGAGACTCTGAACACCACACCAGCGCTTACCTACTGGACTCCCAGAGGACAAGAGCTACCGTTGGACTTTCTCACCTTTTTCTTCCTACAGGATCACCGCTTCAACGGAACTGCTTTGCTTGGACTGCTACCACCATAGAGTGTCAGGGTGTATTCTGACTTTGTCAGTGTTCTTGTACTACTGCATTTATTTATTTCTTTTAATTTTCTTCTTTCTATTAAATTATAATTCTGACTTGTGATCTCCCACTGGTTTGATTTCAAACTAGTACACAGACCTAAGACATTATATCATAGTCTGACACGCTGTAATACAGCCTAACATTCTGCTACAGGTAGGGAGAAAATAGGGAAGTACATTACCATGGACAGTGCAGCTAGAGAGGGTAAAGAGAGTATTTAGCAATTCAGGGAAATAATCTTCTCCTTGAAGACTTATAAAATGACAATAAAATACCTAATGTCCAATAAGCATGGAATTCCAAAAATATATTAAGAAATATGTTGGCAAGTGTCGTAAGTTGCATATCCCGGAGATAAGAGGGAAATTTAAGGAAAAATAGAAAGAGAAGGCTACCATCAACAACCATATGTTACATGACTACTTCAAGGCTGTCTTCTGTCAAACAAACTTCTATCCACTTTTTAACTTTTTTTGTGAAGTAACAAATCTGTTATTAGAACTAAACAGCAGCAATTGAAGAAGATATTCATAGTGAAAATTATAATCCTCTGTGTTAACTTTCACTTCTATTTCCCAAGCTTAATCATTTATTCTTTTTTCAGTGGTTTGTTTTTTGTTTTGATGTGGGTTTGGAGGTTTTTTTGCATAATTATCTCCATCAATTTCAATAGAAGCTGTAAATCTACATAATTTTGAACAGGAAGCTGACAATTAAGCTAAATAAGGATAAGTTGAACCTCAAAACTTTGTGTAGATAAGGTGTGTCTATGAGGTGTGATTGCTATTTCAGGTTGCACAAATGACTGATGTTTATATTGCTAAATTTAAAAGGGAAAAATCACAATCTTAAATTCTCCTATCACTATAAATGGTTTCCCTGTACTCCTTGCACTCAGGACATTTTTTTCTTCAATAATCCCTAAAACCACTGTCACAACATACTTTTTAATTCCAACTCTTTACAAGAGATATTTCGGAGTGGTGGTGATTATCAGTTTACCAAGGAATTCCTTACAACAAAGGAATGCAATTATAACTTGCAACCTAGCTGGGTCATGCCTGAATTGTATTATTGGCTAAATCACCATCACTAGTACTGATGGAATGAGGTCCACAGTAAGGTGTTTCAGCATAGTTTGCTTGAGACTTTATTCAGTGGGATCCTGTGAACTGAACTGCCCCCAGTGGCTTAGGTGTTGAAAAATGAGTTTCAATCTTAATAACTAGCAAGACGCTCAAAATTCTAATCATTTACAGTCCACCATCTCAACAGGAAAAGTGCCTCAGAGCTCCAGAATTTTGTGACATTAAGTTCTTTCACAAATAGGAACTCTGCAACTTTCACATCTTCAGCTTGGAACTAGCAGTGTATTCAGCAGTGCTCACCAAACAAGAGGAGGTGCGTGACACAAGGCAGCCCTTAGCTTTGTGTCTCCTGAGGGCTGGACTTTGAGTGCACGCCTCTAAAGATTTAGGATTCCATAACCAGTCATGGACTGGAGTCTTAAAACTGTGTTGCTCCTCAAGGTATATATGTTTCCAGGTTCATATGTACCTATAGCTGCCCCTTGCTTTGAATTTGAGGCAATCTAGTAAGTCTTCAAGGATTTGGTGGCTGATCAAACATAACATAAGAAGTTCCACTTTTTTCATTTTTTCTTTTTTGCTTGGTTTTCGTTCAGGGGGGTTTTTTTGTTAAAAGGTAAATGCAGATGATTCTTTTTTTCCCCACTTTATTTTAATGTCTCGGAATTTTTCACTGCTGAAAAGATTGATTTTCCTTAAGAACTGAACTAAATAATTTTTCAAATTCTAATTTTCCTGCAACAAAGAAATTAAACTTCCCCCTCTCTGCAGCATTTAATTGGTAATTACAAGGAAATGGCACAAGTGTTTGTCTTACTCTTCACAGTAGCAGCTCTATATGCATTTATCTATATCACACACATATAGCAAAGACTGATGAATACTGAAGAAATTATTTGTGATCTTTAAGACGCTTTTCACAAAGAGTGCAAAGAAGAGCAAGCCTACCTGGAAAGGAACATGAAGAAACTTGAAAGATTCACTTTTTTTTTCCTAGGGAAATAAAAAGCTGCAGAGCACGAGAAAAGGGAAGCAACAACTCATGGGGAAATTAAGGTCACAGTAAAAAGAGTATAAAAGCAATTATTTTAAGCCCAATAAAGCATGCGTGAGAATATATTAAGTTGGAATTATGTTTTTCATCCTTATTTTTTGTTGACAAAAAAAAAAGTGTCAGTAGATCAAGGGTTTCCTAGATAAATTCATTTATTAAAATAATATTTCATACATCTATGTTCTGTCCTGTGGATTGATTACCAACATCACATTTTGAATATGTCATATCTCTATGGAGAAGGCTTAATTGGATATATCAGTCATTTGATACATTCTTCTTCCCTGTCTGCATTATTTTAGGTTTTCAGCTGACAGGTTTACGGCAAATATGAATAAATTCAGAGAAGAGTTAAAATCAAAGTCAATGCTGAAAATGAATGAGAATGGAATGTATCTATACTGAGAGAGAGATGTATGCATTGATAATTATAACATTCATGTATACAGTCCCAGATCCATAATGCTTCCTTCCTGTTGGCACAGTCTGCTTCTTGTACTACCTCAAAAGAGTCCTAAAGTACTCATGGATTTTCTACAATTAGCAGCACAGAGTCATCCTCTGCCCCTAGTACTCAGTATCCACAGACCATTACTTTGATTCAAACCAAATCTGTCTCAAATCAATTATTCAGGCTAGTAAGGATGGCTATAAGAAATTTAACAGTGTGTACCACTGGTTAAACAGCACGAAGGACCATGAAGCCTGGACTAGGAATGCAACCAGAGAGAAACTAGCAATCTGTTATTTCCAGCTATTTAATGGCTGAAGTAAATGGTGTGTTGAAAAGGATTATCCAACAAATGTAATAAAATTCCTGTTGAGGAAAACATCTGCATTCCAGGCATAAAAGTGTACTTGTACTAATGCAAAAGCTGACTGTGTTCCACAGTCTTTCATGCTTTCTCAATGCCAGACAACTCATTATCTCACTTGAAAAGCAGAAATCCTTCTGCTTCTCTCATATGTGTCTGCCTCCTAAATAAGCGACTCTCACCATGTAGAAAGAAATAATTCGCATTTCTAGCCTTCTTTGTAAATACGTCTTTATTCATCAGGTTGGTGTTACAGCACCTTGGTGAAATGGAAATCACCAGTTAATTAGGCATTGTGTGACTCGAGGCATCTACATCTTCCTAAACATCCTTTTGCCTGGCAGAATGTAAAATTTCAGCATCCAAATTAATTTAGTTTGTACCTGGAGTTTTAAGGTAGTTAAAAGAATGACGTAGGAGAATTATGCCAAATAGCCAAGTTGTGCAGACCTAGAACTATACTTAATGAAACTTGTTACTCTGAGCCTTATACATCTGAACTTTGATATTCAGATACATTATGTGCAAGCTTCCTAAGGGACTTGTATCACAGCTTGAAAGAACTTAGGCAATGTTTTGTATGAAGCATAAATGATCAGTGATGATGACAATGAAATAATTGCATTAGACACTACTAAGGAGGTCACTGGAGATTATAAACTACTATGATTAACCTAAATAGCAGACTAAATCAAATCTTAATAGTTGAGGTTTATCCTAAAGTCAGGTCAGTTCTTGGCTTTGCTAGTGGCAATAAATAACAATTTCACCCACAGTCTGTAGGTTTTTCTATTAAGATTGGCATTGAGCTTATTTCTTCAGAATTCTCTCATGGAAAGTGAGTAACTTCTTTTTTGAGGTCTTCCAGCCATAAAATCTCTGTTGATTCATTGAAGTTTTCCTGATTTATAGAGCGTCCCAGAGGCTTTGATTCTCTCAAAATCAATATGTCGTTCACATCTCAGACAGCAGAAATTGCCTAGGAAGAAGCTCATTCAGGAAGATAGGCTGCCATGAAAAGCCTTAAAACACCTAAGTCAGACCCTGCGTGAGGTATTTACACGGCCTGCAAAAAAGCACATGTAACCACAAAACAGCATCTAATCCTGTGATTAAAATCTTGCTCTACATGAAAACAACTAGCTTTCTACACAAACTTTGCAGTTTCTTCTGCTATGGCTAAACATAAAGATTAAGATGAACTACTTTGTATTAAGGTGTTTATTTTCTAATCAGTTCAGAGAAGTGGAAATATTTATGGTCCCCTTTAGTATCTGACAGTTGAACCCATCCTAGCTGTGCAAAACTGAAGTAAGGATGCATTATCAAGTTCCCTTCTTGCCTGAAACCTGATTTTCAAGACATTAAGTCTTAGCAGAGCCTTCGCAGATTCATTCCAGCATTGTTAATATTGACAGTGGAGCGGATTAAGTTTTCCTGGCAACAGACAAGGATATTTTACTTTCCTCACTAATCAGCTACTCCTTTCACTGGGAAGCTCTCCCAAATCTGCAGGGTGATTTGGCACTCAGCTCCATTCTGCTAAAGGAGTTAAGAGCACAGGTCCTATCTCCCACTTAAAAGCTGCTGGAGGGCTTACATAGGCTCTGGAGTGATCCTAAATTCAGGATTGAATTTCATTAAAGGCTGTTGAGAAACACATGGACCAATCAGAGGCCCATTTCCAAACAAATAACTAGGGTTTCCATATGGCTGCTACTTGACTGTATCACAGAAAAACAGAAAGAAATTGAAACCTTCATATCAATCCTAACATATCTGAGTTAGGATCAGTATGTAATATTTACCAGAATGAACAAAATACAGAGCAAATGAAAAAGAATCTTTTATTGAAATGCCTGATTTTAAAAAAATGTAACTATAATCAGTCTTTTTAGTACTCTGAACCATATAGTGCGCAATCATATACACTGATGGAGAGCAACTAAAAACTTTCAGACCCGTCATCTAAGGACACCATTATGTTACGGAGATTCTCCAAGTAACAAAGATCTGAGACTATAGCCACTGCATTTAGTAAGGGAAAAAAGATCCTGGAGTTCAGCAGCTATGTAGCCTATGAGAGCCAGTGGAATCCTACTAAAGCTAAACAAATTGCTTAAAAAATCCTTCTCTTCTCTTGGTTGGGAGACACCCACCAGACCAAGATCCTTAACAGAGGTGTAGTTCTGTTTTGGAGTCATACTTTCAATTTTTACTCCCTCAACAGATGAAGATTGTGTCTGCAACTGAGTATCTGGAGTGGTGTGCTCGAGTACCTCAATTATTCAGTGCTTTTGTTGGTTCTTTCTCTTGCTGTCCTACCCCTCTTCTTCCTTCTCTTTCTTCCCTTCCACATCTCTCTCATATTACAGATAAAAGGAGCAGCAAAAAAATGCTCAGTTTTCAATTTGACTTATTACATACTCCTGAACCTTTAAGCTAGCTCATTGAGGCTTTTACCTTTATGAACTCAATTTCTGCCGCGGTGCTTAACGCGTACACCCACACTACTTCTCTTAGTACCTTGTTTAAAATTGCATCGTACTAAAGGGTACCTTTTAAATTGCACATATTCTCTTCATCATGCTCTTTTCCATATTGCACTGATACCTGTTCTCAAGATTGTTTAAATTAATATTGATTAATAATTCCTGATTCACCACTGTATAAATCTAATTATAATTGAGGAATGTTATAACTTATGGAAAAACTAAGCATATAATAAAGGTAAAATATCAAAGATGACAATATACAGGTTTTGTATAGTTATTACATCATTAGACAGGGGGCTCTAGGGGGAAACAGTGTTTATTTCATTCTAATAGAAAGATAATCTTTTTTTTGAAACTTGCCCCTACTTCATTGTCAAGTAAGACATGCTTGAATAGACCCTTTCCAGCATTTCTCAGATATTTTAGTTTCCTGTTAAATTACCATATCCACTTCATTTTCTCAGTTGAATCTCCAGTAGAATAGCAACATATAGCATGGAGTCACACACTCAGTTGTTCAGCAAGGGTAGCAGCAGTGTGGCAGTATGGCTCTGTTGCAGCACTTAGAGAGGTTTTAGCAGGCAAGATAGGCCCTTACGCTTCTAAATGGTCAGACCTCTGTGAGCTATGATAGGGCTGACTGCACACATTTCTGCTCTTTGGAAAATATGGGGAGAAAGAGTGAGACGGGGTGTGGTGGTTTGAACCACTGTTTTCACTAGGGGCATGCACACAACAGTGACAAAAAGACTGAATTGAATTTAACAGCAGGTAACAGTTTATTGTCTAGGGCTCTACCAGGAAAACCTTATGGGAACCCCCAGACTTAAACAAAATACACAAATATGAAAACCTGACAGTTGTCATGCAAAGGAAAAAAACCAAACAAACTGCTTCTCAAAGGCCAGGCAGGCTGGCCGAGAAAAGCAGGGGAAAGAAAAGGGAAGCCACCTCTCTCTGACTCTGATGGTACACTCCCGGCCCTCGAAGTCCCTGCAAAATACAAAATCATGAAAAGCACGCCCCTCCCAGGGACACCCACAGGAAAACTAGCATTTGCGGTTAGGCTGGGTTGTCTCCAGGTGCCACCACTGGAGCTCGATGCCGTCGCACTGCTGCCCAAGGTGGGAGAAAGCCAGCCACGTGGTCCGGGAGCTGGGAGAAGGGGAGCCGCAATCCTCTCAGCTCCAGAAATAGCCAAGAAGAGGGGCAGGACTTCCATGTCCATAGCTTTTATGGCCTCGAAGTCCTGCGATTATTGGTGTCTTCTTCTTGGCCTAGCCATCTTCTGGTTGGCTGGTGGCGCTGAGCTCCACCTTCCGTCAGGATCTTGCACTCCAAGCAAAATGGTGGTTCCTGCCAAAAACCACATGGTCGAGGTCCAGGGCGCCATTAGCCACCAGCTGGTGGAGCATTCCCCAAGAGGGACCCCCAGAGTGGCGGTGCCATCCCTGGCCACATGGAGCGGCCACCGCACAACCACCCGCTCCAACCACCCTGGGTGGGAGCGTAAGACCCCCTACTGGGCTCCTTCATGACGGCGTGGGGCGGGCAGTGCCTGCCGTCACCAACACTGGCGGGGTGGCAGCTCCACCGCCCCTGCCTGGAGCCGGGATCGGCTGCCGCTTGGGGGACGGGGTGCGGCACTGCACGTTCCGTGCTGCCTGCCTGCCCCCGTGCTGGCCAGATGCATAAGAGGGGTCCATGCCCCCCGCGCCGCAGCATCTCCATTCCTGTGTCTCCAGCCAGCCACGCTGCGGGATGAGCCATCCCCGCGGGACCTCCATCGCTGTGAATCAGGACCGGGAGGAGGGGAACGCCACCGGCACCTACCTCTTGGTCCCCTGCTGCAACTCTGGTGAGTGAGGATGGGGGAGGGCTCCGTGTCGCTCTACCGCAACTGTTCCCCCAGCCCCTGTCCCAGGGCAGGAAGAACAGAAGTGAAGGAGAAGCTCCGAAGATCTCCCAGACCTCAGCTTTCCCTCAGGCTCTAAAAAACATGGTTTTAAAACGGGGAACAAACAAGCAGTCCCAAACACCCTTCCCTACCCCCTGCCCCCAAGAACATCCAAAAACCCCAAACCCCTCGAAACCTGACACCCCCCAAATCCAAACTCTAACACGGGGAATATTGATTACATCTGCATCCTTCTGACAGGCATATCTGTACTAAAATTAATTGATTCTGTAAAAAATTTCATTTTTATAAAAGGTGGGGTAAAGAATATACAAATGCAAAAGTATTCAAACTGTGTCAGCAAGGTACTATGTAGCAACATTAGCTAAGAGTTTAAAATTTTATTCATTTCTATGACAAAGAAACCAGAATACTGAAATCTAGTATTAATCCTATTGGAAGCACCATAGCAGTAACATTTAAGGATGCTTACTCCAGATATTTTTCAGCTGCAGTTGTATTTTAGTTGTTTTTGTGCAAAAATGTTTCTCCCCCTCAGGAGCCACGTTAACAATGATAATTGAATAACCAAGTTATGCTTCTTAGTAAGACCAAATGGAGGAATTCCACCCTGTTCCTGTGTTTTTTCAGGTATAATTATTTGGTGGTATATTTTTGAAAGCTAGGCTTTTGGGCCTAAATTTTGAGAGTTTCAAAGTTAGCATAAGTACCTCTGTGTCTAGCAAAATCCAAAGTTAGCCTGAGAGGTTTCTGTTTCTCACAGAAGCTCGAGCAGGCAAGCTAAACAAAGAACATCTGCTAATTGAAAAACACCTAGGAATGTGGCTATACCAAAACAATGGTGAAATTTTCTCAAAACATAGCTATGGTCTCTGCAGCAGTTTGAGGCTGCAACATGGTAGTCTTGGAGTTTGTTGAGCAAAGACAAATTCCTTTCCCATAACAAGCAGTTTCACAAAAACATGTTTTTCCAAGCAGGTGTCTCTTGGAAAAACATGTTTTGAACATGAATTAATCTCGAATATTTCTAAAACATAGTGAAAGTTCTCAAAGCAAAAGAAGATTGTGTAATGCTTGACTTTGACCAATGAAATGGTTAACAAGTGTATCTGCCAATGAAATGTTAACGCGCAGGTTTCTAAAAAGTATAAAAAGCTGTGAATTCTCTCATTAAATGGCTTCCTGGACGAAAACCTGTCTCCCGTGGCTCGAGTTTTTACTAAGATCGCCGGGTCTACTACAACACAATTACAACATGCTATTACTAGTTACTGGTCTACATCCATGTAACATTCTGCTTTTCCTCATGCCAATAGGTAAAACAATCTTATAAGAGGATACATCTCAGTAGGATGGGTCCTAGGAATTATTTAACAACTAATATTTTTTTCCCTGTAGTAATCTAACAGCATAGCACAGTGCAATTCCAAGGAAGATTCAGAGGAGGGTACAGAGACATGATTTGATGTCTGTCCCTTGCCCACAGAGTAGCAAGCTGAGTACTCACAAGGTCTTCACTCACAGGATGTTACTAACCTAAAGGGACAACCCAGTGATGTGTGAAGGAACAAAATATTCTGAGGACATTTCACAATTTAATAACCCACTGGAGTATAACTATCACAAGATAACATTCCTCCAGCATAATGTTAGCAATACATAGTTAAGTTCAGGTGCTGGCTGAACCTAACACAATTTTCTTATTAAAATTTTAAATTTAAAAATCTCGTTTTCAGAGGTTTCCCAACTATCTCCTAATTCTTATTGATCATGATTTATTCAAGGTACACTTATTCTTGAACCAGGATTGTACTCTGTGACACACTGTGAAAAAAAAAAAAAGACGAGCAAGACAGTCCCTGTCCTTGCATCAATCTAAATGTAAAAACCAAAAACTAATACATACAGGCAGGGATATCCCAGGAAATAACAAGATAGTATTGGTTGGGGGTGATCTCAGTATAATATCCTAAATTGCTGTAGTTTTGGAAGTGTCTTTAGGCATTTTTGGGAAGAGCATTTTCAGGGTTTGCGGCCAATCTGAAAATGGTCAAGTGTGGAAACTGTAGAGTCCAGCAAATACACAGGCTTACAGAACTAGGAACTAATGACTGAGTATAATGCTTGGTGTTCAGTAGAAGTCAGTAGGGCAATTCAGTATTCAAACTGTATGACTTGTCACCAAAATCTCATTATATTGCCTTCTTTTTAATTAAAGGTTTCTAATAAGAAGACATGATGAACTCACTAGGACTTTTGATTTTTTTTAATAGGAAGTGTAAGTAGGTAGATAGGTAGGTTAGCAGCTAGCAGTAGCAGATATGGCAATTGCAATTAGGTACAATTTTTTTTTTCTTTTATTCGGAAAGGTAGTTTAGTGAGGTATATAGACATCAGATTTTTCCAGCATGAACAATCTAAAGAAAGTATAAGCTCACTAGAAAATAGTTCTACTGATTTCATGTAGCACACAGTATTCTACTTTCTTTTGTCACATTCATGAAAAGTAATTGCATTTTCATATACATGCAAAATTCTTTTCACAACATTTGATTTCCACTTCTGAAAAATAGTACACTCACAAAGCACTTTATCAAGTGAGAATATAGGCCCTTCTGTTGCTAAACAGACCAGCCCATACAGCATTATATAATTCAGGTAGTGTTACCTCATCCTCACTGATACAGCTCTTTCATCCGTTCTATCCTGCACCTAAAATTATCACCACAGAAGAAGAAAAAGAATTTACACATAGTAGTTTTTCAAAAAAGAGACTCCATGTTTGGGGAGTGCTATTTATCATGATCTTCCAGGAACTTTAACTGATGTAAGCACTGATGGAATCAGGAGTCTAAGTTAAACAGCTTTTGAATTGGCCTAGGAAGTAATAGTGGACAATCTCTCTTCTACAATAAATAACACAAAGACAAAAAAGGTTCACAAGCACCAGAGGAAGCATGCATACAACAAGGAGAGGAAACATTCACTTACATCAAGAAATAGAAAGATTGATTTTTTTGTGTGTGACTTTATACATATAATACGCACTCAGAAACATTAAAAAATAGACTATAATATTAAAGAACACATTGAAATACAGATAATCATAGAATGGTTTGAGTAGAAAGGGATCTGAAAGATCACCAAGTTCCAACTCATTTGCCATGGGCAGGGACACCTTCCAAGGGACCAGGTTTCTCAAAGCCCCATCCAACTTAGCGGATTCAAAACAGGCTCTCGGCGTGACAGGAACCTGACTCATCACTAACCTTATCAAGCTAAAGTCTACATTTTTCTTGACTAACTACAGTTAGCACAAATTACAGTTTGTGGAGGCTTCTTTCCCACACTGAGCCAGCACACACATGCAGGGCATAGTCATAACAGGATTCATTATGACTAGAAGAGAATGAAATGAGCACTGTCCAGAGGTAACTGGTGCAAGTGAACGGGAACAAAGACACCACTGCAATTCAATCCCTGCCTAATTATGTCTGAAGGACTGTGCAGAGAACTAGATAGTTTCAGTTAATAGAAACTGAATGATACTTTTATTGATTTCTAAGGCTCTGACTTAGCACACAAGAAGATGATGGAGTTTTAAGTCAAACAACATACTCTAAGAATATGTACTACTACCTTAAGCCTGCACACCAGCATTACACTTAATTTCTACATAAACCTGTGCTGATATCATGACTGAGAAATTTTGGTGAATGTAAATATTAGCCTAATGATAATTCACCATTAGATATTTTTGTTATGTAGCTGGACTGCTTTTAAAAGGTATACATTCCCACTGATTTCAGTGTAGAAACAGAGTTAGTCTTTAATGCATCTGAGAGTGTAGAAGATTTGAGCAGATTAATTACAGTATCTTTTTATATTCTCTCTTTTTAAAGGCAGTTACAGGTATAGCAAGCTACTGTCCAAGTTCCTTTGTATCTGTAATAACAGATGTATTTAGAGGGTAGACAATTTACATTAATATCAGGTTTTGAGAAATGAAGTATATTTAGATATTTTCATTATGAGTATAATAGAGTAACTATCACAGAAGGATACACATGGGAAGTGCAGAGTGCTTAAAAATTTGTTCCTTTCATATAAATGCACAGTATCAGGGCTCAGGTCTTGTAGCTGAATACATTATCATGTATTACAATGCTTATATGCACACTCCCAGTTTATAGCAAATGCAATGTAATTCTGTTTGGCCTTCTTTCCTTGCAGACTCTTGCTTTTTTTGTGCTTTAAGACGTGCACTCAGTCCTACTAAGTTCACTAGATTAGTTTTCACCTCTAATGGTGAGAAAGAAATCCTATTCCAGGAAGTATTATCCTTGCAGCAGTCAAGGAAGAAACCCTGTCTATGAAAGATGCCTATTTTCCTCTCTCACCTTATCATGACCACATTACAGCAAATAACATCCTTAGGAGGAAGTATTCTCCTCTGGGGGTCTCACTAATGCAGATTTTATAGGAGTGTACTTAAAATGGGTCCATTTTTGAAATTACAAACAGAACTCTACACAAGTCAATAAAAGGGGGGGACAATGACCCATCAATAAGAATACAGACGAGTCATGAGAGTCCTCTGCAATACTGGAGGTTATATATAAACTTCAGTTTGAAAGCATCAGAACTTTATGAAAATCACTGAGTAGAATTCTTCAAGAAGTATTTATATAATTCTCAATATTAACCATTTTCAAAAACAATTTTCACAGACTGGGTGATATAAAAAGCAGAAGGTGAAAGGAAGAAATAAAAAAGACAGAAAGAGGAAAGTTTGAATCACATCATAACAGAGAATGAGACACCCATCTGAAAAAGAAATAAAAATAATCGATGTAAATTGCCAGTGATCTTATTTGGTACTCAAACAGAACACCCAAACCTTTTCAGATTCTATTGCCATGCAACTTTTAAGAAGCTTAAGGCTCCTAAACAGCAATTCTTTATGGAAGACGGAGTTTCAAAGGATTTTGAAATGTCAGTAGAAATATTCTAGGGCTGAAAAAACAAGACTCCAAAAATCCCTGATCAGCACTTGTAAATTCAAATATCTATTTTGTTTTTAAAACACTGAAGATGCTAAGACAGAGACACAATAACCTAGAGGCATTTCTCTTGCAGCTGCTTTATTTTTATGCATACTAAGGAAGGCTCAAGAAAAGAAAGTGTTATCAGCACTGAGAGGATTAAGTGCTAAGTGTCATTCTCTAGAGAAATTGGCTTGAATTTCCACCTCCCTACCCTCCTCCAATTCAAGATTTATTTAATGTGATCAGACTGAGACTGATCAGGGGGTAAGATGGGAGAACATCCATGAACATCTGGTCCCAAGTTTCAGTGATTCACAAGAAAGTCTCACTCATAGTTAAATAAAATTCATTAAATATGCTCACATATATCCTGCTTTCATGACCAATTTTTATCCCCCAGTATTTGTACCTTTTAATACTAAGCAAAATGATGCAAGCAGGATACAGCTTTCAGTTACTTTCTATAGCTAGTCATTGAAGAACTATAATGGAAAGTCTTTATGAGCAGTAATTCATTATTTATGACCAGTAATTCATTGCCCATGAAACTTCCACTAGAGAGTATAGCTCTTGGTGGAACACAATAGTGCAGCTCTACCTTCACTTTTGGGTACAAAGCCCAAGTGAGAACAATTGTCTTATACAGCCCCTTCCATCAAACTTCATTTTAACATAAGCTAAGGTGTTGTTTGTATTGAGTTCTCTAGCCTTTTCCAGGACCTCATTTTACTTGTGATTATTTTGATCCTAAATGTTAAACTTCTTTAAACCTTTGGCAAATTTGATGCACTAGTTCAGTACTGGGAGGAAGAACTGTTGAACATCGTTGATATTTCAAGAGAAAGTTTTAATACCCCTTTCAAGACTCTCTCCCTATGTTAAGAAATGGAGAGGGGAAGATGTTCTCTCTCTTCACAAGAGATCTGTCGCCTGTTCTGTTATCATCCTAGCTGTCTTTCTTCCCTTTCCCAACTACACCAGAATTCCAGTTCTGTGAGAAAAGAAGTGCAGGCACAATGTCCCCAAAATCTCAGCTACGTTAAAACAGATTCAATACTTTTGTACCTCTCAAGGTGAAATCCTTTGCAATACACACTCTAGAATGACAATGACATTTGAAGGAATATTAGACAGATAGTAGAGCTTGCCAAATTGTGAAAAAATTTTAGAATTTTATAATTTTTAATTAGAATAATGAAGATTAATTTTGTGCATTACTATTTTTTAATACTTAGAAGTGTCTAAGAAGGCTAAAATTAAATGAGGTAGTAATGTGCCTTTAAGAGTATCTTAACAAACATGCTATTTAACTCAACACACTTTTCTAAATTCATGTCTAAGCATAATAAATTGCAAGTTAATTTTACTATCACTCCAGATTCCAAGCTTTTAGCCAAATATTAAGTTTGAGGTAATATTCTATGTGCCCCCAATTGCAATTGCGTATAAACAGATGTCAGCAGGGTTTTTTTACAAAAGAAAATTAGTTACAGATGGTTGGAGAGTTAAAAGTATCTTTATAATATTAAAATGCTAATGTGAAAAAAACCATAACATCAAAAATTATGATCTTCAAAAACTGACTGAAGACACTGGAGGCCATATTTTCTGATACTGTTTTCATTTTCTCCTGTTTCACAAGCAAAATATGCATCACTAGACTCTTCATCCCACCATCAAGCAAACCTAGCTCAAAAATGAGGAGAAAATGCTTTTAATCTCTCTGCTCAAAAATATATATCTACAATCATTTCCTGGGAGATTCTTTATCAATACCTTCAAAAAAATGACATTAATACTCCATTCAGATAGCATTCTTTCTTACTAGATTCAAATAAATCTTTGCACCAAGGAGGTGATGCATACTCACTCTATTCAATGGAATTACCTACCCTATCAAAGATGAAAGCCGCTGCTGATAGCTTAGTAATATCGTTACTAACATTAGGAAACATCTTACTAACCCATGGCCGGTTTAACAATTTATTACAAGTTTGTTTGTTGGAGAAACTTGCCTAAAGGTAAAGAAGTTTAGAGTGTTACTTAAAAAATAAAGATAAAAATAAATACATTAAAAAAATTTAAAAAAACAATACTAACACACAAACAAAAAAAAAAGAGCAAATGAATAATCAACACACTTTGGAAGACACATCTTCAAAACAATGAAACCCAGATTAAAACGTAATATTTCCTAACCATGATAGGCTACTCAAGAATCATTCACACCTGACCATCTGTAGGTGTTTGAAAGTGGAGGGGGGTGCGGGGGGGTGCTGGGGGTT
>VXBA01004966.1:195334-240704 GCA_013399895.1 Serilophus lunatus
GCGGTGGCTGCTCGGGCAGCTCCTGTGGCCCTGGTCGGCCCCGGACACCCCTTTTGTGGGTTTCCGTGGTCAGCGGGCGCCCTGGAGAGGCTGCAGCCATCCCGCGTCTGTTAAAAGATGGCGCTGGGAAGTCATCGGCTTGCCATTTTTTGGAGCTAGGAGTCCTGAAGGTGGAGGTGGAGCCCGAACCGCTGGCCAATCGGAAAAGGTGAAGCCAGGAAGAGGACTGGGAGATTCACACGGGATTTGGAGAGCTTAAAAGCCCGAAGAAACAGAAGTTCACTCTCTTTGGCTTCCTGCAAAGCTGGAGAGCAGCAGCAGCACAGCTTCCCTTCTCCAACTCCCAGGCCTCATGGCTTGACTCCGCCCACCTCCATAGGCACCGGAGCCACACCAGCACAACTACAGGTGGAAAAGCTTCCCCAAATAACATCCCGGGTTGGAGGGAGGAATTTTCACTATGTTGTGTTTTCCAGAGACTTCAAGGGCTGGGAGTTGGCTACCATCAGAGAGAGGGAGAGAGAAGAAGAGGAACGGCTTTCCCTTCCCACTGCTTTCCCTGGGCCAGCCTGCCTGGCCTTTGAAAGCAGTTCCCTTATTTCTTTTTTTTCTTTTTTTTTTTCCCCCTTTCACGTGGTTTTTGTTGGGTGCTTTTCTGTGTTAAGTTTGGAGTTCCCTTAAACTGTGTTTTTCTTTAGTCAAGCTCCAGACAAATAAAGTGTTTCTCTGTTGTTACATTCCATTCAGTCTTCTCATCACTGTTGAGCTAGCCCTTAATTAAACAGTGGTGCTTAAACCACAACACCATCCTGTGCAGAAAGAAAAAGCCAACATCATCCTCAGTGCTCATAAAAGCAGAGGAACAGGAAGATAAGAGCAGATCAGAGTGGATTAGCAAGAGGCAAAAGCCATTTTACATATGAATACTAATTAAGTTTGCTGAGGACACTAAATAGGGAGCAGCTGTCAGTTCCCTCAAGGGTAGAGAGATCCTGCAGAAACACCTCGACAAATTAAATTTCTGGGCAATCACCAGCCATATGAAGTTTAATCAGGGACAGGGCAACCACAGTTGTGTGTATAGACTCAGGAACAAGAGGCTGGAGAGCGGTGCCCTGGAAAGGGGCAGAATCACATATTCAAGTAGACGTTAACCAGAATCCCCAGATCCCTTTCCATGGCACTGTTTTCCAGCATTTCATTCCTCAGTCTCTACAAGCAGTCTGGATTGCCACATCTCAGGTGCAGAATCCGGCACTTTCCCTTGTTGAAATTCATATGGTTGGTGATCGCCCAGCCCTCTAATTTGTCAAGATCTCTCTGCAGGGCCTCCCTGCCATCAAGGGAGTCAACAGCTCCTCCTAGTTTTGTATCATCTGCAAACTTGCTTAGTATCCCTTCCTGTCCTATAACCAAGTCATTTATGAAGATGTTGAAGAGAACAGAGCCCAAGATGGAGCCTTATGGAGTCCCACTAGTAACAGGTCACCAGTATGGTGTCACTCCATTCACTATTAAACTGCGTGCTTGACCCATGAGCCAATTGCTCACCCACTGCATGATGTGTTTATCCAGCTGTGTGCTGGATATTTTGTCCATAAGTGTCCTGTGAGAGACAGTATGGAAAGTTTTACTGAAATCCAAAAGGATTACATCAACTGACTTCCCTTGGTCAACTAGATGAGTTACTTTGCCATAAAAGGAAATCATGTTGCATAAGCAGGACTTTCCTCTCACAAAGCCATGCTGGCTGTAAGCAATGACTGCATTGTCTTTCAGGTGTTTTCCAATACCTTTCTGCATAATTTTCTCCCTGCATTATTTTCTCCATACCTTTACCAGGCACTGAAGTGAGCCTAACAAGCCTGTAGCCTCTGGGGTCTTCCTCCTTCTTCTCCTTGAAAATCACAACAATGTTGCCAGCTTCCAGTCAGCTGTGACCTCCCCGGATTTCCAAGACCATTAAAAATCATCAAAAGATGCTTTGCAATTACATCAGCCAGCTCTTCGAGGATTCTTGGATGAATTCCATCAGGTCCCATAGATTTGTAGGGATCTAGCTGGAGCAGCAGATCCCAGTTCAGGGTCAGCTGGGAGCTGATCATTCTTGCAGTCATGATCCTCCAGCTCATGGCACTGAGACCCCTTTCGTCCATCATCTATGTGGAAGACAGAGGCAAAGAAAGCATTAAACACCTCTGCCTTGTCTCTGTCCCTGTTTGGGAGGTGACCACCCTTATCCTGTAGTGGGCCAATGATATTTCTATATTGCCAACTGATATTAATATATTTAAAAAACCCTTTTTATTGTCCCCACATTTCTTGGCCCCTTCAATTCCAGAGCTTTTGTGAGCTTTGGCCACATGAATTTTCTCCCTACAGCAGAAAGCAGCATCTCTGAATTCTTCCTATGTCACTTAACTTTGCTTCCACTGAGCACATACCTTCCTTTTTTGCCTTATTTCCAAGAGAAGACCCCTGCTCAGCCATGACAGCCTTTTGCCTCACCTGCCTCACCTCACTTGACTTCTGACATCTGGGAATTGCCTGCTCCTGTGCCCTTAAGCTGTGATGTTTAAAAAGTAACCAGCACTGATAGACCCAGCACCTGCAAAAACATCCTGGGTTTGTCCCTTTCCCCCTTCCAAGCTAGTTTAAAGTTTTATCACCAAGCTCACATGCTAAAACTCTTTCCTCTCTCAGATAGGTCAAAAAAAGCCAAATTTTTGTGAATACACCAACCTCAGAGTCATTCATTGACCAGATGGATCTGTCTGTTCTTATCAATATAATTCCTCATTACTGGAAGAATCAAGGAAATCACTACTTGTGTTCCTAATGCCTCAACCAATCACACTAGGATCCTGAAGTCTCTTTTGATTGCCCTCAGACTTCTCTGTGTTATTTAAACATTGCCAGTTTGAACAGCCAATATCAGATAGTAATCAGAAGGCCCTCTTAGACTGGGGAGATTTCCAGTAGTCATTTATCCAACCTCCTAGAAGACATGAGACTTCTCTGAGAGTTGGATCTGGTCTGCACATCAGGCCCTCCATTCCCCTTAAAAGAGAAACTCCTATTACAACTACCCTTCTTTTCCTTTCTACAGGTGAGGTATTGATGTGGGATACAGGTGGTGTTTTTTTAGGAGGCACCACTACCCAGAAGGACCTTTGCCCACCTCATCAATTTTCTGGCCTTCTAGTTCCAGAGCCTCATGCCTGTTGTAGAAGGCACCACTCTTACTTGTCAGATTCTGAGACAGGAACCTTCCTCATAGTACATGCAGTGAACAGCTTCCAGTCTTCATCATTAACAGATCCTTGACTAACAGTCCTTTGACTAATTACCCCGTAGGGTTCTGAGTCCACTTGCTTCTCTGCTACAAATGAGGTTTGAGACTCCTGAGAGACTTGAGGCTGTAGCATCTCTGAAAGTGATCATTCTCTCTCTTGTTTGTTTGCTCAAACACTACAAAATCTGTTCACTTTTTCCTGTAGCTTTTTCACCTGCCAACACTGCTTTTCAACCTCAGCGCAACTTCTGCAAAGTAAGTTTGTTGTCCCCAGCCTCGTGAAGAGGTACCAGGCACTCCTGGCAACATGTGACCTGGAAAGCTGTGTCTGCCATCAGCAGGTCTGTCTCCCTGGAGGCCTCTGACTTGGCTGGTACAGTACAGTGACTTTCACAGCTTTGATTGAGATCTATGACATGTCAACACCACAACTGAGGAAGCTTGAACTAATACATTAGCAAGACTTGGGCTGAAAGGATCTCTTTGCTCTTCCTTACCAGCTACTGAGTCTGTTTTCTGCCTCTATTGGAGGCTTCTGCATGGTAAGAGAGGAACCCTTTCTGCTCACTCTGCCTTTGTGAACTGTAGTCGTACGGGCTGGCGATCTTAGCAATCACATGAGACAGGATTCGTCCAGGAAGCCATTTAATGAGAAAACTTACAGCTTTTTATACTTTTTTGAAACAAGCATGTTACATCTTTATTGGTTCACACAATTGTTTTTAACTATTTTATTGGATGAGCTGAAGTATTAGGTCATCTTTATTTTGAGAACTCGGACTATTATTTTGATACTAGACAAAGCTGTTGATCAGGAAAGCAATGAGAAAGGCTCTGCAAAAACAACACCTGCTTGAGAAAAGAAAATCTCTTGTTATTGTGTGAGAAATTTAGGCTATTTTAGCTTGTGCGAAGCTACAGATGTATTTTGAGAAAGTTCTAGCCATATTTTGAGAAACAAAGATATTGTTTTCTTTTGCTTTTGCTGTTCTTCAGACAGAAATTTTAAAGGCTGACTTCGAGCTTTAGCAGAGGGACAGAATTGCTTATGCTAACTTTAAAACTCTCAAAAATTAGCCCCAAAAGCCCAGCTTTCAAAATGTACCACAACAGGGAACTGCCATACAAACTGTCATGCCACACCCTCACTGCCATACCACACCCCTATTTGCCCAAATCCCCATGCAACACCCTCACTGTCGTGCCACACTCCTATTCACCTCACTGCAGGTCACTCACAGTTCCTGGAGCCATTTAAATGTCTTTCAATTGCTCTCAGCACCACTCCATCCTCAGCCTGGTTGGCTGCTGAGGGCTTCTGGGTCATGGTGCTGCTGAAGTCAGGAATCCTCCTGTACAGCTGAATTTGATTGCCTGGGCTTTCCTTCACTCATGGCTGCTTGAGACTCGGGGTCCTGGTCCAGGGCAAGTGCCCTGGCAGCCAGGAGGGCCAACCATGCCCTGGGGGGCATCAGGCAAAGCATCACCAGCCAGTCAAGGGAGGTGATTGTCTTGCTCTGCTCTGCGCTGGTGCAGCCTCACCCTGACTAGTGGCAGTTTGGGGCACTACAATATAAAAATATATAAGAACAATAAGAGTGTTCATAGGAGGGCCACAAGGATGGTGAAGTGTCTGGAGGGAAGTGGTATGAAGAGCTCCTGTGATCACTTAGTTTGTTCATCATGGAAAAGAGGAGACTGAGGAGGGACCTCATCGCAGTCTACAACTTCCTCATGAGAGGAAGAGGAGGGACAGGCACTGATCTCTTCTTTGTGGTGACCAGTGACAGGACAATGGTCTGAAGTTTTGTAAGGGAAGGCTTATGTTGGATATCAGGAAAAGATTTTTCAGCCAGAGGGTTGCTTGACAGAGTTCAAGAAGTGTTTTGAGAACACTCTCAGGCACATGGTGTGACTCTCGAGGATGATCCTGCACAGGGCCAGGAGCTGGACTCAATGATTCTTGTCGGTCCCTTCCAACACAGCATTTTCTATGGTTCTATGATACATATCCTTCCAAGTCTTGCATCTGTGTTGATTCCTACTGGAATCAACAGTAGTGGATTTAGCTCATTTGAGCTAAATACATCAATTTTATGGCTGACGAATCATTCTATGTAAAAGGTACTTTTCTGGAAAAAAAAGATAAAATCCTACATTATCCTTCTATTAGATTTCTCCTAATCAAATAATATTTTTTTTCTTTTTTTTCCTGATAAAGATGCATTAGCTGTCCAACACAAGTAATCGTCTTTCCCTAGTGGTGTTACCAACAATTTCTTAAAATGTTGCCACCGTCATTTTCTTGGTGCCTGAGTTCCAGTGGGAGAAAATTGCAGTTACAGCTCCAAATAAGTGAACAAAATTATATTATTGATTGATAAAATTAAATAAAAATATTGTGTTTCAAAACATAATGCATAAGTAAGTTTATATGTGTTTTGAAAGTTCTGATTACAGTCAGTGTACTCTGAGAAGAGCTTGTACCATGGCTGCAATGGCATGGGGTCCTCCATGGACTGCAGGGTGGGTATCTGATCCAACATAGCCCTCTGTGGGCTGCAGAGAAATCTCTGCCCTGACAGTTGGAGCACCTCCTCCTCCTCCTGTTTTTTTTTACCTTAGTGCCTGCAGGGTTGTTTCTCTCACATTTTCTCACTCCCCTCTACAAGCTGCTGAATAGTATCTTTTAAGCTTTCCTTTCTTAAATATTATCACAGAGATGCCACCTGCATCACTGATGGGCTCAGCCTTGGCCAGCAGTGGGTCCATTTTGGAACCACTGTAACCAGCTGTACCCTACCTGGGGTCAGTTTGTGGTGTCTTCTGACAGAAGCCACCTCTAAATCCCACCTATTACCCAAACTTTGCCAGATAAATAAAACATACTTAGATTAGTATTAACTAAAGAAGAAAATTATTTCAGTCAGATGATGATCTGCCTCCTCTAACTCCAAAGGGGATAAACATGTCTGTTGACAAGGGCATGTAGTGACTGGACAAGAGTGTTCTTAAACTGGAAGAGGGTAGGTTTAGATTAGATATTGGGCAGAAATTCTTTACTGTGAGGGTGGTGAGACACTAGAACAGTTTACCCAGAGAACTTGAGGATAACCTATCCCTGGAAGTCTTCAAGGCCATGTTGGATGGGACTCTGAGCAACCTGGTCTAGTAGAAAGTGTCCCAGTCCATGGCAGCAGGACTGGAACTAGGTGTTCTTTAAGGTCCCTTCCAACCCAAACCACTCTGTAAATCTGAGATTGAAACACTGCTTGAAATTAGTAGCCCATCATACATGGACTTCCATACAAAACCTAAAGCAGTCATAATGCATTTTCTTTCTACATTCAAGATTATGTACACTTCAATGACCAGCAAAGAGTTCTGTTAATTTCTCATCCCTGTAGAGTGAGGCAGCCTTAATAGTGTTTTCTGTAAACAATTACAGAAACGTTAAGTTTGCACTGACTTTTCTAAATAGTGATGTAATCTTGATTGAGACTGGATAATCTTTATCCCCTCAGAGGAAGCTACGTTTCAGCTCCTGCATATTTACATGATGGGAGTACCTACAGGTACTAATCAGTATCTGCTCAATACCAAGAAAGTCTCTATTGTCCTAACTGGTGTTTTATTGTGCATAAGGGTAGCACAATTATCGTCTTACTTTTTATGTAAATATATTTGATTCTTTCATTTCCAGTGTTTTGTTGTCATTTAAAACTCCTAAGAGACAAATTATATATTTTTCTGCAATCTTCCTGAAGTTAGTCTTTCCAGAATTTAGCTTCTGAGAAGTAAAATCTAAAAATTACATTAGTTCATATAGAACTAGGGTTTTTTTGCATTTGATTATTTTATTAGTTCTAATTCATAGAATCGCATATGTGAAAATTTTCCATTTTTGAAAGTCCTTTCAGCCTTGAAAGACATCTTTTCACCATACTAGCAAAAAAAAATTGCGCCACAAACTACTCTCTCTGCCTCAAAACAATTTATAATCTAAGATACTGTCAACATCAACACAAAAGATTTAAGAGCCCTGCAGAAGAAAAGAGGTGATAGCAAGATACTAACAAGGGAAATAAATGATACAGGGTGGATTTTAACAAGAACAGGGTCTTAATTATGGAGAGATTTAGAGAGAGAAAAAAAATTCTCATAATAAGATAATTAGCGGCAGTGAGTTACATCAGCACAAAATTAGGACAGGTAGTTAGCAATTAGAAAATACTGCATCCTTGGTGGTGTCAGTCAAATTGCACAACACAACAAATATTTCTAAACTCAGCAAAGGGCCAAACCCCCACTGGAAACATCTCTCTTTTTTGTCACTATGGTTTTCAGACCCTGTAGTACTGCTATTGTTTTTCTTTAAGTGTTCTGAAAGTGAAATGTGTTATTTGAAAACCAAATACTAGGTACTCCCTAAAAAGGAAACAAAAGCATGAATAGATAGGGAGGAGGATAAAGAGATCCTGTCAGATTTTCAGTTTGGATATCCATCATATGCAATGCTGAGGAAGCTTGTTCAGAAAACAACTATATGTATGACCAGGAAGGGGTTAAGTCAGAAACAACAAAGTTGAAAACAGATTAGTTAACTTAGAGAGCTCCTGCACTTTTGTCCTATTGAGACTTATATACTAACATATTTGCTAAAGAAAAGATAATTTATGACCAGCTAGGCATACCCTATCTGTCCCCTGGCTCCCTTCTGAAGTGGCTTAGAGCCTTGGAAGCTATGGCAAAGCATCCTCTTGTGTATGTAACCTGCCAGAGACAGCAGAAATATTCACTATGGACACTCTATCCTTGGCACTTGGAAGATACAAGACCTTGTAATTTATTTTTTTCTTTTTGCAACCTGTGTCTGTGGTTCACTATAATTTCACTGACACAGAAGCTACCTTGTGTCACAATGGGTCTGAGTGAGTGCTCTGGGCACTCTTGAGGCATGCGCTGACTGACATACAGCACTCTGGAAGACCCAGAGTCCCCCAGAGTATCTGGTGGCACGTCCTACAACAGCCTTGCAAGGGTTTTTACCAGCATCGTGCTTAGCTGCATAAGAAGTTTACAATTTCTTACTCCTGAGGAAAAATCATGCATTAGTTCTAAGCCGGTCAAGTAAATCTCCATGTATTAAACCAACAGCTTCAATTGTTTTAGCCCTCTGTTACCTAATTACACTTCTCTAATATGCTTCTTTCACCACTATCTTTTTCCCTTTCCTCACTGCGCTGAGACTTTCCCACAGAAAAACTAAAGTGACTTTTGTCATTTTTTCATTATTTCCACCTGCAGCCACATGCTCCCGCAGCACAAGTCTTGTCTGAGGAGAAAGGCCTTGAGCAGGGGCTGTATAGATCTATGTTGCTGAACTAAGTCTGCTAGTGAGGACCTTCATCTAGATGGCCATGGTTACAGCTCTTGGGCCCAAAGAATAGCTTGAATAAATACTGTCATTTATTAATGTCACGCTCCTGGCCAGGCATCTGGACAAAGTGTGCATTACTGGTTGGCTCTCTGTATTTGGGGGCTTTTCAGATGCCAGGACATTCCAGCTGCTGCGGGTGATAAAGGACAAAAATGGCATAGAAATCATTCCCACATATACAGAAACAAACTAGCATGGAAAAACACTTCTCAATGGCACAGCTTGTGTTTCTAAGTGGGTGAATGGGATGGTTCAAGGAGTTATAGGACCAACATAAGGAGATTTCTTGAATGCTATATTATTTGAATCCAGCAGACATTTTGGGAGTTCAGTTGTCTGGTTTTGTTGAATAGGGATCATGAGATAGAAAACATACTTAAAAAGGAGACTGTAAAACTCCTGCTCACAGAAGTTTAGTCTAAAAGAAATTCCATGTTAGTGAAAGCCTGTGTCACACATTGCAGGGAAGGCAGGTACTTTCGCAGAAATTTATCCTGTTCTGGGTAAAAGCAGTTGGGCCCCCTGAAAATAAGCCGCCAAGTTTCTAATCCCTTTTGAAATTTAGGCCACTGCCTTTAATTTACTCCTCTGGGAACAGTCAAAGCTTATAAAAGCAGAAAAAAAAATAACAAAAAAGATCATTTTTAATCTGTGAATGACACAAGAGTTTTATCTTAATGCCATTTCCATTTGCAGTTGCTATTCACAAGGGGATCTGCTGCAGTGTTTAGCATATTTGAAACCAATGACACTGATGATTCCAAGAGCTGAGTCAACTGATGTAGTGAACCAGCGCTGCAGCACTCTGCTGGAATGAAGAAAGCACTTGGGATTCAAATATCTGACGGCTTTACTCATGACAACAGCAAGACTTTACTATGCATTAATGTTTCAAATATTCAGTCTACTAAGCTTTTGAAAGTTAAGAGCACAGAGAAAAAAATGTTTATTCTGTCATGGCAAGATAATATTCAAGGCGAATAAATCCTCACACACTCTCTTCCACTCGTTTCCTGTCTTTCTCCTGGATTATATCAGGCTTATACCAGAGGAAAAGAAAACAAAAGGTTAAAATTTATTTAGAATGATTTTATGTAGCAGGTAGGAAGAAGCAATACTCATCTGCAAAGTCTGCCTAGGCACAGAAAATAATAAAATAATTTAAAACAAAATAATTTAAAACAAACGTGATGTTACATTTCTGTCAAAATTTCCTCCCACTGTCATGACTATTTTTGACTTCAATAACTAAAAATAAGAGTCTTTCTTAAAATTACAGTCAATGTAGTATTAGAATCAGAAAAACTTGGCTTGCTGTGGAAATAGAGGTGCCTGAAAACTTCAAAGAAGAATAACTTCTATAAAAATACTGTGTCTACCAAGCCCAAAGTTTCTTTTTCTAAATGTCTTGGTGACAAGCAATTTTCATTTCACTGAGGGCAAGGTTTCAAGGCAACATTGTCTATACTTACCATCTGTGTGCTACAAAACTAAGTAATTTGGAAGTGGACTTTCTGACCCTGTCTGTCATTAAAAAACTAGTAATATAGAAAGAGCCTCAAAACCTTATCTTAGTGAAGACATGCTCTGTCCTATATGTCCCAAGCCAGAAGGCTCTAATACCTCCTATATGATTTTGCCAAAAAAGCAAAAATTTTCAAAATGTATAGTGCTCTGGGTGATCCTCAGATTGCAGAACGTCCCTGGAAATGTGACATGACATTCATTGGCCTTGACACTGAATAATCCCAGCAGTTTCCTAGAGCAGAACTTCAAAGAGTTGAGGGAATTCGACAATTTTTTTATTTCTCTAATTCAGAGTGAATACAAAACAAACAGAATAAAGAAAATCACATTGAAAACTAAATATTACTTGCTAGCCAAGCCTGTAGGGAAAGAGACACACAGTGTAGTGTAGTAGGCAGTGGACATGAGGACAAGCTACATGGCAGAGTTGTATGGATGCCTTGGTTACCCTGGGCCATCTCTAATGGAACTAAGACTCTATATTTAGGCAATTGGAACATATCTATGTGCTGAAAGAATTCCAAATTAAAAGATAAAAATATTAAAGTCTGCACACAAATTTAATGTCTAAACTCCTACTATTGGAACAATTCAACTCATCATAAAGTTCCTGTTAAGCATAGCATGACCTATTTATCCCTCTAGGCTCCACTGGTCGGCTTGCCTGGGTATTTGTTTGCCATAACAGAAGTTTGGACCTCACTGACCTGTATAACTGTAATTTTAAGTGTCTTAACCTCTAATTTTTATCACAAAATAGTGATTAATGCCTTCTCTCTTCAGAGAAGCAACTCAATTTGTCCTCTGCTTCTTCCAGTTGGATAGACCTTTTCACATATGTGCAGATCTCTCCTACTACTTTCAAGTTAGGGACCTACGTCATCTATATCAAAGATTGAACAGAACCTGATTTATTTCTCAGTCAAGAACATGCTAATTGGAAATCCTCGGTTTATTAGAATGGAGAAAGGAAATTAAAAATAATCAGGATCAATTAATAAACAGTCTGCATAAAGCAGAAATAAACAAGTTAAAGTTCAGGAAACATCACAAAATTGGTGGAAAAGAGCAGAAAAAGACAGAGGGAATGACAGAAACAGAAGTCACATATTTGGAAGCACTTTCTCTGCTTCTTCATCAGATTTTAATGCACCTGCACAGCTATTCTGAGATCCTGGAAACACTGAAATAAATCCTCTCACAAAAAGCATAAATAATAATAAATCCACATTTTAATGGGACACGCGAGTGACCCTGCCAATGAAAACTGGTGTCAAATCTGAAAAATAAAATTCACTTTCTGGTATGCACTGGTTGACACGAAAAATACATCTTCAGAAGTCTGAATACAAATCTCCAAAAGAGTGCAAAATAAGCGAGTAAAACCTTCGTGCAACATGTCTATAATTAACTCTTCAGACAGTTTTTGGACAGGGTAACATCACACTTGGATGGACTTTAAAATTTGATTTAAAAAAATTTCCCACAAGAATAATTTGCATCGGGTTAATCTTTCCTTCTTCTGCAGTCCCTTTAACACTAAGTGACAACACGCTGTGGTAGTCTAACTGGCTAGAGGCCAGGTACCCACTCTATTGCTCCCTTCCTCAACTGAACAGGGAAGAGAAAGTATCACAAAAGCTTCATGAGTTAAGGGCAAAGAGAGATCACACACCAATTAGCATCACAGGAAAAACAGGCTTGAAATAGGGAAATTAGTTGAATTTATTACTGATTAAATTCAGAGTGAGATAGTGAGAAGTAAAACAAACCCTAACAGCACCTTCCACACATCCCTTCCTTCTTGTCAGGCTTAACTTTATTCCCAATTCTCTACCTCCTCCACCCCATCAGTGAAGGTGGAGAATGGGTGTAACAGGCAGTTCATCACATGTTTCTGCTTCCTTCTCAGGAAGAGGAGTCCTTCCCCCGCTCCAGTGCCAGGGGCCCTCCCACAGGTGACAGTCCACCATGAACTTCTCCAGTGTAAGTCCTTCTCATGGGTTGCAGCTCTTCATGAACTGCTCCAGTGTAGATCCCTTTCCACAGGATGCAGTCCTTCAGGAACAGGTTTTCCAGCATGGGCCCCCCCATAGGGTAACAAGTTCTATCGACAAACCTGCTCCACTATAGACCTCTCTCCACAGGTCTCTGTCGGGCTTCCCACAGTGTCAGACATCTTTCAGGCGACCGTCTGCTCCAGAGCTAGGCTCCTCCACAGGCTGCAGGTGGATATCTGCTCCCCCATGGACCTCCATAGGCTGCAGTGCAACAGCTGCCTCACCATGGTCTTCACAACAGGATGCAAGGTGATGTCTGCTCTGACACTTGAAGCACTTCCTTCCTCTCCTTCTTCACTGACCTTGGTGTCTGCAGGGTTTTTTCTCTCACAAATTCTCACTTCTCTCTCCTCTGACCACAAATACTTTTGCACAATAATTTGTGGTTTTTTCCCCCGTAAGTGTTTTATCAGAGATGCACTTGAGTGAGCTGGCTGTGCATGGCTATGCCTGTGAATATATCATGTTGTTGTCCGGTTTGTGCTTGGTTTTCATCAGCAGCCACCTGTGGAACCCATTATAGTTATCTCAATCTGAGCTTGCTAACTTCAGGATTTAGTTTTTATTTTTTGTCTCTTAGAGCTGCCAGTTTGGTAAGTTTGTAAAGACACTACAGACCTATCTAAGTTTAACCTACAATTACCAAGGTTTTGCTGATATCTTTATATTTTAAGTGCTGCTGCAGTTTATAGTCAAAGAAACAGTATTTCCCCATTTGGAGGTTGAAAACTGCCCAGAAGCAAGTTTACAAACTATTTTAATAGTGACATTGTAAAATACATCAGGTAAATATGCTGCAGTTGTGGAATTGCCAAGAGGAGAGGTAATAATTGAGTTATCCATTAGCCAACAAATAATCTCAAACACTAAACTCTGTTTCCAAAAACAAAAGTGATCTTGGAGGAGCAGTGCTTGCCCATATTACTGGGTCTGAATGGCTCCCAGTGTAGCTATTCATCAGCTAAAGTCTATGCCAGAAAAACTCTGATGCATGGAAAAACCTGAAAGGTGGCTACAATCATATTACTCGTTAGTGCCTAGGCTGCTCCCAAGATCCATCCAGCCCTAGAACAAGCTGTTACCACTCAATTTAGATCCTGCAGCCTGAATGCCCCACTACACCTTGTGGCAGATGCAGGCAGATGTGCCAGTGTTGTCCTCTGCAGCCTGTACAGCAGCTGCCAGGGCTCTCCTCACAGCAGATGTGATTACAGCACTCTGGATGCACCTAGAATTTCATTTCTGAAGACAAAGAGGAAGACCCCAACACAGATCTCAAGACCGATGTTGTCAGCATGTGATTTCCTGTTTTGCCTCATGGTCAAATTGAGGATGTTCTAAACAGGAGTGTATGTGTAAATAACCAATCCTGATCAAGTGTATGAGTGTTTTGATGGTTTTGTAGACTGAATACAGTCTTGCAGTACACAGCTTCCCCAAGGGTTACCCTAGCAGAGAAAAGTAGCATTCACTGGAATAAAAGAGTCTTTTAAAAAGCCACAGAAGATTTTTGGTGTTAAATAACTGTTGATTCTACATTCTTAGCTGCTTTTGCATTGGTAGAGATCAGATAATGTCTGAAACATAGAAGGTTCTGTCATAAAAGAAGGCTGTGAGTTTGTTTTTTCATTTGTATTTAATAGGTCCTCTTGTTTTGGCCACTGACAGTGCAAAAAGGGAGGCCTCTGCCTTCTCTGGACAACTGACTGAGTTCATAAAGGTATTGCCTACATGCTTTGAGAAACAAACAAGTTGAGTCCTTTAGTTTTTTCATTTCTTTGGACGTAGGGCATTTGAAACTAGAGATCTGCATATCATTGCTCCTGTCTACCTTTATCAGATCTCAATTCTGTTTTACCGCTCTCCCCACCATCTCTGTTCTTGCCCTAAAAAAAAAAAACACAAAACAGCCAAACCACAATGCAGAGGCACCAGCTTATATTTCAGGATAATGGTTTCTTAGACCAAGTAAAGTAACATGCTTTTCGGTCCTGCATTTGCCACCATGTTTGATATCTGGGCTGAAAATGCGTTTGTCAATGCAGACTAGGGACACTATGAGAGTGAAAGCCAAATTTTTCAGTGCTGAGAGCAGAAGGGGCCATTTACCAGCCCAATTTTGTCTGCTCTCACCAAGGGCAAAGGAACTGCATGAAAACATCTGAATTTTAGATCAGTATTTTTACACTGATTTTAACAAAGCTCAGGCAACTGAAAGGAATCAATTGCTGTTTTCAGAACCAGACCTGTGCTAAAAATGGTAGATACAAAGAGCATGATAAGAAGGTAGAATAGTTTGGGACCTGGTAGTGGGGCAGTAGGGAACCTAGCATGTTTTTCAGTGATTTGATCTTCACTCTCTCATTTATTTCACCGTTCAACAGCAAGAAAGTACTACCTTACACGAGGGTGCCATTGGCAATCAAGCTGGCACCACCTTTCCAAGGTTTTGGCCCATCAGAGCACATCCAGTCTTTACTTACACTGCTGTGTTTGATTACTAAAGTACACATTACTTCTGCTCCCACATTCAGTTGTCATTCATCCAGTTCACCACCTAGTATCAATTGGCAGGATTCTAGAAATATAAAATAAATTACTTTACAGATCTTATCATCACCCCATTCACAAATAAATGTAAAGTGGCTAAAAGTCGCTCTGAACAATCCTGCTGAAGTGCAAGGAACGGGAAGAAAAATATTTTTATCCTATTTTTTTAATAAATCATTTTACTGTACTTGTAGGACTTACATTCTTTCCTTGTAATTGGAAATGATGAAACAAACTTCAACAAGTGAATTATATTCCAGGTTTTAATCTTAACCTGTGTGCAGAGAAGGTTAAAGTTATAGTTTTCATCTTCACTGTAAACTTGAAAGCTGAGGTGTTGCTTATGTTCCCTATTGAAAGTAATAAATGTGAGTTTAGATATTGTGACACACAATACTATCAGAAAACCTTAAAAATACAGTTCTGAACATGTTTAACTGTGTGGACTCTTACTGTATTACACCTTTAGGATTCTATGAACTACACGGAACTTTGAATTACAGTCAGTGAATCTTTCCGAATTTACGGCAGCTGGGGAGCTAGACCATTACTTCAAGGACACTTTCTGTTGCTGAATACCACAGTAACTGCTTCTATAGGAAGAAGTGTTCAGCAGCAGAAATTAATGTGAAATCACCTCACCTCATATTTATTTTATTGTTTTATCACCCAAAACAGGGGATAAGATACCACAATGTGCAACCCTTTGTGAAAAAGCTTTGTGACAGATGTTCCCAAGCATACCACTAAATCTTAGAAAAACAAATTCAATGAGTTCAATTATGAATATTTTAAAACTGCTGACAAACACTTTTAAGCTGAAATGCTAATTAGCATACCTGAGTCTCTGTTCAAAAGGCACACCTGATTGAAGGAGAATCTTTAAGAAAACCATCAGGCAAGTAGTTTCAGATGTATTTGATGGTTCCTCAAAATGACCTAACTTCTTTAAATTGACTATCAGATTGTGTTTTCAATCCCACTTCAGCATCTGCAAAAATCTGCTATTCCAAGTGAAGTGTAATTGACATTTCTCTAACATAAAAGTAATCCCTGCATTTCATATTCTATTATATGCTTTTAAATTTTACAAAAGCTGTTTTTGTGCCTGCTTTTGGAAAGTAGACAATGCTTCTGTTAAATCATCTAAATAGAAACATATATTTTGAAAATTAAAGCTGCAATAACAAGACTCCTTAATCTCTGCAAGATTGTAGGCAAATTAAAGGACAAGACCTGAAAATGATACAGCATCCTCCTACTACAGAATGGTGTTTTTCAACTTAGGTTCATAAGCACCTGCAGGACTGTATATATTTTAGGTGTTAGTGGACATCACTTCAAAAATCTAATGAGACATAAGCCTCAGACAGCAGATACAGTTCTCATTGAGTGGCACTATTTAATTTCCCATAGTCCATATAAAATTCCACTAGAGAAAATGTACTAAGAGTGAAGATGCCTATGAATAACCAACAGTAGACACTACACCCTCTTTTACTATTTAATTTCATTGATCTTCTATAACATTTTTTCCTCATAAAAGAAGATCTGTCAGGCGTTTTGGTAACAATCAGTATTACCAGCACCAATGCAACATTTGATTAAATCAGTCCTTCTGGGCTTATCTTTATAAAGCTACTGGATTTTTCAATGTTGAGAACTAATCATTTTGTTTCTGATGTGATTCTATTTACAGATGCAATAATTTTTATTCTCTGGATTATTTTAACTTAAGGCCTTCCCACAGCTGATGAATGCTTACACTTTTTCATAAACTGAATCTACTTGCAACACTACATCTGAGAGCTAAGCCTACACTTCTTTTAAAATCACATTAATTCCATGTAAGTCTAGGAATATTGTAAAATATGATTTGCTAGAAATATAGCAGGATGCCCACATCTACCGAACTGCTAGTCTTTAAGTCTATTATAAAAAATAATGGACTTTTTAGAGAGAACATCTCATATAGGGTCCTGTTTTGGCTAGTACTGTGAAAAAGCTGGGTTTTTCTTTCTGTCCAAAGACTACAAAAATGTCTGAAGTGAACAAGGCAACCTAGACATCCTAGATGTAATGGCCTGCACCCCTTCACACTAACAACAAGAAAAGACATCCAGCTCAGGAACTTTGACTGCTAAGTTCTGATGTCCATTTCTGCAGGAAACAGACATCATCACAAATCTCAACATGGGGTGGATGAATTAAGAAAGGCATTCCTACAAAGCATTTTTTGTCAGCTTCTGTTATCTCTGTTTCTCACAAGACAGCAAACTGTCCTTCCTTCTCTGGGTTCATTGTGTGCAGCCGGCTGCTTAGGAACAGCCTTCTCATTTCTCATATCTTACATCCAGCAGAGAATTTAGGGTAGCTATTTTTTGACTTACCTGGCACGCACAATTAGTGCACAGAAAGGTTGAACTCCCTTCTAAGTATCTTTCTTGATTTACTTATTAGAGAAATCTGACAACTGCAAAATAAACATATTGACAAATAAGGGGCAGGAATAGGAATAGAAGAAAATAGGGACAGTCAATTAGCAAATCCTTGAGTTATGCACTTAGTAAAAGAATACCCTATCCTACTAGCAGGTATTGGAGGACACATGTAGAGAAGTGCGGGGGTGCTGAGTAATCTGAAATACAACTAATACAGAACTAGCATTCAAAAATAAATACAGTTACTGCCTAGCAAACTTCACTTCAGGTCTAGAAAATTTCTTAGGTAACCTGAAAATTGCTTGTATTCCAGACATTAACTGGGCTTAATAAATTCTTGCTTTATGAAAAGTCTATTATATGGAATAAAATGAGTATGTTATGGGATACAAATGTACAGAGGAAATTTTGAATTATACAAAAGTTTTGCTAGCAATTTTGGGCTATATGGTGATGTGCAGTCAGTTTGTCCTGTAAATAAACACGCCATCATCATAAAACCAAATGAAGAAAACACAAACAGAAGAGTAATAATATAATCATAAATATCAGTGAAATGAACTTGAGGGGGTTTTTTACAAGATCTGTGTTGGATTTGTATTCTTTTAACATACCATTTATCATCAACATTAAAGATAGAAAAAATCTAAGACATTCATCTTCATTAGCAATCATGGAGAGGTTAAATAGCACAATAATTAAATTAGCAGATGATAATAAATTGAGAAGTGCAGTGAATGACCTTTTTACAGCAAAGGCATAGAAATACAGTATAGAATTTCCTTGGGTTCAATTGAATAGGTTGAAGATGAAAAAACTAGATTAAGTTGTTTTTCAAAACATGAGGAAAGAAACTAGAACACCAATATTATTTCAGGATGGTAAAGTGTGAATTACACAGTATCACATTACACAGACAGGACAATGTGACTTTAGCAGCAGATACAGAACTACCTTGACTTATGGGAAAGAAAAAATATTTCTTTCTACAAAGCTAGTAGAATTTAGTGTAATGTATTAAATTCCAAGAAGCACAGCTCAATAGACTTCGGACTGGAATCAAAAGCATGAAAGCAATATGAGGATGTGGACAGAATAATTTAATGGGAAAGATTTAGGGCATGAAATATCCATAAAGAGAAAATGCCTAATCAAGTTAAATAAGTAGAGTATTTGTATTAAGTTCAAATTGGGCAAAATAAGAAGGTTGGGTTGCAAGTGTTTGAAAGAATTTGAATTTATTTTTAAAATAAATGAGATGTTTCAGGTTGTGTTTTGTTAGAAACCCTTTTTTAAGTTTAGAAAATAAATTGTTTAAGACCATCTTATCTTTGCCAAGATGTTAATTGCTTGTTACCTCATATCTAAATCCACCCACACTGAGCAATTTCCCCATATCCTTCAATGACAAACCAAGGAAAGGCAACCAGGCAGAAAACCCTCAGGGAAGGAAGTGAAAGTAACTGAATGTATAGAAAAAGTAGTAGATTTGCAAACACATAGTAACTCCTATTGAATTCAAAGGTCTTCAGCTTAATTGCTCTAAAAAAGTAAGCTAAGTAGCCTATCTGATTCTTTAGCTCCTTATATGCAGCTTAAAAATTATTACCCTAAAAAACTGCATTGGTTTGGTTTTGTTTAATCATGAAGCTTTACCTCTTTCATCACTATTTCCTGCCAGTATTTCACATCTAAATGCAAACATTCATACAGACTGATTTGCCAAAAATGTCGCAAACTCATCATGCTGATCCAAGACTGGCCTGTCAGCAGAAAAAGTACTTTTTTTTTTTTTATAATTACCCATAAGCTGGTCTATGGACCCAATTCCAGAAAATCTCTTTTCTTTCCATTTTTCATAAAATCTTGCAAGTTTAAAACTTACAGAACATGCTTTAATTACATGGCATGAAAAACAGTCTTATAAATGCTATTTTGAATAATAAAACTATTGCATGTCTACTGTAACAAGGAAGAGTTTCTGATACAAAGATACTGTCTAGGTAGACTAAAATTATAAAATATGCATTTTATTATGTTTTCCCAGAGAATTATTAATATAATATAATCATTGAACTTGTATTTCAGTTTGAATTAAGATGCTTTATTTTTAGAAAGCAGCGAAATGGCATTTTGCTGAAAATCTTCAAGATAAAGTCAAGAAATTTTCACCAAGTACATTTGTCCTTGTTTGGACATTAGGAGGCATTACCAACGACGAGAAGTTTCATAGAAAGACAACAACAAAACAGTTTATTCTCCTTGGGCTATATGAAGTGTATAACCCACTATAGGCATAAACCAGTTAAAGAACCATGACCCGACAATGACCTTCTTCTGGGTTCTTGGGAACTTGGTCCAGGAATGAATCCAAGGCCTTGGTCTCGGCGGAGTCGACAACCTGTTGCCTGAAGCAGATAAGATAAGAAATAAAAGAAACATGCAGTGTGCAGAGATGAAGGAAGAGCACAGCTTTTACTGGCAAAGTTCATAGTGTCTCCATATCCTTCCCGTTATTCATCAAAAGTCAGGAAGTCACCACTGCCCGGGGCATTTCAAGATGGAATTAGCTTGCTACAAAATCTTAATGGTCACTATAGGGTTAGTTGACAATATATATTGACTTTTGTGAATCTTTGGGTCTGTGAAGTCATTCTGCAATTACAGACTTTCAATGAAAAAAGCCATTGTCTCAGTTATTACATCAATTTCCTCTATTCTTCATGAAGTTGCTGCAATACTGGGAGATTAAAAACAAAGAGAGTTTGTATCCCATAATCCTGGCAATTGACTTGCAGAAACCGAACTCACAACGTAGGCCTCGTTATGAGAAAGGTGTGTTTATTCTGCGCAGGGAGCAGAGTTACAGATTTATTCCAAATCACTCGCTTTTCGTTCACACGACTGTCCCGGGCTTATATCTTCCTTCTGAGTGACAGCCATCACACAGCTCTTACTGGTTTCTCTTGCTCCAAGCCCACCCTCTTCTCTGCTTTGTCTCTTCAAGGGTTGGGCTGTCACTGCTATCGTTCTGTCGCAGACAGGCACGTCTTCTTCTTTTAGGAGACTTTGAGATGTTGTTCTAGGCTGTTGTGATGTCTAGTTTTTGCTGTCTCTGTCCCCCTTATCTGATGTTCGTGTCTAGTGTTTACAGAACTTGCTTTATCCAATATTATTCCTCTTTGTTCCTTTCATGAAAAATTGCAGTAATATCATCAGAGTTTGATCCTACTCTGAATCCAAGGTTTCTTCCAGCAGACCTAGGGATCTCCAGTCCTGGCTATCACTGCCCTAATGCTCTAATCGAGCAGTTCAGAAACCTACTTGAAGTCAGTTCCCCAGGTTTGGCTGTGTAGTTTCTTGCATACCCTGGAATCGCGTTTCCACAGTCGAGCCTCTTTCTAATTAAGGAATTTGAGAGTAGGAGGTTTCAGATCAGCAGTTAGGTATGCCAGAATGCTTAGTTCTCTAACATATTAATTTGTTATTCTACTTCCTGGTTTCTTAATAAAATAAATGAAAATCGAAGCAACCCCTCTCTCCCCAGTCTCATTCCAATATATATGTACTGTTATCAGCCTTTCCCACTGAAGCAGCCTTGTCCCTGGCAACAATAATTTTGCTTTTTTTGCCTCTTCCTCATTTTCAGTTCTGCAAACTGATGCAGGTTTCGGTTCCATTGTTATAAAAATATATGTGGTAATTTCTGTCCAGAAATCTGTCTTTTCCTAAGTATCATTCCTCTGTTGATCCTGGCTTTTTCTGTTTGTAGCTGCTGTTTTCTCACATACCTCTCTGGCCCCTGCTGCGATTCTCATTTGACTGACTGTTGCTACATTTCATATACATGCAGACTAATCAAAGGTCCTCTAAACTACTCTGACTCCCTAGTATAAGAATTGTTCGCTGTAATTGCAGGCAGTATTCAAAACATGCACAAATATATTAGCTTTCTCTTCCTTTTCCAAAATCTATCTTCTAGAGATAGTTTTCCTACTTTAAGTCACTGCTAGGTACAAAAGAGATACACTTTTAGTCCCATCCTTGCTACAAAGGGGAAAACAAGTTAGGTTTTGTTTCCAAAGGCATGTTATGTTGGAATTTACCTACAAAGTTGAGGTCACTTGATCTGTTCAGCCTGGACAAGAGGAGAATGAAAGGAGACCTCATTGCAGTCTACAACTTCCTCATGAGAGACAGGCACTGATATCTTCTCTGTGCTGGCCAGTGACAGAACCCATGGGAATGGCCTGAAGTTGGGTCAGGAGAGGTTTAGGATAGATATCAGAAAAAGGTACTTCACCCAGATGGTGGTTGGGTACTGGAACAGGCTCCCCAGAGAAATGGTCACAGCATCACGTCTGACAGAGTTCAAGAAGTTTTTGGACGATACTCTCAGGCATATGGCAGCTCTTGGGTATGGTCCTGTGCAGGGCTGAGTTGGACTTGATCCTTGTGAGTCCCTTCCGATTCAGCATATTCTGTGATTCTGTACTTCCAAATGATGTGATGCCAACACAAGAAACCTGTCATTCATAGTTTAACACAGTTCAATTCAACTTGAACAATCATTTGCTATAAAAAGGAATTGCTATTAATGAAGCTCAAGCTATGGAAAGAAAAATTAACTCAGACAACAGCAGTTTTAATAAATCTCATGTTCACTATTGTCTAGATTCATTTCTTTCAGCAAATCTTTTCCTTATAATATCAAAATCACATTGGACCATGCAACAGGACTCCAATGGAGCCAAAGCTTTGACATGAGTTTCCTATGTGTTATTTCAAGGTCCACCAAATCTGAATCTTAGAAGATGCATTTTACTTGAACTCAAATCAGAAAAATCTCACATTTAAAACAGAAAAATCTGATCTGCTGAGTGAGGAAAAAATCTCCAAAAACTAAATCTCCTTAGTCCTGTGTACTTCATAGATTAATATTGTTCTCAGCGCAGAAACTTGCAATGGCTTTCTACAATACATTACCTATTCAACAATACATTTCTTCATCTCTGGAAACATTCAAGGCCAGGCTGGACAGGGCTTTGATAAATCTGGCCTATCTGAAGATGTACTTGTTTATTATGGGGGTTTGGACTAGACAATCCTTAAAGTCCTTTCCAACCCAAACCATTCTATGTTTCTGGGATTCTTCTCTAGTCCATGGGGAAAAAACTTAACTCTCCATCACATCTTTGGCTGTACTTCAGTCTATCTCACTTTTCAGTAACCTCCCAGCCAGGCTATTACTGGAGCATTCTGCAGTGTGCCTTTCTTTCTGCCAGCTCACTCTGCTCACCTCCGTATCCAGCTGCCCAGATAAGGAGTCTCAACTTTTGCCCTGAGAAGATTCTACCTGACAAAGGAGAAAGGCAGCCTTCCTCTCTTTTCCTAAATCATAGCCCTTTAAAAGAATGTATGCAACAATTAGATACAGCACATGGTGAAGGAAAAAGTTTAAACACAGGCTATCACAAACCAGGTAAACATTATCCTTTGACAAAAGTGACCTGGCAGACACTTCTGTTCTCAGTACTGGAGGACTGTATTTGAAGATTTCATAGCAGTACTCAGGGCAAGTCAAGATTAACGCTCAGGCCCAGAAACATAAGGGCATACAAATTGCCGAACTAGGTCAGTCTTGCTTTCAATAGTAGTTTGTTAATAGATGCTTTGGGAAAGATTGCATCAGGAAGAGTAGAAACAGTGTGATCCAAGTATAGCCTCACAGCTTCAGCAATGAGTGTTTAGGGATTTCATGAGCTGGACGTTGCATCTGTCCATCACATTTAATAGCTACCAAAGGAACTGCCTTCTGTGAGCTTGTGTAATCCATTTTCTAATCTATTTTTACTCATGGCTTCCACAGATTCTTGTGACAACAAATGCAATTGTTTCATTATTAATTATGTGAAAGAAGAGTCTGTCTTCGCCAAGCCCAACTGCTTGCTCCTTTCTTCTTATATGGTAAAGTTATCAGCCCATATTCACATTCTCTAAACAATTTGTAGGTTTATAATTCTAGACAACATACCTTTTCCAAGCTGGAGTTGTCCTGTATTTTCCCCTTATTTAGAAGCTTTCCTTTTGTGGTTCTTATTAAGGAATGTTAGGAGCAAATGCTCTCTCCAGCAGCTGTGGAACAGGACTATTACTGCTTGACCAGTGGGTCTCAGTCTTGTATGCCTGAAGATCCAAGGTTTCTGCCCAAGCTTGCAGGTTCAACTGGCAGTGAAGGCGAGCACATACCCCAAATACACTCACATATACTCCACCAACATACTGGTGAGGTCCCCGCAGAGCACACTCTGGAGTCATACACACGCACAGATTTTCAGATCCTCTGAATTACAGAACAGTCTGATCCCCTGCTTAGACCCAGGCCCCCATGCTTGCTGGCTGCTCCAGCCTGAGGTTTGCTGGCAAATGACACAATCACCCCATTCACTATCTCCTTGGGTAAGCCTGGTTTCAGTTTTTGTCAGCTCAGAGTAGGCACTTCAAGCCAGACTCCCGATCACACTTCAAATAGGCCAACTGAGTTTATATGAAGCTAAAGCTCTTGCCTCTATACTCACCTCCAGTGAAAGAAACAGAGACAGCAAGTTATAGGTATAATTCCTCAGCATTTCAGAACAGTACAAGGTTTCTCCTTTCTTCCTCTTGTAAGAAGCAGCAGCATGTGACGCCTGCTGTTATGATTTCACTCCAGCTGACAACCAAGCCCCATATAGCAGGTCACTCAATCCACAACCAGCAGGATCAAAGGAGAGTCAGAAGGGTAAAAGCCAGAAAATTCACGAGTTGAAAGACAGTTTAATAGGGAAACCAAAAGCAAAATAAAACAAGGAACTCATTCACTGCTTCCAGTGAGCATGCAGATGTTCAGCCTCTCCAAGATAGCAGGGCTCCATCATGTATAATGGTTACTTGGGAGGATAAACACCATCACTCTGAACATCCTTTCTCTTCCTCCTTTTTCCCGCCACTTTATATTCTGAGCATGATGCCATAGGGTATAAAATATGCCTTTGATCTGTTTGAGTCACTTGACCTGACTGTGCCTCTTCCAAATCTCTCATGCACCTCCAACTTCTTTGCCAACATGGCAATACAAAAATCAGAAAAGGCCTTGGGTCTGTGCCGGCATTGCTCAGCAACAACAAAAACATACCTATGTTATCAACCCTCTGTCCAGCACAAATCCAAAATATAGGCCCATTCTGGCCACTGTGAAGACAATTAATTCTACCCCAGCCAAAACCAGCACATCTGCATCTAAATTTCCCTTCCCCACTTTTCTGATACAAAATTGAGGAGAAAAGAAGAGTGAAACAGGTAATGTCTTTGAAACTAAAAAGAGAAAATATGGACTACCCAGTCTATTTGGATAGCTTTGCCTTGTTGTTCTGACAACCAATCTTAGGAGCCACAGGGTAATGCTCCTCATAAATAACAGTCTTCTAAAGAAAGGAAAAGGAAAAAAAATCTTGGGGGAAAAAGACTGTCTGCAAAATGAATCCTAGAGAAGAAACCAGTAGAAATTACTTTAACCAGACTATGATGAAAAAAGTTATTCATTTGAGTACAAAAGTTGGTGGCATTAATAAAACATGAAAAAAAGCATTTAATACATGAAAAAAAATATCAGGCAATTTAATAAGGTGGGTTCTTTCCTCAATTATTATTCAATGACTATCAGTTTTCAAAAATACATGTCTCAATTCTGCAAGGACTGAGGCTCTTTCTTGGAACCCTGAAACAGGAAGAAATCATTTTCCTATTTTGTCACTGAAATTAGACCTCTACACTGGGAAGTGACAAGACATGGGAGCTGCTGAAAGATGAAACATGAAGTACTCAGTCATTTAGCACAGGAAGGAAGACAACAGGCTGATTCACATTCCCTTCCAAAGATATAGGCACTGGCATTACTGTGCCGATGCCAGCAGAGGCGTATTTTCCAGACAAGATTCTGACAGTGACTGACTCAGACTGACTTTTTTAATATCAGCTCAAGTGCTGTGTTTATCGTCTCCCAGCAGCTTTGCTCAACATAAGAAATTCACTGAGCACACAACTTAGCTTAACACAGATCGCACACTGCGACAGGCACATCTCAGAGGAAAATATCCAATGAATTTCAGATTTATGAATTAATAATATTCCAGCAAAATCCACAGTGAGCACAAGGGGAAGCACTGGCTCCCAGTTTGAAAATTCTGAGGCCATGTAAAAGAAGGAAAACAAAATTAATTTTCTCACCCCGTTTTTTCCTTTCTTGTAAAATACACCCTCATTGGTGTGACGTAGGAGCATTCAGTGAAGCAGCATGCCTTCGTCAACTCTATTTAGCCCAGTCGTTTTGACCAAAACAATGTCTCACCCTTAGCAAAACCTTCTGCTAATCCACTTTCAGCAAGGACACATCTTACTGCTGTGTCTCATTCTCTCATACAATATCAATCTTGATGATTTTGAAATTATGTAGCAAAGGTATTTTTTCTTCTTTTAATTGAATTGTCAATTTTTTAAAGCATATACTATGCGCCTTCTACATCAGGAGGCAACTTTCAGGAAATTTTTTTAAAGGATAAATAAAACTGTTATATCAAAAATCATTAAGTCCAGAATCTTTACAGTTCATGACAAAGTGTACCTCATGGGATAGTTTTCTTGCCTCTGGAGATGGTATAACAGTTAACAAGTTTGTCAGTGTGCAATTTATTTTCCAAGAATTTGTGCACTGGCTTTTTGCACACATATGTCAGAAAAACCTTCTCCCAAGATATTCAATTTGAAATAATGGAAGTTAGCAATTGATTTACTTGATTTAAGTGACTCAGTGTCATTACCACTGCAGTTGTATGTTCTAGGAATTTACCTACTCAGAAAGAGGACAGTATCACATTAATTGCATACAAAGAAGAGGCAATATATTTCTTCCCTCTTTACCTTTTCTCTCCTAAACAAATAAAGCAGACTGGATTACTTCTTATTCTATGGTATTCATTTTACTAAAACATTAATATCTAGATTTTGTCACAACTTTCTTCCATTTAGTCTGGATGGGGATACTAAGAAATAATCTCAATCGCCTCTTTTCTATTCTAGATACTAAGATAGAATTCACAGAGAATATGAGGAAAGTGTAGGAAGTGCAGGACGTAAGGACAAATTTTATGCTGTAATCCAACATGTGGTCTGATAACTAGGAGTGAGGAAACACAGAAAAGTGAATTAACATAGCATACAGCAGCATAAATAACAATTAAATAATAATGTTTGGTTTACTGCATATATATACGTATGTCTGTGTATATATGCAAAGAAAGAGAGATCTGACTCCACTGTTAAGTGCTCTTGTATAGTAGTTCAATGCTCATAGAACAAACATTTTCCTGGGCCAAATCTCATCACTTCTATAACACAGTTGTCCCTTTTTCTCATTTTAGCAGTCTTTGTCCATCCAGCCAAGGTTTTAAATATATAACTCTCTTCAGAACAAAAGTTAAATCTTCAGTCTACCACTCAGCTATGTCACCATGGTTCAATAAAATCATAGCAAATTTTACCGAGAGACACCATCGTAGTTTAGGTCAAAAAAAGTCAGAAGTTTTTATTTCACAGTGTCAGTGTGATGTGCTAGAATGTACTGTTTTGATTTTAAACCATTAAGGCATAAGTTAACACCATTCCAAAATATGACGTCGCTCCTTTTTTTTTCATTTGCCATTTCCAAGTTTCAAGATATGTGGTGTTATTAACAAAAAAGAATTTCATTCTTTACCTAGCAGACAATATATTTAAAAAAATCTTTTTTAATGAGGTAGATGCATACCAATTATATAAATATTTAAACAGGCACAGTAATTTAATGTATCAGGGACTGAGAGCCATGGAGTACTAAAACTGACACCATTTTGAGAGATCAGAGAGGAATTCCTGTAGCTTTCTGAAGAAAATATCTTTAAGATCTGTTTCTAAGGTTGGATTATCTAAATTTTGGAGGACTCCAAATTATTACTATGTTGAAGATTAGATCTATCGAGACAGTTAAATTTTAATTAGTGAAACTAAATTAAAATGAGAAATCTGGGTTCTCAGTACAACTGTAATCAGTCATGCTTTAGAAAAATACATTCAAACTGGAACTGTTGCAGAGCATGGTCACTACAACGATCAGGGAAAAGGAGATTTGTTTAACCTAGCCCATAAGAGGGTATAATGATGTGCTTTAGTGGAACAGAAGAATAACAAATGAGTATAAAGTGACTGTGACTAAATTTAGGATGGAAAGGAAAAAGGAAACAAAAACAAACAAAAACAAACAAAAACAAACAAAAACGGCAAAAAAGGCGGTCCCCAAGTACAGAGCTAAAGCAGAGAACTGGAGAGTTAATTAAATCTATTTCATGATAGACTGCAATAGCAAATAGCAAGAACCTCTGAATAAATTTTTCTGCATCCAGAGACAATTTCTCCTCTTCTTTTTCTTAAAGATGATATCCACCTGGCACTCAAAAAGAACTCTTAAACTTGCAAATCTTCTGGATCATGTAGATGAAGGTCTTTTTGGTCTTATGTATTCATTTTTCCATATTCACAGGAGTAGGAAATACATTCAACATAATTGTTTGTGAGGCAATTTTATATCATTCCTGTATCGTGAGTTCATACAATCCCAAGATTTAGATACGTTCCTTGGACAACAGAAATAGTCATGGGGAGTATGTAAAAATCATAGGAGGAAATAATTTAGTTAAGCCTAATTTATTTTCTGCTCCAGACCTCTTAATACAGAGCTTCCTTTATGACTCTTCTGCTGCTTAAATGTATTGCTTGTTACTATAAATATGACATTTCAAAAAACATTCATTTATGGCTGACTGCTTTAGTGGCTTAGTGAAAGTCGAGTGGATTATTTTTGCAATATGTTCCCTACTATTGAGCCTTCTGTCCCATCCTGACAAGAACCAAGAGTGTCTCAGAAGAACTCTAAACAATAGTTTGGGGAAGCCAATAATGCTGCTGTGCTTACTTTTATTAACCATCTTCACTCGATAGCAATGTTGGCAAAGAACTTGGTTTTTGTTCTTGGCTGCAATTGTTTCCAGTCTAGGGCATTAATTTTTGTCCTTGTAAACCAGAAGGATTCCCCTGGTGGCAAGAGGGGAGCTTAAGCCTGACATCATTATAGCCTCATTTAGTTCAGTCCTAAATGTTGTCCAGAAAGGATCTAAGAAGGTCAAGAGAAATCCTGAAAAGAGAGAAGTGTATTCTTTCCTTATTTAAAATCTGTATATTGCATGTAAAAGGCAGCAGTAACCCTTCCTCTGGTTTTATTCAACAGTTGTCAGTAATCCTGGTTTCAGGGGTAGTCCAGGGTATAACTGGTTGTGTTTAAGGAAGGAATGTATCACTTTTGGCCATCTGCTTTAGTTTTCAGGGTACTATGGTTAAAGACAGTGGGTAGCACTTTAGAGTCAGTTAATGGTTCTTATTAGCTCTATGTTCATTGTTATGAGCGTTGTATAACCCAGCACAGGATATAATGTATTTGCATAAGATTTATAATAGAAATATATGAAATAGTAAACAGAAGAGTAGCCATCTTATTCTTTGATGGTTTTCATGGCCAAACCAAAATAAAAAGTCATTACAAACTCTTCAGTAAATTAGGATTCAAGGTTTCTTATCATCCTCTGTTTAGTGAATATTTTAGAAATGCATTTTACTGCTGCCAAAAACTGCAGCATGTGCTAAAATTTCCAGCTGTATTGCTGCAGCAAATAGAGAATAGAAAATACCCTTAAAATTGCCCATGACATGACACAATGTTTACCTCTCACCCTGAGTCAGCAAGTGTAGGTCTGCTGCAGCAGTCAGACTTCTTGGGGAGTTTTCATGTCTGTGCTTATGTCTGCTAATAACATAGCCTCTGACTTCTTTATTACCCTCTACTTACATCATTCAGCAGGTCAGTGTTAAGACTTTGCTAACATATTATAAGACATTAATAGATTTTTTTTTTATTGCCAATTATATTTCAGGACTGCTTTTCGTATAAATGCCCTGTTGCAAAGTGTATGTCATCTCATTGATACTACTCCAATGTACCAAACACAGGAGTTAAAAATGGCTAATAACTCACTCATGTAACATTACAGGTACCTTCCTCTTTGATTATAGATATATCAGCTCATTAACCACTAGTATAAGAACACTAGGTGAGCCCTTCCTTTTAACAAACTACCAGTGTGAAAGTATAAGCTCATCTCTTCTCTTTTAATGGATCAGTAGTACTGCCTTCATAATCAGGGGAGGCTAAGAAGAGAGGGAAGGAGAACATACCATGTTTCCGCCAGCATTTATAGCTACAGATGGAGTGTTCTTTCATGCCTGATTTCAGGAATTTTTTGAAATGTCTTCATGTGCCCTTTTCAGGTTGTTTCTTTTATTAAAATTGTTGATGTTCACTCTCAGAAAGGTTGCTGTACTTGTGTATGTGCCACACTGAAGATAATTGCTCCATACAATCATTTAGAAATTGTATTGTACTACAGATACAATGAAAAACTAGTGTAACTGGTAAACATGTACATGCTAAATAATATAACGTATACATATGTACAATGATATACCTTACAAGTCAGACTAATTTGGAACAACTAGAGGCCCCCCCAAAAAAACCATTTGTTTCTACAGAGGATATGACAACATTTCTTGTGGTTGCCTTAATGAAAAAAAAAAAACAATTATACTTTGCTCACAGTCCAATTGCATCCTAACTCTAAGCTGTTTCATGGCTCTAATGGGTTTTCTTTCCTGAAGCTTTAGAGGCATAAAAAAGATTTATCTTTATATAGAATTGAGCCTGCAGCCTTCTGGAAGGAACACTACACTTACCATAGGCAACTTAGCCCTCCAGCTATTGACATGGAAATCCTTCCTTTTTGAGTTTATCAGTGATCACAAGTGAAAATAGATGCAGAACTAAACACAAAATGAAACACTCTTCTATTAGTAGTTCTTTTTCCATAAATATTACAAAGGCATGCAGTAATTAAAAAAGGGAGAATGGCTTGAAGCTTAAGGAGAGCAGGTTTAGATTAGATAGTAGCAAGAAATTCTTTACTATTAGGGTGGTGAGACACTGGAACAGGCTACTCAGAGAAGCAGTGCATGCCCCACCCCTACAAGTGTTCAAGGCCAGGTTGGATGGGGCTTTGAGAAAAATGATCTAGTGGAAGGTGTCCCTGCCCATGGCAGGGGTGCTGGAACCAGGTGATCTTTAAGGTCCCGTCCAACCAAAAATGTTCTGTAATTCCATCATGTTCTCCGGTGAAAGTTTCCACTCAAAACATGGATCAGTTCACAAGGCCCCTCCTCTATCTACAAAAGCACATAAGAAGGCAGTCACCATGCAGACAGTTGTCGTGCGCAGTCCTTCCTAGGCATAGCAGACTCTCCATTAGCCTATGTCCCCCAGTATGTTAATTGCTCATGGTATTTCTGTTCCCCTTTTCCTTCCCACAAATCTGATTGTCATATTTGTATGCTGAGGTAGAACTGCTTGATTTCATCACAGCTCATCAATCCCTTGTTTGCCAGTACCATGTCTGCATAGCTGTTCACATGGCACTATTGAAAGGTATAAAAAACACATCAGCAGAAATATATGCCGTAGCAATATAACAATGCCCATACGACTCTTTACTGATTTTCATGGCCAAAGGCAAGATAAGAAATATTAACTAATTCTACAGTAGATGAGGATTTAAGGCTTCTTATCTTTTCTTTGCTGAATATTTAGATAAAATACATTTTAACTGCCAAAATACAGCACATTCCACAATTTGCAGTTTCATTACCCAAGATAAATTAATACAGTTAGACAAAGTGATTCAACAGACTTGCTCTGTTATTATTACCTGTTTCAGGACTTCCAAATAAAATCAGTCAGCTGCAATGTATGCTGTGCTTCCCAGAGTTCCATTAGTTCTTTTAGTAGTTAAATATGAATAGCTGCTGGAAAGGGAAAGGTTATATTAATGTCTCTGAATATTGTACCAAATAATTAAGTTGCCAAAAACAGAAGTCACAAACTTATTTTAGGACCTTCCCTATACTATCAATTTGGTAATATTTAATATGACACACATCCTCAAGGACTACTAAATTGCTTTAAAAATGACAGTCCAGGAGATAACCTTATTTGCATTTTAAACTGAGGAGATTTAGGAACAGAACTGATGTTAGACAAAACATAAATGGTGCATGTATAAGTCATAAAAGCACAGAAATGATGACACAGATTAATTTAGCAATATTTAACTGAGTCAGTGTAGGAGTATAGTCACACCACATTCCCTTTGTTGAGACAGAAAGCAGTCTACTAAATACAATTTGCCCTTATTTACAAAAGGCTTTGTATTGCCATTACACTGCAGTCTAAGAATTTGCCAGGGCTTGTCTTTGTATTGGTTAAACATGCTGTCAATTGTCTAGGAATGAGGCAACTATTGTATTCTTTTGCTTTGTTGTATTTCATACCAACAATTATGTAGATTGAACGATCTAGGACTCTATAGCAAAAATTGAAAGGTTAATCTGAGGTGCCAGACTGTAAATGCCAATGCCAATCAACAAGTGGTCAACAAGTGGTCACTATACAAGTGCAGTCTTAGGAGAAATGTGACACTAATTGTAATGGAAAAAGTGAACAGACAAAACTGAATAATCTGGAAACTATTAAAATAAGCTATATGAAACAAGTCTGTGTCAAGAAAACATGTAAAAGTAAATCCAAGCAGATGCCATACTGAGGAGGAAACATGTCACGAACATCATGTTCCATACAAGAAAGACCTCAAGAGTCTGATGACTTGTTATAGTTACCTTCTTCATTCTTCTTTATAAGAAGAATACTTTATAAGTGTTGAAGGATCAGCCTTGGGCCCATGGGAACACTGAAGGGATGAGGATAACATCAGAAGATACTAGGAGATACTAGGAAAGCTTAGAATAAAAATGTTAAGAATATTATTGATCATCATCTGTGTTAGTTTGCATTATTAGGCTGTTAAAATGTTAACTTGGCTAGCAATAAATTCTTAGCTCCATATATATATGAATTGAATGCTTTTTGCTCATAACTGAATTCTGGGCATAGCGAGGCAGAGAACCTGGCTGGATCCTAAGACCAGCAGACTGCCATAACGGACATGGCCCTGTCATTCCCAGGATGAAGAAGTGTAAGTTCTCCAGGAGCTCATATATTCCAGAAATTATACCCTATTTGCAGACAGCTATGAATTCTTCCCCTACATTTAGGGGAAATGACACTGCTTTCAACATACAGTAAGTATGGTACATTTGAATGCAAAACTAATTTCCTAATACAAATTATCAATAAATAATATCCATTTGCAGAAGGAGGAGCTGAACTCCTAGTCAGTTTCAAATATAATAATCTGTGATTTGCAATAACACTTTTCCACAAAAGGGATTTTGTTCTTCCTGATAATATCTCTACTGCTTTCAGTCTTATAACACATAGTATTGTTACATTCTGCCTGTACTGTAACACATATGCCAAAAAACCACTACCATGTAAATAGAATGCCATTTATCATTAGTCCCTTTCCAGAGCATTCTTCATAGTTCAGAGTTAGCCCTTTTCAGCAGGAAAGTATCCTCTTGTAAAGTATCCTCTTTTTCCCTTATGTTTGATATCACAAAATACTATGGCAGATTAATCCTGTTCAGTAGCATGATGTCCCAGCAAGAACATTTTGAAGAATTCACCAGTTTTTCCTGCAATAGGAAACCATAGTTTCTGCAATAGGTAATTTAGCTTTAATTTCTTTAGAATTAATGATTTCTCTGAAAAAAAAAAAAAAAGAGAACAGGAGTAAGAGTAGGAATAGTTGATGATGAGACTAAAACAACAGCAGACTTAAGTAAACTCAGTATTTTGTAAATAAGGTCCCAGGCAAGAGAATAATAGGGAAAACTATTTTGGGACTGTAATCAGTGCAAAATCAAAAAATATTGAAGTTAAACAATTCCAAATAGGAAGTGTGGTAAGGTTAATTTGGCTCATGTTAAGCTTTCTGAGTATTTTTTAATCAAACAAGGATTGTCCAAAAGGTATAAGCAAGGGAAAATTGCTTAGGGTGATTAAGGAACTAGTACAGAAGCACAAACAGAAAAAACAAGGAGTGGATAAATTTAAATGTGTAAAATCAAACAATGAGTAATAAACTTGCAAATTATAGAAAGAAAAAAAAAGACAGAGACAATACATAAAAGCATTAGAGGGCATGGCAAAGCAAAGTAAAATGTCTTGAGCTTTATGGAGAAGGTGAGCTACTAACAGATAATATAGTAAAGACAGAAACATCCCAGGATTTTTGTTTCCTTTTTCATGAAGAAGTTAATACAGACCAGATGCTTCACAAGATTGCTGTTAACAAGAAAGGGTTGTGAACACAACCCAGACTAGAATAAGAATACATTAAAGAATATTTAGGTATTCAGGAAAGTTATATATATTGAAGTCACGAGGCTTAAGAAAGTTTATCAGAGTGAAACAATCTTTCAATTGATAGTGATTATCTTCTAAGCTTCATGGAGAATAGAAAAAATCTGAAAGGAATGAAGAAGGATAAATATTGATCTTACCTTTCAGAAAAGCAAAAATAAATACGTGGGAAATTAGATATTAGTAAACATAAGATTTTTTTCAGAATGATACTGAAGCAAATTATTGAATAATGAATTGTTATGGGTTTGGGGAGAGGGGATGGCGTTTCATGGGGGTCTCGGGGTTTTTGGGTGTGTTGAGGGGAGGGAAGGGTGTTTGGAAGGGTGTTTGGATTGTTTGGATTGTTTAAAACCGGATTTTTTTTAGAAACCTGAAGGAAGGACCAAGATTGCAGTGTCTGCGGAGCGATGGGGCTCTTCCCCATTCCCCGGCTTTCACGCAGAGGGATGGCTGCGGAGGTCCCACAGGAGCAGAGTCACCACTCTTAGAGCGACAGGGCTCTCCCCGAGGTTCTCCCCGTCCTCCCATCACCCAGTTGCAGCAGGGGACTGAGAACTCGGCATTAGTGGTGAAGAGGCAGCATCGTGTAAGTGGGGAGGGGTGCCCTGGCACCTCTTCGCTGGCAGCAGCAGCTCCCAGCAGCGGCAGTGGGCAGAACAGGGTGGTGGGCAGAGCAGCGCTGTGAGCGCCAGTGCCAGATCCCTGCACACCCGTGATCAGCGGCAGGGACACGGCCGGCCGGGGGGTGCCATGGGCGGTGCAGTCTCGGCGCAGCTGGGCTGCAGCGGGCGCTGTCAGCCCTGCTCTGCTGTGAAGGAGCGTGGTTCTGGCTGGTTCTCAGGTGACCCCCCCCAGTCCCACTGCCTGCGGTGCATCTCAGCAGCGGCAGGGACAGCTGGCGGGAGTTGCGTGGCGCAACACGGACTGCCCACCGGCCCTCCCTTGCTGGCGGTGCCCCTGCAGGGTCCGTGTGGGTCCTAGCCACGGCAGGCGGCTGGCGGGAGCCCAGCACGGGTCCCACAGCCCTGCCCAAGGCGGCTGGAGTGAGCAGCCATGCAGCAGCCGCTCTGGATGGTCATGAGCAGTCCTGCTGGCCTGGCGATCCCACCTGGGGGTCCCTGCGAGCGGCGAGTGCTCCACAGGCAGGGCTAATGGCGCCTCCAGGCCCTGAGCACATGGCGTTTTGGCGGGAACCACCATTTTGCCTGGAGTGAAGATCCTGAAGGAGAGGCAGAGCCCAGTGCCGCCAGGCAACCAGAGGACAGCCTGGCCAGGAAGAAGATGTCGAATTGTTGCGAGACTTCTAGGGCATAAAAGCTGCGGACATGGAAGTTCTCTCTCTCTTCAGCTTCCTCCTGAGCTGAAATCAGGATGCCTTCCCTCCTCTCGGTTCCTGGACCACACAGCTGGCTTCCACTCACCACCATCAGCCCAGACAGCAGCACAGTGCCCACCAGAGCCAACCCAGTCAACTGCAAGTGAAAGCTTCCCCATGGGTATCCAGGGCGGGGGAGGGGGGCGTGTGTTTCACCATTTTTGTGTTGCAGGAGGCTCCAAGGGCTGGGAGTGTATCATCGTAGAGGTGGCTTCCCTTTCTTCCCCTGCTTCTTGGTCGGCCACCTGGCTTTGAGAAGCAGTTTGTGGTTTTTTGGTTTTTGCATGAGATTGTCGAGTTTTGTATTGTGTATTTTGTCTTGGGATCCCATAAGGTTCTGGTCGAGCCCTAGGCAATAAAACTGTCACTTGCTGTTGGATCTGCTCAGTCTTTTGTCTTTGTTGTGCCCCCTAGTGAAGTAGTGCTTCAAACCACCACATCAATTTATAAGCTCCTAAAACCAGTTAAGTAGCATTAAGCATCCACTATCCATTTCTTGAGACAAAACCTTTGACTAACCTATTTGTCTTTACTGGCTGTCTCTCCTTCAGTAAAAAGAGCAGAAGCATAGGCTAAGCTTTGTATGGAACTGGGCAATGTTTTTGGCACAGTGACTCTCAGGAGAAAAAGCAGGAGGAAAATGGTCTGAGTCAATGAGAATGGTCATTGTCTGGTATTTTGGTTCTGACTGAGCACAGATGCCTAGCAGACAAAAGATCCATTTTTAACATAATTGTCACTAGGTTGCATCACACTGGAAAATCATATTTGTAGGAGATGTGATAAGGCTGCACTACACAGCATTCTAGTCAATGTTTTCATGAACAATGTGAGTAGTGGAAAAGTTCCTTATAACATTTGTGGATAATTATGCTGGGAGGGGCTGCAAGCACTTTGGAAAGTAGGTTTAGAATTCAAAATAATTTTGCTAACTTGGTAAAATGAGCTCAGATCAATATGGGAATATTCAATTACAATACCTATGAATTACTACAGGAAACTCAAGTGCACACATATAGCAAGAGAAACAAGTGACTAGGTAGCTAAACTGCAGGAAAGAATATGGGCTAGATAAACAGTGTAAAACTGGATAAAAGTCAACAGTGTTCTGCTCTTGCAACGAAAGGATGTATTACTAGGAGTATACCAAATAAGAAACAGAAGGCACAGGTCCTGCTGTCAAGGGAACTAGAGTGTCAATCACTGGAGTCCAGCATACTTTCAGAAAGTTATAAATAATCCAAAGAAAATGCATGAAACAATGATAATGAACTGTTTAGAAAGCACAAACAGTAAAAGGAGGTTAAAAGAAGAGAGTACTTTTAGACTGAAATAATCAGAAGGGGAAGCAAGATCCAGTCTGCCATTGCTACTTTATGGTCTGTCATAATCTTGATGGCTCTGCTGACTTGTCCTGAGTAGGCCTTTTTTTTCACAATTTGTTAAAAAATAGAATAAAATCTAGACTAAATTCTTCTATAGTACCAGCAAACTAATAGCTGGATGAATTAAAACTGAAGCAGCTTATTTACTGTGACAAGCCAATTGTCCCACTTTTACACTTCTCCACCTAAATCCTGATTCCTTACAGCTTTTCTTAATAATCCTGTGACTGTAGTATGTAAATTAATCTGCCTTTGAAAAAGTGCAACTAAGCATTACCAACTAGATTTAGTTCAGTGCATGATTTATTAACTAGTACATTTGTGAGCACAAATTGATCTGGCATTTTTAGGACCAGATACTTGATAATATGCATTATCCTTAAAATATGCAAGATACAGATAAAAATACCGTCTGTTAACAGGAAGACATTATAAATCATCTCCAAAATCCTATCAGTTGAAATCACACTTCTCAGCTGATTTCTGCTTCTTTAATGCTACTTCTCTCCCATAGTACCATAAACAAGTAACACATTTTCACAGAAGAAACTTTGCTCATTTCTGGCATTTGAGCACAGTGAAGTTCCTCACAAGATTTGAGAGAGACAGCAACAACTCTTAGATTTTATCAACTGGCTCAGAAAGTAAAGAATTTCAGCTAGAAGATCATCCTCGCTTGTTTACATTGGAAGATGAAGCTGGAGGAATGGTACTGCATTACATCACCCTGCGTGCCATGACCTAGATACAGCATTGAATCTTTATTTAAGTACGGAGAAGGTCAACAGGAACCTGCACTTTCTTTTTCAGCTAAGAATCAAATAAATGTTGGAAAATTTGCAAATCAAACACTACCAGATTCAGACGACCTACGAAACTGATTGTTCAGTCACGCAATGGTGTGTGCTTTCAGACTTTTGAGTGAGCTTATAGTTTCTCTTCTGTTTTTGTTTTCCAAAAAAAACCAAAGTGATGGAAAGAACATTTCCAGATTTCACAACATATTTCCCTTGCAGAGAAGTATTTTTTCTATCTTTGTGACATCTGACTAGGACAGAGTGATGACCCACTAAAACTCATGAATAAGAACTGGAAAGTTTTATCAGTGAATTGTATTTTTCTAGTTTTTTTGTTTCTACTTTGGACTGCAATCTGATATGACAGCACAAGGTCTTAATTATTTGGTATGGATTTACAAATAGATGGATAGATAGAGAGAGAAAAGCAGTAAGGTAGTAGCTTCTAATGGAGGGGCCAGGAGTGATGGTAAAGAAGGCAGAGATTATAAATGCTCCTAAATCAGACTATTTCTTTTCTTTTATCAGAGCTTGTTCTATTTATAGTTACCAAGGCAGAAAGTTCCGCATTTTTAAGAACTTGAAATAGATCATTGCAGAGAAGGAATGAGAAAGCTCTTGAAACAAATGCAGTTATCAGCTCTCAAGTTAAGCCCAGAGTAAAAGGGAGAATGTCAGGAGTAATCAGGCCAGATCTAGCAGCTTAAGGGAGGGGAGACTGCCAGACCCAGCCAGTAACAAGGCTGAGCATGGGCTCCTAGTAGGCATATACAGAGCACATATATCCATTGTGCATATTATGATATAGCATACACAGCACTCATACAAACACACACAGCACAGTGGCCTCACTCTGCTCCCCTCTCTGCCTGAACAGAATGGAATACCTATAATAACAATGTACATATGTCACTATATGTATATGTGTCTCCCATAATACATAGCAGCCAGCTCTGCTGTGGTTTCACTCTCTGTGTTCCTTTGTGCATGCAGATCAGCTTTTACCACATAGCTTAGCATGAAGGCAGTCGGTGACTGGGAATCACATTCAGAGATGGGAGGGAGGTAGTCAAAAAAGCAGGATAAAAGCCTATTCAAGATTATAAGAAGGAGGGGAATCTGCAGAAAATTGAGGCAAATTCTGAAATTATGGGAGAAGATTCTTCAATAAAAGCATTAGAAAACAGACGAGGATTTCCGGACTTTGTTTTTAAAAATGTATCCCCCTGAGAATAGTTATAGAATCATTCAAAAGAATGTTTTAGGTTGGAAGGGACCTAAAATGTTACCAATCCCTCTGCCATGGGCAGAGACATCTTCCACTAGACCAGGTTGTTCAAAGCCCCATCCAACATTGCCTTGAACACATCCAGGGATGGGGCATCCACAGCTTTTCTGGGCATGTGTTCCCATATCTCATCACCCTCACAGTAAATATTTTCTTCCTAATATCTAATCTAAACCTACTCTCTCTCAGTTTAAAACCATTCCCCCTTGTCCTATCATTACATATCCTTGTGAAAAGTCTATGCAATCCAGGACAAAACTGATGTTTTAAAAATTTCTACATTACCTATTTTTGCTGCGTGTCCTCAGTAGAACTCTCTTAATCATGTTCCATCAGACATCAAATTATTTTGAATGAGATAATAAAAAAATATTAATTCAGTGGAGGCACAAACAATTTAATAATGATTTTCAGATTGAATACATGCTTATTCACTACTGCTGTGTCACAAAGTTGTCAAAACTGCAATTGTGACAATGTGTGATACTATGGACACTTTATTTTTTTAATGAAAATTTACCAAAATACTCAGTGGGCAGAAGCTCCCACCAGTGTTTGTGAGTGCCACTTCCTCATCACAGTTATCTACCCAGGTATTTGATTTGGATTGGCAAAACACCTTTAGGTAAAACAAAATTTTCAACAATTACTTGAAAAGAAACTATGGGACTGTGATATCTATGCAGCAGGGGAGGTGCCCTACAGTTTGAAAGAAAGCCATATTTGACAATATATGCATGCCTCATGCCATGACCCTTCACAGAATTTTTATGTAATGGAAAAGAAGTCTGGACAAGAGGAAGACAAACAAAAGGAATGAATAATAGAAATGGATGTTTAGAGCAATAGAATAGGAAAAAGATGTCAAGTCCATTTTGTTAGACAATATCTCAATACTAATCTTCCCTGCATTAAGCTACTCCTCTTCTTCTAATTAGACTTCTTGTGAATACACCAGTGAAAGCTTTATTTAAAAAGCTGTGCAGTCTTCACCCTTTGAGATTTTTAAAACTAGCCCTGAATAATCTATTGTGATCTCAGAGATAAACCTGGTTTTTGTAGGAGGCTGCCCTAGAGACCTCTACAGGTTTCTTTCAGCCTAAATTGTCCAGTAATTCTGCAGTCTTAAGAAACTTTGTACATCAGAAAGTTCATTTGCATATCTGAAAGCAGTCAGAGTAGCGCATGTTCGGAAACATTTATAAACACTTCACATCTCTCTATCACAAATATCTCTTTCCTCAGGCTATCAGTTTCAACTACAGATAGATAAATGGTAGAGAAGTTTGTGGTGTTTTTACCTTAAGAACTTTTGAGGTGAAATCAAACATTCCGTTGAGCCAGAACCCAAATTGCATTAGAATGTCATTTTGTGACATCTGTCAGTATAAATATCATCAAGCCATGACAGAAGAAGAGGGTGAGTTTCAGGGAGGAGTCATCCATTCAGAGGAGCTGTCAGTCTCTTTAGCCTGCAAGGATAAAGCAAGAGATCTTGGACCTGTACTAATAGCTCCATTATTGACAATTGTTTCTGAGCAGACTCTTGAAGTACATGGTTTTCCAGCTTGCCATAGCAGAGTTGCTGCAAGGGATGTTTGTGGATATTTTTTTTTAATTCTTTCTGACCTTCTGTGATGGACTTTCCTGTCAGCTAAACCTACTTTCCACTGTTCAAGCTGCATGAAGTGTATCATTGATAATTGATGAAAATTATGCCTATGCCAAGGAGCTTTTCAGCGGTAGAAAGATGATGAAGGTAGAATTGCCACCTACCATGACATTCTATTTTCTGTAATGGATAGGAAGGAGAGTTCACAGTAGTAGTTCTGAAACAATGCATAAAGTCAGCTGATACATATAAACTGAAGATGCTTCTTGGAAACACAGCAATGTTACAAACATCTCACTGCATCTGAGTAAAGCTTAGATGTAGCTCTGCTCCTGCTGTCCCTGTTTAATTTGGTGAATTCATACCACATTACTTGTAAATAGTTCATATTTTTACTCTGAGTTCCTTCACCTCTACCTTAAAATGTGTAAAAGAACAAAAAGGATACAATATAATGCAGGAATTGGAAGCAATCACTGAACAATTACTGAAAAAAAGATGTCACTTCCATAAGTAGATCATTAAAAGTGTTGACAAGGACAAGAAATCTTACTGTGGACAAGACTGATTTTCATTCAGGCGATCAATTGATGCTCTTTAAAAAGCGGTCATTCATAACCAGAAAATTCTTACTATGCTGAACATGCAGTAACTAGTAGGATGTTCAAATGTCATGTTTGCTGTGTGAGGACAGAAAACTATTGAAGAGTAAACATGTTAAAAGTGAAATAGAGTTATGGAGGGATTTATGACATAGGAGATTTACGCGTCCCAAAGTTGTCCTGAGAACAAGGTTGTTCCTTCTGTTTAAGTTATATCCATGGCAATTAAGAGCTATGAAGTGCATTTTTGAACAGTGGATATACTTGAAATAAGAAAGGATAAATATACTATCTTACTTGGAAAATAATGTAAAATATTTTTATAAATTCTTTCTTGTCATCTTAGTTGCTATTTCAGTAAGATAGTTATAATGGTAAGGAACTTTCTTGGTATGGTATAGAATGTCTTTGGGTTTGTCTATCAGTGAGTGCTTCTTATTTCTCTACTTCTAAGTATATTATACATTAACACTTATTATATAATACTACAAATTGGTTTGCAAAGACAAATACAGAATTGGGATTTAAAATATTAGAAGGGCTGGGCTGGCCAGAGGCGGCAGGCCACTGGCGCTGGTTGCGGCTCCGCGGCGGCGCTGCGCGGGGCATCCGCCGGTTTTGCCCCGAGCCTCGCAGTGGCTGCTCTCGCACGCGTGCCTTCCCCCTCCCCCCGGTGCCGGTGCCGAGCTGCCACAAAGAAGCTGGTGGGCACAACGCTGCTGTGGGGTGGGGTCCCTCGCCAAGTGAAACCCAGCGCCGGGCGGCTGCTGTTGCCTGCAAGTTCCTCCCGGCACGGAGCGGTCCTGGCAACAGCTGACTACTGCCCATGGGCAATTCTCAGCAGTGTCCTGGTGCCCATGGCCGCGAGGCAGTAACATCAGAAGCACCCTGACGCCGTGGCCAGTGCCTGGCGGTGAGCAGTCGCTCTGCCTGCCCCGCGCTGCTGCAGAGGCACTCCGGTGGCCACGTCGGCCCCCACGCTGCCATGGGGAGCCCAGCGGGGGGGTCCCGGTGGTTCCGGCCACCCCCGGGGGGCAGCCCCTGCGCAGCGGTGCGGGCGCGATGGCTGCTCAGGCAGCATCTGTGGCCCTGGTCAGCCCCAGACACCCCTTTTGTGGGTTTCTGTGGTCGGCAGGTGCCCTGGGAGGCGGCAGCCCCCGCGGCTGGCAAAAGATGGTGCCGGGGAGTTGTCGACTCACAGACTTTGGCAGGAACCCCCATTTTGTTGGAGCCAGGAACCTCGAAGGGGGAGGTGGAGCCCAGACCACTGGCCAATCCGAAGCTGCAAAAACGAGACTCGCGCAGGACTTGGAGAGCTTAAAAGCCCAAAGAAACGGAAGTTCACTCTCTTTGGCTTCCGGGAGAGCTAGAGAGCGAGAGCGCGGCTTGTCTTCTCCGACTCCTAGGCCTTGTGGCTTGGCTCCGCCCATCCCCCATCGGCATCAGAGCCAATCCAGCACAACTGCAGGTTGAAGGCTTCCCCAAAATAACATCCTGGGTTGGGGGGGGGAAGGAACCTTTCACTGTGTTGTGTTTTACAGAGATTCCAAGGGCTGGGAGTTGGCTACCACCAGAGAGAGAGAAGAAGAGGAAGCAGACTTGCCTTCCCACTGTTTCTCTTTGGCCAGCCTCCCTGGCCTTTGAAAGCAGTTCCCTTATTCCTTTTTTTTGCTTTTTTTCCCTTTCGTGTGGTTTTTGTTGGGTGCTTTTCTGTGTTAAGTCTGGAGTTCCCTTAAACTGTGTTTTTCTTTAGTCGAGCTCCAGACAAATAAAGTGTTTCTCTGTTGTTACATTCTGTTCAGTCTTCTCATCACTGTTGAGCTAGCCCTTAATTAAAACAGTGGTGTCAAACCACCACAGGGTGGGAGGGGCCAGAGGCAGACTTGAGATGCCGATGGGGGCGGAACAGCATCAAACACACCAATGGGGCTCAGTAGAAAGCAAGATTGCCTTTTTTGGTGTGGACTGGAGAAGTCACACAGGGCAGAGATTCGGAAGAATATTTAAGGAGACAACTCACTTGCCTCGTCCGTCTTCTGGCCTGGGACCTCGCCGTGAGAAGCAGTGCTGGCAGCTTCTGTGCTTCTCTGCCATCTTGGAGTCACCACGTGCCTGGCTGTGCTGCAGCTCTTTCCCCCTCGTCACGGCCATCAGCACCTGCTGCCACCTACTTCAGATTAACTGAACTTTTTTCGGGCATTGAAACGAGGAATAAGGTTTTTTTTGTTATTTGTTCACTTGTGGAGCTGGTGTGGGTGTGGGTGTTGGTGGATGGTTTTTGGGGTTTTTGGGAGGTGGTTATTGGGCTTTCTTGGGGGGGGGGTCGGTATTTTAATATTTTTAAGTTAATTTTTTTTTCTTATAATACTTATTTTCTTTACTACCTCTGTAGCCATGAATTATTAATCAATAATTTGTCCATCAAACCAGGACAATGTGTTTAAAATCCTGTCAAATTAAACAACTTTTGATCTTTCTGGAAGTTAATCTTTAGCTAATCTAAAATTTATATTTAATAATAGTGGATCAAATAATGGCACATATTTTGTTTTTTCCTCAATGTGACAACTGTCATAGACTTTCATTAGCGTTTTCCATTGACATATATTAGATTACACCAGTTCATTTAATCCTGTAGACTGAGAAGACTAAACATTGCAGGGCAAATGGACCCTTTTGAGTCACATTTCTTATGCTTTCATGAAGGATAAATTGTAGTGGTGATATAACTGTAAAAAAAAAATATCCATTTGTTTGCTGAGCATTTTGAGCAAATCTGCCTTAATTCTTCTGGTCATACAGCTGAGTATTATCAGTTCTAAACGGTCTCCCAATCCACTAAAGAGCTAAGTGAAATTTAGTGCTAGAAAAATAGTGTCCACAGATCGCACTTTGTATTTCTGCACTACAATAAAAGGACATCTTGAAAATGATGACTGAATATTTGTCTTCCCTTACCAAGCTGCCAGCAAAAGTTGTTTAACAATGATGACTTTGAAATACAAACATTCATCCAATAGAATACAGTGAAAAAGCAAACAGATTTGTAAGATCCACTGAGGGAAAAAATCCCCATGAAATGGAAACCACTTCTTGATTCACAGCCAGACTGCAAGAAATTAGTTTAATTTTTAGTGGTTATTAGCTCTACAGTGGAATTTTGTCTGGCCCAGGAAGGGCTTACTGGAATTACATCCAAAACATGGCCAGCACCTTAGAAGCAGTACAGTCCTAGCATGAACACAGGCAGCAAAACTCTGGCACCCCTGTGAATGCTGGTATCTGTTACACACATGGTGATCTAGATCACTCATTGATTGCAAATGCATATATTTAAATGGGAATAAAACCGGCAGCACTGTTGTTATACGGTTTTTAAAGACTTCTTTATTTTTTTTATTGTAATCATGAAAGGATTGCTCATTTGCACTTGTTATGTTGCATCTGATAAATGTTGTGGATTTGATTGTATAAGGGTCGACTTCTTTGTCAAAGAATCAATTTAAGTCCAAGCCTCTATACTTTCTACTTCAGGGACATAGAGTGCTATTTAATTGGGTTGTGTAGATTACTTGCTGATATTTGATACTTTAATAAATCCCTTTGGCATTGCTGCAGTTCCTCATTTCCTTACAATTAAGCAGAAAACTAGTCCTCAATAAAAATGCAGAACTTTATTAAACTTAGAAATATATGTAATAAAAAAATTCCAGAACAGTGCAGTCCAACTTGTGATCGTTAAAAAGGTATGAAACCAAAGAACCAAACCACAGCTCGTAAATAAAATTGTAAAACTTCCTACAGGCAGACAGAATGGCAGTAATCTCTGTTTTCTTCTGTTATGTGGAACTGTACCATTGCTGAACTAGTGGGGAGTATTTTACACAGAATTACACAGAATTAATATGGTTGGAAAAGACCATGGAGATCATCAAGTCCAACCTTCACCTAGGTTAACAACCTATCCAACATCAGTCTAACATCTATACCATCTAAACCATGCCACTAAGTTCATTATCTAACCTATCCTTAAACACATCCAGGGACGGTGAATCCACCACCTACCTGGGAAGCCCATTCCAGTGGGAAATCACTCTCACTGTGAAAAAGTTTCTCCTGATATCCAACCGAAACTTCCCTGGACGCAGCCTAAGACTGTGTCCTTTTGTCCTGTCACTGGGAGCCTGAGAGAAGAGACCGACCCCTGCCTGACTACAACCTCCTTTCAGGTAGTTATAGACAGAGATAAGGTCACCCCTGAGCCTCCTCTTCTCCAGGCTGAACAATCCCAGCCCCCTCAGCCATTCCTCATAGGGTTTGTGCTCCAGCCCCTTCACCATCCTCGTTGCCCTTCTCTGGACACGTTCCAGCAACTCGATATCCTTCTTGAACTGAGGGGCCCAGAACTGGACACAGTTGAGCTGTGCCAAATACAAGGGAAGAATA
>VXBA01004967.1:0-19349 GCA_013399895.1 Serilophus lunatus
ATTCTGTGTGATTCTGTGTGTGATATCATGGAGAACAGAGGACCATCAAAATATTTTGCACATCTAGATACACACTATGGCAGACTGTTTCTTAACATTTGCTTCTTTGTTGTCTTGAATAAACTCATGGTAGGGGAACAGGAGCACTCTCCCCTCTCCTCTGTTGCAAAACTAGCTTATTGGGAAATCTTCCTATGGTACTCAGTTGCCATGCAGTTGGTCATGGGAGATGCATGTGCCTTGAAAGCTGAGACACTGCAACCAAGAGGGGAGGATGGTTGCACACCTGAGAGAGCTGAATACACCTAAAACACACAGGTGAGGTAAAGAACCCAAACTCCTGAGTTCCTGGGAGCTTGGACATGGATTCAATTCACATATAGGAATTGCAGAGGAAACTTTGTTACACGCTTCTCCCTGGTCTGCAGGCTGCTTTCCACATATGGTCAATGAGCCCACACGTGTGACAGAGAGTTTGCTATGCAGGAGACTCAAATTGGGAAAATACAGCTACAAAGAACTCTTTCCCTCTCCAGATGAGACGTGAACTGAACTTCAGCAATGCCTAGGACAAGCAGCTTGGCAGAAAAACCTCGAAGCCCACCTGCAAGCACATGATGGCAGACCAGCGACCACTGAGACCATCAAAACACCTCGCCATATTCCAATTGTTTTAGCAGACACCAAAACATTGTGTTGGTAACCTTTTTCTAGGTTTATTCCAACTTTCTCTGTCTTTTCCTTCTCTTTCTCTATGCTTTAGTTTATAGTTAAATAAAATTGACTTATCTTCTTAAAATCTAACATCTGAGCTCGTTTGTCTCTTAATTCTACTTATTGTAACTCACTAATCTCAGTTACAGTTCGAGTTACACACATAACATGGGTTTTGGACCGTCTTCACTGTGTCAGAACCCGAAATTGGGCATCAAACTGAATATTCACAGTTGGAACTTCAGTATTCACTTTTTGAAGCTCATTGACCATGTAATGGTCTTTTGGCAGCCTCCACTCACATCGCTGTCTTCCACTGGCATTATACCTGCTAACATATTTTTCTCCCTTTGACTGGTGCTCAGATCTCAAATGTGTCTATTCTAGATGGGAAGCCTGCAAAATGCTTCAAGTGACAGATTGTGCTTGGAAGTTAGCTGTTTGTGTATTTTACCAGGCAGCACAAAATCTTTCAAAAACTCATAGGTAAAAATCAGAGAGACAGAGCAGATGTTTTCAGACAATGTTTTTAGTTTTAAAACATTAAAAGCATTCCTATTGACTGAAAGAAACAGACTGTTCACAGGACACCAGCCAAACATACACACACTTTACCAACAGGACAGTGATACTGTGACCAATCTGACCACCTGGGCTGTCAAGGAATATATCTTTTTGGTAATTGCTAGTATGCATTCATAATATACAAAGTCTTATCTATTCTAGAGTAGTCTTCAATTCAGCCTTCAATTCAGCCTTATTAGTTTCTTGAGTATGTACATGCACATAGTTTAAAGTATAACCCATAATTTGTTTACAGCTTTCTTAAAACATCCTTTCTCTGTTTACTATTTTATCAAATGCAATAGCAGAAATGAAAATCAAATGTAACTGATGAAGCATAATAGATGCATTCTGTCATACCATGATTAAATATATTTTTGAAAGAACTTCATTTTAATGATCAGAAATGTGTCAAAAGATTTAATTCTAGTGCTTAAAAAAATCATTTTTCCCAAATTAAAAACAAACCTAGCTGTATTCAGACTGTCTATATTTTCACTTTCAGAAAATATTCCAGAGGGTAATTTGTCATCTGAGACTGAATAATACTACAGTAAAATAATCACATATATTTTACAGGTTAGAGATAAAAATACTTCTTGTACATCATCGAGTATGTATTTAAAATTAAAGTGTTGATTCAAGCCAATCATAAATAACCTTTGGAATAAACTCCCTTTATTAGGGAAGCTTCTGAGGCTTAGAAATTGTTCTGAGTAAGGTCAAGAACTTGTTCAGTTTAGAGTTTATCTCTAAAAATCTAACAAAATTAGAATCCGACTAGGAAAACCAGTGCCATTAAAAACCAAAGAAGAAAACAAGTTCAGTATAATTCAGTGTGCTTCTTGACACCTAACCTGCCACCCATCTCGATTTGATCCTGAGAACCATAAAATTCAGCATTCTTTTTTAACTGTGACTGCAGAAGTATCTGTATTTCAAATGTTCTTTATTTAAAATTATGCTTTACCTATGTGGGGGTTTGGAAGGGGAGTGCTGGGTCTTCTTGAGGGGATGGGGGTCCTGGGGGTTCTTGGGGGGAGGAGGGAGGAAAAGGGTGTTTTAAACTGCTCACTGGCTCNCTCGGTCTCTCGCTTGGGGGAGGCGGGGATTGCCCCAGCCGTCTCCTTACAGTCTCCCCCTGGTTGGGGAGAGCAGCTGCACTTGACTGGTGTGGAGCCCCCATCCTCACTCACCATGAATCGGTGCCGGTGGGGGGCTGTTCCTCTCCTCCCGGTCCTGGTTCCCGCGGTGGGGAACAGCGACAGCAGGGGACGGGGATGGCTCATCTCACAGCTCGGCCGCAGCGCCAGAGGGAGGCACAGGAGGGGTGCTGCCGGCAGCGGCCACGCCTGTGGCCAGCACCCGAGCCGCAGAAAGCCCAGGTCCCTCTCCAGCGCAGCATGGAGTGCACGGACCCAGTGCGGCGGGGCGGCTGGTGCAGAGCTGGCGTAAGCGACAGCAGCTCCCTGCAGCAGCTCCTGGTGGTGGCTCCCGGCGGCAGTCGCGCCAGAGGGCAGTGCCCACTGTGGCCACAAGCCTGGGTCCCTCGCCAGCGCAGCGTGGACCCGGCTTGGCGGTGCAAGCAGCAGCGGTGGTTCCCAGTGGTGGCTCCTGGCTGGCGCATGGCAGCGCCGCTCCCCATCCCCCTGGGCAGCGGCCAGTCCCGGCTCTGGGCGGCAGCGGCCGATCCTGGCCCCACCGGCGTGGGTGACAGCGGGTGCTGCTGGCCCGGTGGGGGGTCCCACAGTCCCGGCCTGGGCCAGCAGCCCCGGGAGTGGCCCCCGCGCAGCGGTGTGGGTACAGCGGCTGCTCTGGGCAGCTCCTGCGGTCCCGCTGACCTCGGGGACCCCTCTTGGGTAGGGGGTGCTTTTCAGCTCTTTTGTGTTTTTGCAGAGACTTCGAGGGCCAGGAGCGATACCACCAGAAAGAGAGAGAGGCGAATTCCCTTTCCTTTCCCCTGCTTTTTTCCTTGGCGAGCCTGCCTGGCTTTTGAGAAGCAGTTTGTTTATTTTCTTTTTTTTCCTTTCCCTTTTTGCATGACTTTGTCAAGTGTATTTTTATGTTAAGTCTGGGGTTTTTCTTTCCCCCTGGTTGAGCCTCAGACGAATAAACTGTTTCCCTGCTGTTCAAATTCTTTTCTTCATCGTTGGGCACACCCCTAGTGAAAAACAGTGGTTCAAACTACCACAAACTATCAAACAAAGAATTAAAGTGTGAGTTCAGTGCTACAATGTCTGTCAGAGATGTAGAACTATTTGGATTCTATAGGTATATTTTTAAAAAATAGAAGAGCGTGTCCACTTATCTTTTCTATGAAGCCTCCTTTCTTGATAAAGTTGCTAACATGATCATGGCTCCTGAGAGTGAAAGAAGCATACATGGATAAATGCCGACTTCACTGACACACAAAGATGGAAGGAGCATCTGATACCTTGGAGGGCTTTGTAGCCTTTCAGAAGGACCACAGGATGTTGGTGACGTGAGCAGAGAAGAACAGTCTGAAATTGAATTTGCCTTCAACAAAGAAAAATGTGAGTCCTCCACTGGGGAAAATAACACCAGGCACCAGCAATGGCTAGGTGCCAGCCTGCTGGAAAGCAGCTCTGCAGAGTGTGGTGGTTTTACCACTAGGGGGTGCAACAGTGACAAAAGACGTAATAGCACAACAGCAAACACAGGTTTATTTTCTATGGGGCTAGATAGACCTTATAGAATCCCACTAGATGCCAAACAGATACAACAAATAACCACCCAAAAATGTCACACAACAATTAAAAAAAAAAAAAAAAGACAAACTGCTCCTCCAAGCAGACTGGTGGGCTGAGGAACAGAGAGAAGGAAGGGAAAGCTGCCTCAAAGATGGTATCCCCCAGTCTTGGAGCCTCTGAAAGACAAAAACAGTGAGAAGCACCCTCCTCCAGGAACCCAAGGGGAAAAGATATCACACTGTTGCGGCTGGGTGGTCTCCTGGTGCCACTGTTGGAGCTCCAATGGTACTGCATGGTAAGGGGAGCCGGGAGGGACCAGGAGGAGCAGCATTTGATGTTATCTGGACCACAACAGGCCGACAGAAGGGGCAGGACTTCCAGAGTTCTGGCTTTTATGTGCTGGCAATCCTGCGAGAACTCAGGGTCTTCTTCTTGGCCAGGCTATCCTCCCATTCGATGGCGGTATTGGGCACCGCCTTCTGTCTGAGATTTCACCATAAGGAAGATGGTGGTTCCCGCCAAAAAGCCATGTGTCTGGACCCTGGATCCATGGTCCTGCCAGCCACCCGCCAGGAGAAACCATCACCTCGCACCACTCCGTGCCACTCTGCCGCTCTGCGCCACCACACCATGCCATGTGGGACCCACGTGGAGCCAGGGCTCCACGCCCAAGCAACTGCCAAGCCCAGCCCAGCTCGCTGCGGCACAGCATGGACATCGGCACCACGGGTGCAGCCACCGAGCTTTTCCACTGTCTGTAGCCCCGCTGCCACCAGCACCACCAGGCGGTGCGAAGACGGAGGCCACCCCACTCAGCTCCACTGCAGGGAATGAGCTGGCTCAATCCCTGTGCCGCCCTGCCACCACCCCCTCACGCAGACCGGGCAGTGGGAGTGGTCCCGCCGAGCCACCAAGAGGACAAGCAGGAGAAACCCTGCAGACACCAGGACTCTGGTATGTGGGGAAAGGGTACAGCTCAGGCTTTTGGCTATTTTCATGCTTCTTAAAAAAACCCATGGGTTTACAAACAAGCATCTCAAACATCCCTCCTCCCCACAGAAAAAAACCGATATTTTAACCTTGACACAGAGAAAGGAAAGACCCAAGGGTCCTCGTAGGCATCAAGTTTTCCACAAGACAGCAGTGTCTCCTTGCTGCCAAGCAGGCCAAGGATGTCTATTTTTAGCAGGTAGAGGGAGGTGAGTCTGCCCTTCAGGCCTAGTGAGGCTTTACATAGAATATTGCATCCAGTTCTGAGTTCCTCAGGACAAGAGAGACATGGAGCTCCTGAAGCAGTTTCAGCTGAAAAACAACAAAGAGGATTAAGGAACTAGACCATCTCTCTTATAAGGAAAGGCTGAGGGAGTTGGTCCTGTTCAACCTCGAGAAAAGATGACTAAGAGGGGAGCTGTTGTGAATTAGGTTCTTGTTGGTAAAATTTTCCCTTTAATATCATGAGATGTTGGCAAACTGAGAAAAGGAAAAGGTGAGACCAGAAGTCTTCAGCTGCAAGTGAGATGGATGACTTCATTATTTTCAGCCTGAGAGCTAATGGCCTCTGATGGCTGGGTGGCAGGTAGATTCCTGTTCTAGGGTGGATGTGCAGGGGGAAGGGAGAGCAATATTGGTGAGTGCTGAAGACAAGAGAGGTGGATTGTGGAGTATGACAGCCTGTTCTACCCCACCAATTCTGAACAATAAAAACTCTGTGAGTGACCATACCAGCTCACTGGTTCTCTGCAGCAACCCCTGAATGAGGGCCATGGTGCTGCCTCTCTGGTGTTGTTTCTGCACTCTCCCTCTCGCCCCAGCAAATGGTGGGGTGGAGAGGTCCTGACTGCTACCCTTTGACCAGATCACCTCTGTTGCTGCCTCTGCCTGGCCTGGCCCTGCTCCTGTGTCCAGGTGGACCATGCAGCAACCTCCAGAGAGAGAGAAGAACCCTGCCTGCAACAGTCCTTGCTCAGAGCCAGCCCATCTGTCCCTCCCCATCCCCCGCTGTTCCTGTATTGGACAACTGACTCACCCTTCTCAGCAGCAAACCAGGGGACCCTCCGAGTGGGTAGTGAGCCCACAGGACCTGCCTGTTTCACCACAGCTGTGACAACACCAAGGAAAAATACATGGAGGTGTGGGGGTAGGGTTTGTTGGGGTGATATTTCTTGTTGCTGCTGTGTCACTGTTTGCTCCTTCTTTTATTCTATATATATATTAGTAAATAATTATTGCTTTCTTTTTTTATATTTTTGACTGAAAGCCTCTTGATTTGAACAGTATAGTGAAGTGGAGGAACTTTTTTCCATTCCAGGAAGGTTCCCTATCTTTCCGTTGCAGATATTTTCTTACCCTTTGATAGAGGACATCATCGGTATCTGTAAGTATCTAAAGGGAGGATGGCAGGAGGATGGAGGCAGGCTCTTTGTGGTGTGAAACAACAGGGCAAGATGCAGCAGCCAGAAATTCAAGCATAGGAAGTTCTACTGAAGTATGAGGAAGTACTTCCTGGACACACTGGAACAGATTGCTCAGGGAGGTTGTGGAGCCTCTCTCATTGAAGATTTTCAAGACACTTTTGGAAGCAATTCGCTCTAGCATGACCCTTCTTGAGCAGGGAGGTTAGACCTGCTATTTTGCGCAGGACATTAAGTGATCCAAAAGCCTTAACCATGAAAGACAGAGCTTTCATTCTGAGGGGGAACTAGAAGTCCAATATAGACTAATTCCATAAATTTGATGTGATGTCAAAAGTAAGAACAGAAGTTATATATTTGATCAAAATACATATATATTATGATGAATAAAAATTTTAGAAAACTTTTTCCTACACAACAGAAAACACTGGACATGCAGCAGGAAATCTTAGAAATATTTTCAGTCTAAATTAATATAAGAAGCTGAGATAAACACTGTGAAATTTTACTACACCAAATCAATTTCAAGCAAAAATTGATTAGAGAATCCCAAGAATTGTGACAAATGCTTGAAAGGGTAAAAGGCATGGTTCACTAACTTCTCCATCAAAAAATACCCTTTAAAGTGTTGATTGTTTGAAGAATTAAATAAAAATATTTCTTTTAAGTCATTCTTCTGCCCACTTTTACCTGAAACTCATGACATTTTTTTAACTAGGTCCCAAAAAATTAAAGGCAACACAGGTATATTAAATATTTCTGATAAAATGCTATTGTGATTTGTGATCACTTCAAATATGCTCAAGCTCTCTTTAATAAGTTTTACTTCGTAGTATCCCTGATGTGTTTTGGTGAAATAGAGGTTATACTTTGTTTTACATCGGGGGGATTTTGTGTGACAAATAAATGCAAGACACTTGCAATTAAAAATGTATATGCGGTTTCTAAAAACAGTTGCAATTTTGTATATCATAACAAGTACAGATTAGAAGCAACTTGACAAACTTCAAAAATAAGTGACAACTGTCACAGAGAGAAAAAGTAAATGAAAAGATCAAATTGATCCTTCAAAAAGGTTATATGAAAGCTTAGAATAAAGGAAAAAATAACCAGAATCAAGAATACTGTGATGAAAATGTTTGAAAAGTAAGGCACAGGATGAAATGATAAATAATAAATTATTTTAGAAGCACATAAAAACTAAGACATTGGCAAGGGAGTCTGTAGATTCTTTCCCATGGGAAGGTGAAAGAATAAAATGTCAGAAAAAGTAAATATTGCTGGAAAAAGTAATGCTAGAATGAAAGATTTTCAAGGTGAAAGGAAGAACAACTGAAAATTACATTAAAGAGTGTACCAGGAAAAAAAATGTGGAGGGAAGAAAGGTGTTATATATTATATGTAGAATAGAATAGAATAGAATAGAATAGAATAGAATAGAATAGAATAGAATAGAATAGAATAGAATAGAATAGAATAGAATAGAATAGAATAGAATAGAATAGAATAGAATAGAATAGAATAGAATAGAATAGAATAGAATAGAAATTATATTTGATGAAACTGAAAATACAATCTGTCTCAGGTGCTGAGATGTATGAGACAAATCACACCAAAATTTCAAAGCAAAGACCAGGTAGGAGAAAGATTCTCCCAAGCCCCTCAATCCCATCTAAAATATGTGAAGATATTTAGGATTTTTCTCTGAAGATAAATGAATCTAGGTGTAGAAACTGTGTTATTATTGTTAATTGCATGGACTACCAGAAGTCTGCATGGGTTATAAGTCCTCATCCAGGTCCTTTATGGCATTGCCTTTCAACTACAAAACTTTAAGATACATACCTCTCTTCACGGGATCATAGAGGAGATTGAAATTGTCTATCGAGACTGAGTTACAGTACATGAGCTAAATGCCCCTATCTCATTTCAAAATTAAGCTAGTTGATATTTTCAGAAAATTCATTGCAAGTATGGAGGAGTTTTTTCAAATATTTTTACATTTGCTTAAGCATTTAATTTCCAAGAATGGGTTATAAGTTCTAGCCAACTTTCAAAGAAGTGGAAGACATTGAAGTTTATAACAAAAGGAGTGAGGGAAAGAAAGACCTATAGTACTGCCTCATGCAATCTCGTCTCCAACTAACTCAATTAGGAAGTGTAACAGCCCTCTGTATGTATCCACTTCTTTAGAAAATTCATTTGTAGAAGCTAGAAAGGCATTACATAAGCAGTATGTACATTATTCCATCCTCAAATGTATGAAGTGATAGACTATTCCATCAGAGAGCAGCTTAAAAATTAATTTCTTCCAGAAGCAAATATTACCTCCCACAAGGTGCATTTAATTTCACCTAAGTTTTATGAGTTATCCAGTATATTTGGAGATAAATAGCAAGGGGTAAAAGTATTTTTAAAGTACTAGTACAATGGTTTGTTTTAAAATTGTGGTCCTCTAGAAGTACTGACTCAAAAAATACTGACTTTATGGAAGAACATATTTTAATGAATTATTTTAGTGTTGAAGTTATTTGCTGCAATAGGATAGCCTTTTCTCTGTAAGACTATACTGTATTAAATGTGTTTCAATTTAAAATTTGAGAAGTTTATTCCCTCAAAATAAATCCCTTATTTTTCTGATTAACTTATTCATATAATTAAAATTAGCGCCTTGTGTCACATTGTACTTTCATTTTTTCAATGGAATTTTTGCCCAAATCAGGCCAGGATTTTAAAGGATCCACATTCATTCAAGTTATACTGTTGTATGGATAAGGTGGTGCAACAATTCATTTCCTTGCTTTTTGGAAGGCTATAACACTTATAGAAGGACTTGGTTTAATGCCTTGTGGTCTGGAAAGCCCAATGTACATGTCTTTCAATCAGTGTCCACTCCATATGTGCTTTGGATACGTACACTCCTGGTTTAGTTTCAGGGGTGAAGTTCAAAACTCATGTGTTTGAAGGGCAAGAGATGAGAGGGAGGATATTTCTGTTGCAGATAAGATTCAGCAGTGTGACAAACACAGCCTCCAAGGTTTGTGGGCTAAAGAGCTTTCATAATTCCTCTCCCAAAGTTCTTCACAATTAAAAGAACAAAGAGTTCAACAAATGTATATGGCAATTTACAAGAATACAGAAACATTTCACTTTGCTATAAATCTTCCCTCCTCTTATAAGACTGCCTTTAACTACAGTATTCTACCACTATGTTTTCCATGAAAGTAATTTTCTCTTTCCTCCCCTGCTCCTATTGCAGAAGTTGGACAGAATCATTTCAGCAATGAGCTGGAATGCTTAGCAAAGCTAGAATTGAAGCTGACCATGATCTTAACAGTGGTCCTGTCTTGAGACATTTCTTCCTGCAGACTTTGGTGGAATAATTCAAAGAATCAACTTAAAAGAGTGACAATGTACCCCAGGAATTAAGCTAGAGGCTTCCAGATATATCTAGGACAACTAGAAATAATTTATGCACTCAGTGAAGTATAAATAGTCAGAGTTGTTAACTTCTAATCTCTTTAAATTTTCCTTAGTAGATTCTTAGTAAAGATGGGATGAAAATATGTACTGGCAAACGTTGGTGTTAACAGCTTTGCCTTAAATTATTCTGGTCTGATGAAATTATGTGTTTTTTCTCCTTTATTTTTCATTTTCCAAGGGAATAGCTGCCAAAATCCAGATACGGTTCAAGGTGCCAGAACAGAAGACCTTGTCTTAATCCCTTCTTAAGCTACTTCCAGTTACTGCTCACCTCCATTCAACCTGAAATTTCTCAGGGTGAACAAAAGGCAAGGGCAAGGACAGGTGAATATCTACAGTGTGTGCTGTGATTTTTTATGTCTTACCTGTTTTATAGCCTTTAAGATAGTAGAACATCAAAATTATCAATTCCACTTGGTACTATTACTCAGTTTCTGATGATTTTATCAGCAAATTTAAAGTCTCCCACGTATATCCTGGTATTTCCATTTTACTGCTGAATGAATGTTGAGTTTTTAATTACAAAAAAAGTACTGATTTAATTAAAATAAAGTCACAATGCACAGAACGGAACCACATGGATGGTTCAGGGGTAGAAATATTTCGACAGGAAAACTTAATCCCTATTTTTCCAGCTGACCTGCTTGCAGCCAGTGTAGAGTTAATTTCTAGGGGTGGTTAAGTCATGAGCTGCATGGTGCTATATTTCCAGCTAACCTTAAGCCACGACACCAACTTATAAAATTGAATATAAGTTCTTTTCTGATAGCTTATATATAATATTGCATAACCAGGTACATGCCTGTGGCAGTTTGAGGGGGGNCCCCTGGCTCTCCCTTCTGGGAGCCGGGGCCAGGACAGCCCTCGTTCCTGCCTGCTATGCCCCACCCCAGGAGCCGGGACCAGAGCGGTTGTCCCTTGGTCCTGGGGACGGGCAGCACCCTAAGAGCTCAGCCGCAAGAGACCCCAGCATGCTCGTGGCCGCAGCTCCCAGCTTGCAGGCAGATATACGCTGCCAGCGCGGTGCAGCAGCCCCGGACCAGCTGCAGTCGGGAACCTGAGCGCAGTGGCTGCTTGTGGAGAGCAGCGGGGGGCCAGCGCTGGTACCGTACTGGCGCCGGGGTGTCCCCAAAATGCTGTGGCTATGAAAACAAAAATGGCGCTCGGGCCCTGAGTGCATGGTTTTTCAGTGGGAAAACATTGGAAACAAGGAGGGGCTCAGCCCCACTGACCAACGGAGAGACAGTTTGGGCTGGAAGAAGGCATTGAGATCCACACGAGAACTAAACGGCTTAAAAAGCTGAGGACAGCAGCCTTCCCTCTCTTCTTCGGCTGCTGGTGTGAGGGGGAAACACACAGCTCCTGTCCTCCTCGCTCGCAGGCCCCACAGCATGACTCCACCCATTTCTGCTGGCACAAATGCAATTTCCAGCTTGAAAGCAAGTAGCCACTTCGGAAAGGTGGTGGGAGGGGGTCGTTTTTCACTTCTTTTTGTGTTTTTCAGAGAACTTCAAGGGCTGGGGAGTGATTCCAGCAGAGAGGGAGGGAGAGAGATGGCTTCCCTACCCCTCTCCCTGTTTTCTCAGCTAGTCATCTGGCTGAGAGAGCAGTTCCCTTTCTGTTTTTGTCCCTTTTTTTTTGCTTTTGTGTTTTCTGCATGTCAAGCGTTTCTCTGTGTAATTTTGGGGCCCCATGTGGGTTGTCCCTTCTTCCCTATTTTAAACCCCCTGTAATAAACTGTCCACCTGCTGCTAATTTTGTTCAGTTTTCCATCATCTTTATTGCAAGCCCTGAGACGATAAAAGTGGTTCAAACCTCCACAATGCCAATTTAAGTTACTCCAAATTTTCATAGCTAACAAAGAAATACAGAGCTTGAAGGAATCCAAGGCATACTTCTATTCTGAGATAGAATTAGATATGACTAAAATAATCTCTCACAATCAGTTCTACCATCTGAGTCATTCCCCCTTTAAGAAGTTGCTTTTCCATTCTAGGCTTTAAAAATAAATTAAAAAGCAGGACAGAAATCATAGGAAGAAAAATACACACCCCTTTTTTTTTTCTTATAGAATCGAGAGAAGATATCAACAGAAACTTGGTGTGAATACTCACTGCCTGTTCTTTAAAAAAAAATTATGTGGAGCAGAGTGAAATTACCCACTTAAGAAGAATTCTCTAGAGAGTCAATCAGCTGTAAAAATCTTAAGGATGTTAAAGAAATAGAGCTAGAATACCATAAATGGCTACATAGCAGGCATAATTTTCTTTTAAAATTGTCCACCGATAGTAATTAGTCCTTCACATCCAAAAAATTGAAATGTAGTAGAATACATTTTAAAAGATTAATTATAGAAGAGAGGTGAATATTTAAAGGAGGATAACTACAGAAGAATAAATCAAGATTATTTAATACATTTTTGAAGGAAAATTTGGCTGAGGATGTTATACCTTTAGGAAACAAAGCCTATCAGGATATAACTTAAAATACGGCTATAATTCTTTAGCAGTGATGAGCCAGAAGGTCAAAAAAAAAGCATAAATACAGGCCTTGCTTTAGAAGACTGCAATGTAAGCTAAATTACATACAGTGAACATGGGAAAATCCTGTAAAATCCTGAGATCTAGTACTTTTGCAATTTTCTTTTACACGCAGAATTACACACAGAATTTATGAGATTGGAAAAGACCATGGAGATCACCAGGTCCAACCTTTACCTAGGTTAACAACCTCTCCAACATCAGTCTAACATTTACACCATCTAAACCATTTAAACCATCTAAACCATACCACTAAGTTCATCATCTAACCTATCCTTAAACACATCCAAGGATAGTGACTCCACCACCTCCCTGGGAAGCTCATTCCAATGATGAATCACCAATGCATCTTTAAAAAAGCTCTGTCCAATGTATCACTATTTTGTGAGAGCCACTGCAAGTTATATGGAATAGACGCATATAGCCATTGTGGGTTTTTTAGTTTAGTATTTTTCTTGTTGCACTATTTTCTCAGTCATTTAGTACACTTCTTCACATGAAAAAGCGAAGTCCAATGTGCCACAGCCTTATCTACCCCTGCTCTTTAAGATATCTACAAAACCTTCGGAGCTTTCTAGTTGTTCAGCTAACTGCTGGCAATATCATCACAAATAACAAAGACAATTCCATGCAAGATCATAATTGATTTTACCATCTCCACAGACAGAATTTAAACTGGAACTACCATCTTTCTCAGCCTTCTCAAATGAAGGTTAATAAATTAACATAAGGGTTTAGCTCCACTTTACAGTCATTGCGTTTTATGGCTTTTACTTCAAGGGGGAAACAGAGACCTAGTCACACAATGGCTAACCAGATATGTTAGAACTACAGTAATATTTTATTGGAGAAAAAAATGATTAGGAAAGAACACAATCCTTTCCATTCAAATAGGCAAACAGTTAAACAATAAATTTCACTTTAGTGAAACCGTAAAAGAAATACACTGCAAATTCAGCTGCAAGTTCAGCTAGGACATCTTTTTTGATTCAGAAGTTACAAAGAATAAAATCTACCCTTGCTACTCAAGCTCAGATGGCCCAACAGTTGACTTTGTTGCTAAAATAATGCAGTAGTACAAGGGACGATCTCAGACCACTTCTAAATTCTAGACTGAGCAACTCTTTGAGTCATTGAACACCTTGCTTCTCACACAGCTGTGTTGTGCAGAAAACAGGTAAACTCTATGTCAGTACCAGTAAAGTATTTAATTTCACTCACAGTGGAACCAAATGAGGTTGCCTACCTCGTTTGACTTACATGTGGCAGTCTTGAAATAAATATTTTTTACATGCTAGATGCGCTTAACTGTCTTAAACCTATTCAGTTGTAACAAGAAGGACAACATGATGCTATGTTGTGATGTCAGGCACTTTTTAGGGCTGCTGAAGGTAGCAAAACAGTATTTGTATGGACCGGTTACACTGTACCACTGAAAGAAGTGAAAGGTAGTCTTGCCTGTATGAACCAAGGAGATTGTGGATACTAAATCATTATACATTACCTTCAAATTGATCCTGCCACAAGTATTTTGGGCATAACTTATTTAAATTATCCTTGCCTCAGATATGCCTGATTTTGTAGATATGAGAATTCAGTGTCTGTAATGTCAAAAACTGCATAATATTTCATGAATGAAAAAAAACAAACAAGCAAGAAAAATATTAAACTCACTAAAGCTAGGCTTTCCATTGTGACAAAATCAAACTTATAAAAGCTTAAAACCTATAAAAGCTTACACTCAAAAATTTGTCCCTATCCCCATGGTTTTCAAAAGCTTCCTGTTCTCAAACGGTAATAAAAGATAAGGTCTGTAGAAGTGCCTTATCATTCATGGAGACACATAAAGCCATAAATAATCAGGATACACAATTTACATTAATATGAGGACATTTTTAAAACAATATTTACTTTTAATCTTCCAATATAACAATATCATATGACTGTTTTGTGTCCAGAGAAGGGCAACGAGGATGGTGAAGGGGCTGGAGCACAAGCCCTGTGGGGAGTGGTTGAGGGAGCTGGGGTTGTTTAGCCTGGAGAAGAGAAGGCTCACGGAAGATCTTATTGCTTTCTACAACTACCTGAAAAGAGGTTGTAGTCAGATGGGAGTTGGTCTCCTCTCAGGTAGCTGGTGACAAAACAAGAGGACACAGTCTCAAGCTCCATCAGGAGAGGTTTAGGCTTGATATTAAAAAAAGAGTTTTCACTGAAAGGGTGATTCACCATTGGAATGGACTGCCCAGGGAGGTGATGGAGTCACCATCCCTGGAGGTATTTAAGAGAAGACTGAATGAGGCTCTTAGTGTCATGGTTTAGATGATAGGTTGCTGTTGGGTTATAGGTCGAACTCAGCAATCTCAAAGGTCTTTCCCAACCTTGCTAATATCGTCATACTGTGTGATACTCTGAAGCAATTCTGCCTCTCAATTCTTTTCCCTTTCCACTCAATTCCATTTGACTAAGCTAATCCCTTTCTTGACAAAACACACAGTCATCTCCCTACTGGTAGTGTTTATGAAGCCCAGGAAAGCTTGTTAAATTACCTGTCAAATACTAATGTATATATGTCAAGTACTAATGTATGTACGTCAAGTACTAATGTATGTAACTGACTAAAGGTTATGTAAAGGTACTGTTCATTGTCTAAGTAGCTCAGAGAAGCCCTCCTGTTGATTGCTCTTGGCAGAAATCCATGCTACAACAGGATCGTTGTTGCCTATTAAAGATTATTGTTGCCTTTGTACTGTGTATGCCATGAAGAGTGACAGACTGAGCAAGAAAAATTTAGGTTCACAAAAGATTTTCTGGAAGAAAGAAGATGGGCCATGCTAAGAGCTTGACTGAAACATGATATATTAGCTTTGTTCTTCCTTGGTCTTGGCCTTTTTCCTCTCTCCTCCTCTGTCTCCTCCAGCAAACTATAACTTACCTTCCCTTTAGGGATATTCTTCTAGAAGAGAATATTTTTTTTTCTGTATTTAAGAAGACATAGATGTCTCTTCCACACACTTCCTCACTGGTTTTCAGATTTTGTAAAAGAATAATTTCCTTTCCTCTCAATTTCCCTTTTTTTTTTTTTTTTTCTTTTTTTGTCTGTGATTTCTCAAAATTTAACACCTGGTAGTTACCATGGATGTTCTCTCCTTGTAACACAGGACACCAGTCAGGAAGAGGCTTTCAATAAATGCCAACACAGCCTCATACTACCTTCTTGCTTGGAAAACAAATCCTGATTTGGAAGGTTTCAGTGCTACGGCCAGGTAGTTTCCAAGAGAAGAGATATTAAGCCTTTAATCTGGCAGTGTACAACTACCTTGGCTTCCAGAAGCCAGTTTTCATCCTACAAACTGTGGCAGAGGCCACCTGCACCTACACACAACACGACTGGCAGGTCACATGGTCAAGGGCACCTGGATCCTTAACAGGGCAATACACTTTCTAACTTACTGACACTAATAATCTATTAATTGAGGTAAATCTAGAGGTCCTTTATCCATTTAGTTTGATCCAGCATTCACAGAGGCCAGCAGTAAATGTTAGAAGCTGAAAAGCTGCATTTCTTGGTATATGATCAAAAACTCACAACCCAATTCATAATGTTTTTACAATTATCACAGTATTTTCTTGAGAATGCAACTCTTGTCAGTGACAATAGTGCTCATAATAGGTTGACAACGGCTGGATGCCAAGTGCCCACCCAGTAGCTCTATTCCCCCCACTCCTCCTCCCTGCCAGGCAGGGGGAAGAGAGAGAATAAGATGGTAAGCAACTTGTGAGTTAGAATAAGGCAGTTTACTAAAGCAAAAAGCAAAGCTTGTGCATGCAAAAGTGAAGTACAAAACAACAAGGTTTATTCTCTACTTCCCATTAGCAGTGATGTCTGGCCATGTCCCAGGAAGCAGGGCTTCAGCAGGAGTAGTAGCTTCTTAGTGGGCAGCCACAGGAAATAATGAATGCCCCTCCCCCTTTCCTGCTCCATTCTTTAGGTTTTATATCCAAGCTGACACATACGGTATGGAATATTCCTTTGGTCGGTTTGGGTCAGCTGGGCTACTTGTATCGCCTCTCAGAATCTTGCCCTCAGCTGAGGAATGAACATTATAGTCCCGATGCTGTGCTCAGGAGAAGTCAAAACACTGGTGCATTACCAACACCCTTCTAGCTACCAATACAAAGCACAGAACTGTGGGGGCTGCTATGAGGAAATTAGGTCTGTCTCAGGCAGACCCAATACAATTATTCAACTGGCAAGTTCCTAAGCATAATGATATGATTTGTACTCAGGTCAGGTAAAAAGAGGTGACATGGGCTCAAATGAGATGAAGTGCATTCCCATAATTTGTTACCCATAGTAAGGAAATCTGAAATAAAGGAAGAAACACAGTGGAATAAAAGATAAGGAACAAGTAATGTATCAAACCAGTAATATCTGGAAAGCAAATCATGACTGTTTAACAGGTCATATTTAAAACTGCAAATTATGACGTTTTGCGATCCAGGCCAATACACAGTTCTCCCTGGACAGATTATGTATAGTTAAAGCTGCCCAGTTATTAGGTCTCACAACAACCTTAAAAAGAGAACAATGCCCTATCATTTAACCTAATTATGGGTGTGCAGATGGATCCTGCATATTCTGTGATATTTGTTGATTGGGATTTCTGATTCAGAAATGAACATGACACTCAAGTGAACATCATAAGAATCACGGTTTGATTAGTTATATCTTCTGCCTGTTTAATCTGCAGCCTGGCTTCACATTTTTTTCTATGATTTATATTGCATTATACAAATCATAAGATTTGCCTCTGGTTATATTAGACAGACATTAGAAATGCTGCTTCTCTGCTTCTCTTGTCAAATTGCCTTCAGCAGACAGATAGGAGGCTTTAGACGTGGATAGAGAGAAATTAGAAAGATGTTGGATATAGAATTCAGTGACTGCATCTCTGCAAACAGCTGAAGGGGGATGATTTTCACTTCAAATATTTTCTGTTCCAGAGAATTCTCTGGAGTCCCATTTACTCCTGATAGTTTGGAAATGGCTCAAAACCAGTAGTTAATAATATTCTTCCATTCATGTGTTGAAAAGAGATAACATTTTCACTTTAGTGCAGAACTTTTCGTAATGCCATGTAAATAGACCCATTAGGAAGGGGCTGAATGAGAAATAACATGCAATTTTTATGTCACATTTGTATTTATGCAGTTGGTGGGACTTTCATCAGGGGCTACTGGAGAGTACTCAGAAGAGGTTTGACAACTGGCTGGTAATGCTCTGTGTGCATTTGTGAGGCAGTATTGTAAAATAATATTCTGAATGACAGAATGAATGCCAACTGCAGGAGGATCAAAATGACACAAAGACAGGATGAAAGCAGAGAACTGAAATGCTGCTTTGGCGATCCTATTTATTTACAGATTTTCACCGAAGTTATTAAAAACACATTGGAGACTGATAAGGCATTTAAGAAGCTGATTGTTGATTAATTCGAGACCAGGTGCTGGGTCCTGTGCTCTAGTCACAAGTCCACGCAGTTTGCTATAGGCTTGAGGAAGGGTCCTGGGAAGCTGCTCAGCAGAAAAGGACCTGGGGGTGCTAATTGATAATTGGCTGAACATGAGCCAGCAGTGTGCTCAGGTGGCCAAGAATGCCATCGGCATCCTGCTGTGTATCAGAAATAGTGTGGCCACCAGGACTAGGGATCATCCCCTGGTAGTTAGCACTAGTGACGCTGCCTCTTAAATCCTGTGTCCGGTTCTGGGCTCCCCACATCAAGAATGACATTGAGTTGCTGACACATGTCCAGAGAAGAGCAATGGTGCTGTTGAAGAGAGTAAGTCACATGAGGAGTTGCTGAGGGAGCTGGGGTTGTTTAAGCATGGAGAAAAAGAGGCTTATTTGAGACCTTATTGCTCTCTAAAATAACTTGAAAGGAAATTCTAGCCAGGTGCAGATTAGCATCTTCTCTCTGACAATTATGGACAGCAGGAGAAGACATAACCTCAAGCTGCACCAGGGGAGGTTCAGGTTGAACAAAAATTGAACTTCTTCACAGTAAGTATTGTCAAGGACTGGAAAAGGCTGTTTGAAAGGGTAGTGGAGTCAGCATTACTGGAAGTGTTCAAAAAGTGACTGAATGTATGTATACTCTGGTTTATTTTTATGTACATGTGGGTATGTAGATGCTTATATATATACGCATACATATATTGCGATCACGGAAACATGGTGGGATGACTCAAGTAACTGAAGTGTTGCACCAAATGGGTACAAGCTCTTTAGGAGAGACAGGCAAGGGAGAAAAGGTGGAGGGGTGGCCCTGTATGTTAGAGAAACGCTTGAGGCCATGGAACTCGAGGTTAAGGATGACCGGATTGAGTCCTTGTGGGTAAAGGTCAGAGGGGCGGCTGACAAAACTGACGTTGTGATTGACGTCTGCTACAGGCCACCCAACCAGGAGGAAGATGTTGACCTATTACTCTATAAGCAGGTGGAGATCTCTCGAGTTTGTCAGCCCTTGTTCTTGCAGGAGACTTCAATCTCCCAGATATTTGCTGGGAACTCAATACGGCAGAGAGGAGGCAGTCCTGCAGGTTCTTGGAATATATCGAGGATTGCTTCCTGTCACAGCTAGTTAGTGCATCTACCAGAGGCAAGGCTGTTCTTGACTTAATGTTCACTGACAGGGAAGGGCTTGTTGAGAATGTGGTGGTTGGAGGCTGCCGGGGTTCCAGTGATCATGAAATAGTAGAGTTGTCTATAAACAGTGAAACAAGGAGAGGATTCAACAAAACTTCCATGCTGGACTTCTGGAGGGCAGACTTTGGATTGTTTAAAGAATTAACTAGTAGTGTACCCTGGGAGTCTGTGCTTAGTAACAAAGGTGTCCACTTGATACGTATAGGGAACAGTGTAGCCC
>VXBA01004968.1:0-39905 GCA_013399895.1 Serilophus lunatus
GGGAGCTGCTCCCGTGCTGCGGGCTGGTCCCAGTGCTGGGGGCTGGCCTCGGGGAGCATCCACACAGGGAGTGTTGGGTTCAGTCCCGGCGTGATGGTCCCGGTTGCCGGTCCCGGTGCTGAGGGTTGGTCCCATTGCTGGGAGCATCGATCCGGGATGCAGTGGGTCCTGAGTAGCCCCGGGAGGATGCTCTGCCCTCGGGTGCTGGCTCCGATTCTAGGTGCGGGTCCGGGTCCTGGGTGCGGGTCCGGGTCCGGGCACTGAGTACTGGTCTCGGTGCTGAGTGCTGGCTGCTGGCCGCATCCACCCGGGATGCAATGGGTTCAGACCCAGGAGACTGCGCTGGCCCGAAGTGCTGGCCCGGGCCCTGCGGTGCTGGCCCGGGGAGGATGCGCTGGCCCCAGGCGCGAGGTGCAGCTCCAGGGTGCTGCCTGGGAGGATGCTCTCACATTGGGGAGGAAGCTTGGGGCTGATGGAGCTGCTCCCGTCCAGCCGTGTGCCCCGGGATGCTGTGGGCAGAGCTGGGGTGGCCACAGAGGGGACTGGAGTGGAAGGGCTGGCTCCGGGTGGCCCCAATCCCCACCAGTGCCAGTGTACGTGTAAGGTCCTTCAGCAGCAGTGTGACACATGGCGTCCATTGCATGAAGAGTGGCATCCAGGATTTCACAAACGGCCTGAGCGTCCCTGGGGACAGACTAGAAAACTGTGTCACAGAGCAGGGGATATCCCTTGTCTGCTTCTCTTTGTGTATGGGGCACCAGCAGGGGCATTGGTGTGACATCTTATTAGTATGCCTGTCCCAGTGTTTTGTGGTGTTTCCCTGGCTGAAGCACAGCTGCCAGAGGGGGTTTGGTGCCAAAGCCTGGATTTCAGGGCCTGGCAATTCAAGGGGTCCCCATACACATCAGAGGCTTGGGTGCTTCTGGCACAGGGGAAAAGCAAGGTCTTGCTCAGGATCCAGCTGCAGAGTCGGAGCACTTATCCCAAAGCTCCCAAATATTTCCCCAGAGTGAGGGCTTCCCATCCCAGCAGTGGAATTTCGGGGGGGGAGGACGACACTCCATCAGCGTTCAAGCTCAGACTGGAGGAAGGGCCACGTCCTCTCCTGCTGCCAACAACCATAAAGCATGGCTGAGGGGAACTGAATCACACCAAACCTCCAAAACTTGCCGAGATCCCCTCCAGAAAGATGTGTGGGCTTCAAGCTGGTGGAGGCAGCTTTCCCCTGCATTATCTGGAGCTCTTTTATTTCCACCCCGAGCGGCCGCTCCGGCCGCATCGTGGCCGAGACAGTGAGCACGGACGGGAAGTTCCTCAGCGCTTTGGGCTTGGTTTTCCTTTTTAATTCCCCTCCTGCCGGAGCCAAAGGGGAGCTGCTCGGGCCGGAGGGGCTGCCTTGCCCGTCCCCCTTCGTCCCCAGCCACGCGCGTGCCCGTCTGTGTGTCTGTGTCCCCATCTGGCAGCGAGCAGCGGCCCCGCCGCGGGTTGTGCGCGGCAGCTGCCTGTCAGAAGCGCTTCCCTCTCCTCCGAGGAGCTCATGGCGGTCCTTGGGAGCGGCGAGGCGCGCTCCGCTCACCGCCCACGCCTCGCCGGCGCCGGAGGCAGCAGGGAGAGCAGGCTGGGAGAGCCCCGGCAGCCGCACGCTGGGAGAACGCTGCAATTTTCATACCCAAACAAGCTCCAAACTGCCGCTTTTTGGTGAAAGGCTCTGGCGCTACTGAGGGCGCGATGGTTTCGCTGCGGGCTCTGCCCTTGGCACATCGAGGTCCCGGCACCTCTGGCTTTCATCTCCTCCCGTTGCATGTAATTCTTGCACGACAGCAAACTGCTAATTGCTCTCCAGTGGCATGGCCGGCTTCAGTACTTCTTGAGCCACGATTTATCGGAGCCTGCCGGACCCTGGGGGATTTGGATTGGGAACCTCCTCTCCCTGCCCTGCTGGGCTCTGCATTGGGCTCCGGGACATCTCTTTGCTATCTGTGTCTTCCATAATCTTTGTTTTTTGGAAACTGCAAGAGATTTGGGTCCCAGCTCCATGGCAGAGTTCCCAAAACTCCCCCAAAACTACACCTGGATGAATGGTAATTATATATAAAAAATGTATGTGTGTGCATATATATATTTTATATATATATATATATATATGCGCATGTGTGATATATGGTCTTTTTGTTTACTGAATGGATTGTTCAGTGTTGGGGCTCTAAAATAACCCTCTCAACGATTGCTCTTGGGAAACCAGAACAAGCTGCAGTTACTTTTGCTCCGGGTGCCACTGTGTCCCCATCAAAAGACTTCTGATCTGCAGCAGTAACTGGGCTAATTAGGAAGCTGCAAATGCTCTCCCTTCTCCCCAGGTGTCCAAGCAGAACTCCAGCTAGCAGAGAAGAGTCAGGGGCCCTCGCCAGTGGAACTGCTCTAATTTTACATATAACAGGAGTCCCCAGCTGTAACTGGGCTGTGCTGGGATCGATTGCCTCTGGCCTGGGGAGCCTTTCATAACTTCCCTGCAATGAAATCTCATAGGTGCAATTTCCCTAATGAGTTCAGTGGCCTCCCGGTGCCGCCCACAGTTAGAGCAAATCTGGGCAGTTACACCAGGCCACCCCCAGCGTGCACCCAGTTTACGGTCCTCAGCTCGGGCTGTGCCCTGGAGGAGAGAGAGGAGCCGTGGGTGACAGCACCCATCAATCAGCCCTCAAAAGCCAAAGGAAAACCTTTGGGTTTCCACCACTTCCCGGGCTCGGTGCTGGTAAGACCCAGGGTGGAGGAAAAGGAAGTTCAGAGTGCAGCGGGGCCCCGTGTCCCTGCTCACCTTCCCTGGGCAAAGGCCACAACCGGCAGCAGCGGCGGCACCTCCCTGGCGCAGCATCTGCCTGTCCCACACTACTGCACGTATTTTCCGGGTGAGGCATCAAGCATGAACCTAGAGGGTCCAGGCTGGTAAAAGGAGCAGTGGTGGTGGAGGGACAGTGGCTTCTTCCCAGCAGTCAGTGGAGATGCTCAGGATTGTTCCAGTGGCTTGTGGGGTGCCAGTGATGAAGGGGGAGCAGGGGCCCCTGCCCGTCCTAGGGAGCACGTCTGTCTGTGGTGTGGCCATGTCCTCAGAGGCACCTGAGGATGGGGGGAGACTGATTCGGGGGTGTCTGTGGGATGCAGCCCTACTGCACCAAGCAGGAAGGGGGACATGGACTTAGCAGACCCTGCTGACTCCGGTCTGCAGCTCTGGAAGAATGAGATGGCAATATGGCTGGCAGCAGGCAGCTGGCTCCCCATGGGGCCAGATGGCTTTGCACAGGGAACTGGGGCAAAGATAGGAGAGAGGAGGAGGCAGAGGGCGGGTGGTGAGCTCCAAACTCTGACTCTTCTGTTCCACTGGGGTTGGTCAGCACCCCCACCTTCTAGCCAGCCCCTAACCTGGCTGCTCATGGGACCCAGCGTGGCGATACCTCACCCAGTGGTAGTCGGTGTGATGGTACCTGACCCAGTGGCTCAGTGGTACCTGACCTGATGGTAGCCAGTCTGGTGGCTTGGTGGTACCCGGCTTAGTGGTACCCAACATCTGAGACAGCTGGTGCAAACAGAGGGTTCTGGGGTAGGTGCCTGGAGTGCAGGACAGCTGGGCCGCCTCAGCTCCACAGGCATTTGTACTCAGGGTGGGCAGAGTCCCATTCCCCTCCTTGCCTGTCATGGCTTAAGCAAGGAGCTGCTGCTCCTGGCACAGGGAGCTGAGTGTGACGAGGCCATGCTGTGAGTGTGGCCTTGGGCTTATCAACCCCCCTGGAGTGCAGGGTCTCCTTTTCCCCGGGGAGAGCCAGGAGGGGGAAGCAGTGCTGCCAGATGGCTGAGCCCTGTCCCTTCTCATGGAGAAGGGCATTAGCTGCATGGGCTGGCACACATGGGTCCCAATGAGTCCCTGAGTTCAAGCTGCAGGGGCAGGCATCTGCCTTGGCTGCTTCTGCCAATGTGAGTTTTTTGTGGGTGGGAGAGTGTCCACCCAGCTTCACCCCATCAGGCACCTGAACAGCTGGGTGTTCAGGTTGATGTGGTTCCCTGAGGGTCATTGTGGTTGAGCTGAGGGGATTGGGAGGCTCCTGAACCAGTCTCTACAACACCCAGCCACCAGCAAAGTGGGGAGCATTCCACTCTGACCTTTCCCACTGCTGGCACTCCTCTGGACCCTCAAATCCTCTAGGAAATGGCCTGAGTGAGGCTGGCTACAGCCCAGCTCTGTGCTGGGGATTTGGCCTCTACGCTTGTTCCTGGCCCTATCCCAGCCCTGAGAGATGAGCTCAAAGTAACCCCTCCAGAGGCCAGGCACAAGGAATGGCTGGAATTGCTGCTGTTGGCAACCAGGGGTGTGAGTAGGGTTTAAAACATGGGAAACCCAATTAACTGGTCTCCATTAGCTGATTGAGCTGGCTGATAAGAGTATGATTAATTAAAAGGATGGAGAATAAGTTACCAGGTCCTTGCTGCTGGTGGGATGTGGCGATGGCTTAATGCATGAAATTGGCTTCTTCTCTTAATACTTGGTGCTCAGCTACCTCTGGCCATCAATTCTTCATGGCATCGCTCCACAGCAGGGAGAAACATCCTTGTGGCCAACACTGGGTCTGCTCCTTGCTTCCTCTCCCACGCAGCTTCTGGGGAGGAAACAACCTCAAGGGGAAAATAGAATCCCTCTGGATGGGCGATGCAGGAAAGAACCTTCTTAATTAACTGCTCTTTTCTCGTCAGCTCTTGGTTTGGCTTAGGAAGCCCAGTGATGCAGAGGGACAGGGTATTGTCCCTTCCTGCACTGCCCCTGGCAGATTCCCGCTCGCTGTTCCAAGCTAACATGAGCTGACAGGGAGGCAAGCGGGCACGCTCCTTGGCACTCTGCCTGGGGGGCTGCAGCCTCTGGCAGTGCTTGGGCCATGGATAAAGGGAAATCTGAACATTTTTGTAGTAATCCAACTCGCTGAAGTTAGGTCTGAAAAGGGACAGGTCACCACTCGGTGTTTCTGCCTGCCTGGGGCTGAAGGAGGTGGGAGAAGATTCAACTCACATCCGCTTCTTCTCTGTCAAAAAAACTCAACCCTAACTCTCAGTTTTTCCATCATGACAGTAGGAGAGATACCAGTCTGGTCCAAGGGGTCCCTGTGTGCTTCCCCCTCTTCCACCTGCAACAGCCATGCACCACTCTGGCCCCTGGTCAATGGTTTGGTGGTGACAGAAGTGATGTCCCCGCCCTGGGACCATGGGATGTGTGCCACCTGGGCACCTGCATTTCCTGGGGACTCCTGGGGGAATTTTCAGCCCCATCATCACTGAGAAGAGCCAGTACAGGCAGTACTGCCACTGCTCCTCCACTCCCCTTCTCTCCCTGCCCCATCTCCCAGTGATGGCTCCTTCCTATGCCCACTGTGCCGTTTACCGACATGGAAATCGGTGCTAACAACCTCAGGATATCTTGGAAAAGAGCAAACAAAGCCGAGAAGACCTGAAGGTGCTGGGTGGGGCTGTGTTTGATGGTGTTACAGCCAATCCCAGGGAAGGGATAGGCATCCTTCAGGCCCAGGGACTGTCGATCACATTGCTCCAGCACTCATCCCAAAATGAAAGATTATATAGATGATTGGAAAAAAACATCCAGATGTAAAAGCAGCAGAGCAATTTGCTGGGACCTTTTAATAGTCCTGCTTCATTATCTCCTGCAATCAAAGAGAAACTTGTGTTTGATGAGCACATGGTCCTCAGGAGACAATTTAGGATCCTGGGAATGAACTTGGGACTGGAAGGGTATTTAGTGACATCAGTGGGTTGCCGGCCTTCTTCACCACAGGAGAAATCCTGAAATCCCTTGTTATTTTGAGAAGGAAACATCAAAATCTGGTGCAAAGAGCTCCTGCAGTGGGGTTTTATTTGTGGAGGCGGGTTGGGTTAGGATTGGGCAAGGAGGGCATGGATATTGCTGGGGATGTGTGGGTGCCCTGTGCCTGCTGGGGGCTGTAAGGACCAGTGCAGATGGAAATAGCTGCCAGCTCCTGCTAGGAAAATGATGACTCAAACCAGCCGCTGGGATTTAAAGCTCCTTTTACCGCGCATGAGCTGAGCTGGAGGGGGGTTCCCCCCTCCTCCCCTGCTGTGGTCGGGGGCTGTTCCTGGAGGCCCCAGATGGGGCCTTGCAAAATGTGCTCCAGATGCTGTCAGGGCTGGGATGCATCAGGCAGGACCAGGCTGGGCTGGGGAGCCGGAAAAGGATTTCCCCCCTTTCACCAGGAACAAAAATAACACAAGCACGTGATAGCTCATTTCCTTTAGCCTTTATAACGCCCCGTGGGATCGTGAGAAGCGGGAACAGGGAAGGGGCCATCCTGCTTGGCGTCCCTGCCACGTCGCAGCTGATAAAAGCCCCAGAATCGCCTTTTACCTCTGAATCCTTCCAACGCTGTGCATCTGGGAGGGGATTATACCTTTTTACTGGCGTTATCCCAAACTTCCCTTTATGCAAACCCTCCGTTTAACAACCACTCTGCTTTTTCCGCTGGCAGCGACCCAAGGAACTGATTGCAGTCACTTATGGACATGTGTGTGCCATGTAGGTGTGTTAAAATTCCTCCCACAGAGCCCGGGAAAAGACTTGGACTGGGATGTGTCCTTGGTTTTTGGCTCTTTCCTTTGAAGATTGTCACCACTTGAATAAATATTTGACCGTGGGTTAATAATTTAGGCAGGAGGCATCCATGGCTGCTGGTGTTATTATTATTAAGAATGTTTGGGGTCCATGGTCTCCCCTCATCCCAACGAGGAGTTTTTTTGGGGGCGCACCAGTGAGAAAACCACCGTCTTCCAGAGGGCGTTTTCTCCGAGGGAAGAGGCATCCTGGTGCCTGCCAGCTGCTAATTAGTGCTGCCGGCCCCGGTGCTTGCCTGGCTGGGGCCAGGGCTGAGCCGAGGAGATGATGCCACTGCAGGGTTTAGCCTCGCGGAGGGGTGTCATCGCCTCCCAAAAAAGGTCTGGAGGGGCGGTCATGTCTTCATCCCCGTGAGATGCTGGGTCTCGCCCCAACTCAGTGACTGGGTTTACAAGGGATTTTCAGCCTTTTTTTTAATTCGACCAAAGAAGGGGGGGTCTAGCTTTGCCCCCCCACCCGGCTCGGGGGGCTTGGCCACTGCTGCCGTCCCTCCTCGGGCGCAGGCGCCAGCACCTCTGCCCTGGCTATTTTTACCCGCCGGGATCACGAGCGAGCGGGTGACCTTTGCTGGGGGACGCTGCCGTTCGGGGGAGGGGACAGTGGCCAGCGTGGGCCCCCGGGGCGCCCGTCAGGCTGCGGAACAGTTGCCTCCCGGCTTGCGCGGCGGCGGTTGCAGCCGGCGGAGAGGGCTTTGGAGGGGCTGCTGGTGGTGTGATAGAGAAGGAGGATTGAGCCTACAGAAAGGAGCCGCTTGTTCGGCTCCGGAGGCGAGTTCATGGCTGAGCCTTTGTCTCGCAGAGACAGGGACGGCACAGCCTGGGAGCTACTGGGGTTTCCCCCGGCACAGATAGCAGTAACGGCATCTCGGCTCCCTTCGCACCATGTGCCTGCTTGTCCCCTTTGGGGATGGCTCGTACCCTGCAGCCCTGTGCCAGGGATGGGCTGGGAGGCATTTTGTGGCGTTCAGTGGGGATAAAGTCCTCAGCCCCCAGCGCCCTCCTCCTGCTCGGCACAGCGCCCCAGCTTTGTATCGCCGCCCCTTGACCTGCCGTCCCTCCCTTCCCGCTCCAGGCCGGTGTCGTGGTGGCCGCGTTCCCGAGCCAGCAGCTGAGGGCACGGTGCCAGCGGATCAGCTAAACCCCGGCGATGACGAGTACCGTGGCAGCTCAGCGCCAGCCGGGGCCGGGCCCCGGAGGAGCCGCCGAGGCGCGGTGCCACAGCTGAGGTCGGTGTGCCGAGCTGTGCCGGGTCAGCCGATGTCCCCTGCCTGGCACGTGGAGCCACCGGGGGCCCTCGCCGCGGCTGGACAACGCGGATGGAAAGCTGCAGCCCAGCAGGTAGGAGCCCGGTCGGTGGGTCGCGGGGGGCTCTACATTCCCCCTCCCCACACGGCCAGCGCAGGGAGTGAAAGCTCTCGTTCCTGCAGGGAGCCTCGCTGGCCGGCTGACGCCATCCCGCGCCCTATGCCCGCGCCCTGTGCCGGAGCGGGCGCCGTCCCCGGCTCAGCCACCCGCCGACCATGAAGTGCTCGTTGCGCTTCTGCTTCCTCTCGACCGCCTTCCTGCTCGTCTTCGTCATGTCCCTCCTCTTCACCTACTCCCACCACAGCATCGCCTACCTGGACCCCGGCGGGCTGGGCGGCATCCACCGGGTGAAGCTGGTGCCCGGCTCCGCCGGAAGGCAGCGGCTCGGCAGGGGGGGGCTGTCCCCGCGGGCCTGCCCCTGCCGCCGCTGCCCGGCCGAGGAGCCTGAGGCCACCGACTGGTTTGACAGGCGCTATGACGGCACCGTGTCCCCGGTGTGGACCAAGGAGAACATGGACCTGCCGCCCGATGTCCAGAGGTGGTGGATGGTGAGCGCAGGGATGGGAATGCCGGGATGTGCTCTGGCACGGGGGGCACAGACTTCTCCTCTGCCGGCGAGGAGGGGGGTCACTGGATGATGCCTCCCCCCCCCCCTTCCCTCCCTGCAGATGCTGCAGCCCCAGTTCAAGTTCCCCAACACCCACGAGGTCCTGGGCAAACTCTTCCAGATTGTGCCAGGCGAGGATCCCTACCGCTCCCGTGACCCGCGCCACTGCCGCCGCTGTGCCGTGGTTGGCAACTCAGGCAACCTGCGTGGCTCTGGTTACGGGCCAGAGATCGACGGGCACGACTTCATCATGCGGTGAGGGTTGGGGAGCACTGCCCACCCATCCAGCCCCATGGGCAGCACAGACACACATGGCCATTCTGCCATCACCGGGTGCTGGGGTGGGTGGGAGTGGGTCCAGCCCTGTTCTGGCTCGGGAAAGACCCTCATGTCATCCCAGCACTCTGAGCATCAGCAGGCTGGGCGACATTCAACAGCTCATATCCATGTCATCTGCAAGGCACAGGGTGACTGGGGGGTGGTGGTGTGACCTTTCCCATTCTCTCTCTAGGATGAACCAGGCCCCCACAGTGGGCTTTGAGGGTGATGTGGGCAGTCGAACTACACACCACTTCATGTACCCCGAGAGCGCCAAGAACCTGCCCGCCAATGTCAGCTTTGTGCTGGTCCCCTTCAAAACCCTGGACTTGCTCTGGATTGCCAGTGCCCTCTCCACTGGCCAGATCAGGTTGTAAGTAACATGGTGGCCACCAGCAGCACCAGGCTGGCAGCTCACCTGCCTTGGAGACAGTTCCCCTGGGAGCAATGGGAATTCATTGGTTCCTCCTTCCCAGAGCATCCCTTGCCAACTCTGGGAGACTGGAGTTGGGAGTACGGGACCCCCAAAAGCTCACCTGCCTTTCCACTCTTTTCCCAGCACATACGCGCCTGTGAAGCCTTTTCTGCGTGTGGACAAAGAAAAGGTAGGGGGGGGTTCATCCCCACATCTGGCATGAGCACATATTTGGCCACAGCCCCTGTCACCCACATCTCCCCCTAGGGTTTCCAGTGCTCTTTTCTGGGGTGCCAGTGCTGGGTCCAGCATTAATCCCAGCCCGTCCTCCCAGGTGCAGATTTACAATCCTGCCTTCTTCAAGTACATCCACGACCGCTGGACGGAGCACCACGGGCGCTACCCCTCCACTGGCATGCTGGTGCTCTTCTTTGCCCTCCATGTCTGCGACGAGGTAGGTGATGGCTCCTTCAGCTCCTGGCTGGCATGGGGTGGGAAAGTGGATTCTTTGGGCCCAACTGCAGCTGTGTCACTTGCTCCCAGTTGCCTGACACTGTAGTGATGGGACAACCTTGAGGGGTGGGAAGGCCGTGCAGAGAGATGGGGAGGAGGAAAAATCCCCCAGCAGTGTGGCAGGTGTTCAGACAAGGGGGTCCTCAGGGTTTCTGGCTCATTCCCTTCCTTGCCGTGCAGGTGAACGTCTTTGGGTTTGGCGCTGACAGCCGGGGGAACTGGCACCACTACTGGGAGAACAACCGCTACGCAGGGGAGTTCAGGAAGACGGGGGTGCACGATGCTGACTTCGAGGCGCACATCATCGACATGCTGGCCAAAACCAGCAAGATCGAGGTCTACCGGGGGAACTGAGGGCTGTGCCGCCGCCGGCTCCCTGCTCTGCCGAGTCCTGCTGCCTGCGGGGGCAGAGGGCGACGCTTTCCCTGGTGGCCTCAGGCACCAGTCGGGCTCTGCGGTTCTGCGCCGCTGACAGAGCCACCCCGGCTATATTTGGTGCCTCCAGCAGCTAATCAGGTTCAGAGCTAAAGGAGACTTTTTGCTTTTTTTTAATTATTATTATTATTATTATTAAGAAACCCAGCTGAGAAAGGATTTATAAACACATTCAGTGACTGACCAGGCGGCAGGGGCAGCCGCCTCGCATCTCTACAGTCAAACCAAATGCTGCTCTTTTTAAAACAAGACAAACCCCGCACCCTGAAGTCGGGTGACTTCTGGGAACCCCTCGAGCATCATGTCGGGGCCGAGGGGGCTGAGGGAGCCGTGGCAGCTGTACAGCCTCGCCAGTGGAACCAGATGCTTCTTCCTTTATTTTGGTATTTTTTTTTACCGACCTTGGCAGCTGATGCCTCATTTCTCTGGGGAAGGCTCCCAGCACAGAGGCAGGTCCAAGTGCATAGGTCCACGGTGGGGAGCTGGCAGCTGCAGGAAGCTGACCATTGCTGATGCTCATGCTGGCAGAGCTGGGCTGGGAGACGCAAAGGAACCCTGACTTCGGCACCCAGCATCGCTGCTCTTCTGTCGGAAGATTGAGGAAGGGTAGGACAGATTTTGGGAGTGACTGCAGGAGGCAGCTAAGAAATCCACAGGAAACCCACTCCCTCTGGCTGGGCTCTGCAAACAGCTGCAGGATTCACAAGGGCTTTGGACTGCAGCAGGGTCAAGGAGACAGGATTTCCTTTGCTTTCAGGCTGGGAAAAAACAGATTAGGGAGAGCTTTAGAGGGTGAATGAACCATGCTTTTGCTTTTATGTTGCTCTAAAGAGCTGTGGTGAGAAGCTGAAATCCCAAAGTCTTTGCTCCGTTTGAAAGGGTGGCACTTGGTTTAGACCAGTCTGATACAGTTAGTGCCCTCAGGGCTTCCTGACCTGGACTGGCATGAGACCGGGATGCCGAAGGAAACTGCCTCCCCAGAAGTGTCATTAAAACCACTTTTCTTTGGGTCAATCAGGTGGGTGATTTGGGTTTTTTTTTTAGGAGGTGCAGAAAGCTCAAGAAAAAGGCAATCACGGTAAAGGTCCCCCAGAGAGGGACCCTCCACCTATACAGCCAGTGCAGAGAAGGGGGCAGGGGCTGTGGGGGTGGGCCCAGCTGGGGAAGCCCTGCCCACACTGCCTGGTTGCAATAGGTATTTGAGGAACAATCACCAGAGGGTTTTTTTAGGCTTGGAGGTTTTTTTTACCCTTTTGTGTCTGGATTTTCTGTAGCAGCCTCTTACCCATTTCTCCACTTCGGTTTGGTTGTTTTTCAGGTTTTTCTTCTGTTTTTTTGAGGTTTCCCTCTGCAATCATGAAACACTGGGTGTGGGTTGGTCACCTGGAGCAGGCACTCGGCAGCCCCTGGGCTGGGGAAACTCAGCTTTTCTGTCCACAGGGCTTTAACCCCCTGAGTTTGTGGTGGGTTTTGGTAGAAGAGGAGCTGCCCCAGGATACAGAGGTAGGCAGTACCAATCCCTGCTCTCCAGCTTCCTGGGTAGTTCTTTAGTTTTCATTTGGTTGGTTGGTTGTTTTTTTTTTACCAGGAAGAAAAGTAAAACCCACAAAACCACAAGCAACAATGAGTGCCTTGACCATCTCCCATCGGCTATGCCAGGCTGTGCCTGCTCCCATGCCAGCGGCAGGGACTTGGCCAATGTATCTGGCAGTCCTACCCACTTCCCTCCTTGCACCAGGCTGGATCTTAGCTGGGAAGAGAGGGACACATCCAGGCCACCATACTGGTGCCTAGAAAGGCCAAAAGCAGTGTGGTGAGGCTGGACCAGCCTGACAATCATAGGGCAGATGGAGACGCTGGGTACCAAAGCTGGTACCAAACCCTCTGGCAGGACAGTGCCGGCATCTGGCGAAGGGCGAGTTTGCAGCTTGGGGCTTCCCTGACAGAATTTTTTTTTTTGCTAACTTCCCTCTGCTATCCCCCCACTTTGTTTTAATTATTATTATTTTTAATTTAAGCTGTCCTACTAGGACTTGAGACCACTTGTGTTTCCCTGGCAGGGCTGCAGGCAGGAGGACACTGCACAGCCGGCGCACCACTGTACTGTACATAGAGGAGATGTAGGCAGAGGCTACGGGCAGGGGGCAGGCAGGGAGGAGGAGCCCAGGCTTGCCCACCTGGCAAAGGTAGTCAGTCTGCATCACACGGTGCCTGATCCGAGCACCCACTGCCTCCTGCCCTGCCGGGACAGGAAGAGACCAGTGCTCTGACCTAGGGCTAGGAGCAGGCGGGCAGCTCAGCCCGTAGCCTCTGTGTACATGGGTACTTCTGCACACAACTGTCTTAAAACAACTGTTTTTTTTAAGTCAATAAAAACCACGCATCAAATCTGCTTGGTGGTTTTCTTCTGATAGCCCTGCCTTCACCTGAACCCGAACCTGGGTATCAGTGGGGTCAGGAGAGGAGAGAAAGGGAATGGGAGAGGTTGGTGGGGCCCAGAAGATGCTCTGCTCTCCCCTCCTCTCCTGGGCCAGGGATCAGCCACCATCTGTGGGTAACATTCCCCCGGTGGGGTAGGAGGTGAGACCAGCCCTATGCTGGCCTGAGTGCCCAGCAACAGAGCCCTGGCACAACCTCTCTGGCCATAGACCAATGGTCTAACCCTAACCCAGACCCCACCCCCTGGACCCTAAAACAGAAGCTCTGGTCCAACACAGCCCACGTCCTTGAGCCCCAGCACAGCAGACAGAAGGACATGGATAAACTGTTGAAGGATGTAATTCTGAATGTGGGTATGGGCAGAGGCAGGGGAGAGGACTTTCCTTGGGAGGGGACTTTTTCTGTCCCCAGCAGGGCCAGAGCTTGCTCTGGCTCCTAAGGCTGGACGCTGGAACAAGCCTGGCATCCTTGCATGATCCCACCCAGACCAGCGGGTTTGAATTCTGACACACAAGACTCTTGCATAACAAACAGCCAAATTCAGGAGTAGTTAAAATGCTTCTTTATTAATATACAAACCTAGCAACATTTAAGCCAACCAAAATATGAAATGAAATCAAGCATGATATAAATACAGCATATATGACAACATGGCCTCAGTGGGGAGCAGCAAACTCACCCTGACTTTGTGCGCTTGGGAACAACTGTCCACGTCCTCAACCACAGGGTCTGGCAACCAGAGCAGCTTCATCTCTCCTAAACCCCTTTGAATCCAAACCCAGCAGAGCTGAGACCACTGCTCCTCATATAGTCAGAGCACCCAGCACAAGGTTTCTCTGACTGCACATTGCAAAGGGATTAAAGAGTCTTCCCAAGCTGCTAGAAATTCAACCTGCTGGCACCTGCTTGCCAGGACCCTGTGAGGGGAGAGGGAGTCTGCTGTAGTGGATGGGGAACCATGCTGCTGAAGTTGTTCCTTGCTCTGTCCCACCTCAGCTACATCCATTGCACAACATTCACAAGCATAAGGCACTAGAAAAGTGTTTTCACAGGTTCAAATTTCAGTTGTTCTTCATATTTCGGTAGTAGCACATGTCAGAAATCCTCCCAGCCCTTTAAAATCTGGTCTCAGGAGAGAAAAGCATGAAGGGGTTTGGATGAGTGTCCTGCTGCAAGCCTGACCAAGAGATGCAGAACTCATGATAGCCTTCAGGGATATTAGTCTGCCTCTGGTTTCACTAGAAGTGAAATCTGCTCCCCTATGGGAAAAGTGCAGAATTTGAGTGTGGAAAAAATCTCAGCGGTGCCAAGGTGAACAGCATAGGATTTTTCTCCAAGCACACAGAATGGATCAGGTCCTAGCTGGGATGGCTGATGACTCCCAAGCACTTGCTCTGCTTGTAGCAGGTGTCAAGAATCTGTGTGGGAAGTTCAACTGTTACGAATCGGTATCAGTGTGAACATCTCCCTCATTGTAACATACTGCTCCTCACTGCAGGGATCCCTCATTCTGAGCAGGTGAGACCTCTAACACAGCACATCAGCCCAGTGTGTCACACCTGCAAAGCAGAACTCTGGTTCGTGCTGTAACCCAGAGGCCAGCCTGACACCAGGAATCCAGCTCAACTTCGAGATAAATGGGAGATGAGAAGTCTCAGAGCCATCTCAGCAAACACTAGGTGCAGCAGCAGATCCCTTCTGCTCCTGCTCCCACCAACTCCTGCCTGCAAACATCAGATAGTGCAGCAGCAAAGTGCTCAAGCAGAGAATTTTGTTTCCTTTAATGCAATGAGACACTCGGAGAATACAACAGCCTAGGCTTCTTTAAAGAGAGAACCCATTACTCCATGAAGAAAAAGTTAATAAATCCATTTCAGGTGGGGAAAGCAAACAGGAAGGTGTCAGCCCAGCAGCTGTACAGGCACAGGGCTCTCAACTCAATACAAATCCCAACAACTGCATCAGCAGCTTCCCCCATCCCCCTGTGCTTGCTCAAAGATATCAGCCCTGGGTGCTCAGCACACAGCTTTCCAGGAAGGAAATCAAATGGCAGGTACAACCAGTGCCCAAACACCCCATATAAAACCTTAAGGCATTTATAAATATTTAAAGGATTTTTTTTTTTCCTCTCAAATGCAAGGACTACTTGTGTTGAGGGCTGTAAGCATGCTGCTACAGCCATAATGCTTACAGAAAGTTTAAAGTGCAAAGAAAATTTTCCAATGCTTTTTACTGACAGCTTGAAGTCATCTGATTACACTAACCCCTCCTTCCCCAAGTCCTGTTCCATGACTGAATGCCTTTTTTTTTTTAATAAAAATCCAAACAGTCAGTTAAGGTACTTTAAAACCAAAAAACATCTTGAAATGGGCAGAAATTAATCTGACCAAATATTATAATAAACTCATTTGGGAAGACAGATCTTCTTTGCTTGACATTGTCAGCAGCCAAGTGAGGTGTTTTAAATAAAAACAACTTCTATCCTTGAAAGTAACTCCTCTCTCCTTCAACGCGGAAACTGACCTTTAGATTTCTTCCCAAAATGTAACCATTCTAGTTAAAGCATGCAGGAAGGATGAGGTTAGCAATGTCAGTGCTGTACCTTTACAGTTGCAAGAACGTGCCAGGGAGAGACAAAACTGTTCCAGGCAACTGAGTGTGCACAGTCCCCACCTGTCTTGTGTGGCACCATTTCCTGCCTCAATGACAGAGGGAAACTGTGCTGTGAAAAAAGTGCTAAACTGTCCCAGCTCTGCCTAGAGCCATGGATCTCACTCACCCAGCACCAAGGCTGCAGAGGATGATGCTCCCTAAGCTGGGAATCCAGGCTGATCATCTCTTCAAAGCTGGGCTTAAGGAAATGAGTAATGGGCAAAGGATCAAACCTCCATCAAGCCTCTCCTACCACTTCAGCTCAGCCACTCCACCATGCCCTCACCTGGTTTTATTTTGCCATGCCTCTCTCCCTGATGGGCAAGAGGATCTAATGCACTGAGCCACCTGTGGGAAGAGTCCACAGAAGTGTTAAGGACAGTGGGAAAACCCTGGCTCAGGGAAAGGTAGGGTTCAATGATGGAATATACAGCAGCCACAAACCAGCCCAGGAGTTTGGATGTTGGTATCAGCACCATGTAAAAGCTGAAGAGCTTAAATCAATGCAGATAGATCGATCCAGAGCCAACCTGGCTCTGATGACAAAACATCAGGTAGAAGGAAGAGAAGAACCTTGTGTAGGAGAAATCCCACAGCAGCACAGGCTGGAGTTTGGAGGTGTTACAGGAACAGCAAATGATTGGTGGCAGCTCAAATGCAACAGTAGAAAGGAGGAATACAAGCTTACACCAACCCTTGGAGATGCAGTGGACACTTCACACAGCCTCCCCTCGTTGTTACAAAATAAGAAACTGTCTAACAAGGCCTGTGAAATCTAGATACTGGAAGCAGCACAGAGAAAACAAGAAACCAAGTCTGGCAAAGATGGATGATAAACATCCTACTGAAACAGAAAACACAATTCCAAAATAGACTGTGTAAATTTTATCCTCAGATCATTAACTACGAACAATAAACTCCCTCTTCTCTAGTACCAGTTTTACTCAAGCCTTGAAATACTCACTCAAAGGCTAAACAAAACATGAGAACTCCAGGAAAGGACACAACAGGGTTAAGACAATACAATACACTCTGGAAAAATTTAATGGAAGGAAGTGTTACATCTTCCATAAGTTCCCCACATGACGCTTGGGCAAGCCAGCCCTTCCCATGTACGTACATTTACAAGGATTCACTTGTTAGCTCCCCCTAAAGATGCCAGTATGAAGGGAATTTACAGGGCTGTTCCCATTCTGGACTCAGAGGGCTGGTAACCACCCTGCAACTGATACGCACAAGGTGCACAGAGCACACCTGCTGCTGGTTCAGCACAGAATGAGGCAGTTCCCTTTCCCCTGCATCAGACAGGGGTGCTACTTTAGTGTTTCTTGATCCAAAGTTCATAGTCTTACCATGTAGAATGAGAACAAACTGCCTTTCTCAGCAGAAAACATTTTAAAACAGTTTTAAGGATGAGAGTCAGGATGTAGAATTTTACAGTCCATGTTATTTACCATCTCAGATGCTGAGACTCTGCCACAGCAGCTTCCAAGATCCGATTTTTAATTCTCTAATTTGAAGGTGTATTAAAGGTGTTAATTCTTCACTAGACTTTGTTGTTCTTTTTTTAGGCACTCTACTTTAATCATCAGATAAAGGGATTAGAGTCTTACATCATTGTCTAATACCTCTAGAAGAAAACACTACACTAGAAGGATCTTCCTTGGTCTCAGCATCACTATTTTAAAACGTGATCCAATTGTCCCCTTGACAGGTGTTCAAGTTGGTGAAGGCAAACTGTTCTTCACCATTGTAAGGTTAAAAATAGCTACACCAGAAATTAAATCAACTAAACCTGAACAGCAGCCAAAGACCTCTCAGGTTCTGTTATAAAACAAGAATCAGAATTCATAGCAGGGAAGGCCAGAGTAGGCGTTAATGAGCTGCAAGGCTGACAATTACCAAACCACCAAAGTTTCAAACAGCAAACACAGCATTACACAGTGTTGCTCTATCTATCAACATGGTGGAAAACTATTTTCACTCTCTATTTTTGGTATGGAAAAGTCAATAGATCCAGACGTAAAATAAACCATCCAGACATAAAATAAACCTCAGCAGACATAATGACGAAAGTAGCTCATAAACAACAATTTTATTGTCAGAGCTGCTGCAGAAGAAACACCCAAGTATGAAAGGTTGCCTGAGGAACTAACAGGCACCTATAAATTAGGGAAAAGGAAAGATAATCGCAAGGAAAAATATAATCTGGCTGCAATTTCCATGGTACTTTAGGAACAAGTAGCTAGTAGAGGACAGCACGCTGCTAACTTTCCTTGGTTTGGTTAACTAGTTCCAACTCTGCAGAGAACAAGCTGAATGTTCGAGTTAAAATCTCTCTTCAGGAGTTGGATTATGCACTTCAGCACATCTTGGCCCTATACTCTGCCTTCTCCTAAAGAAGTATCTTGCCTCACCAACAACAATAGTTGATAAACTCTAACCAGAAAGGCTGCTCTAAGACACATCCTAAGCATCATGTACAAACTCTTTCTTTGGTTGATAGCCTATTTCCCTGGATAAGGAAGGCAAAGCAACATCCCATAAAACCAATGGAGAGGGTTGAAGGTCCTCCTTGGTACACATGTCCAACAGGGGAATAGTGGGATCACGGTATCTCTCTCTGTAGATAAGATAAGCAAGAAATAATTAGAGAGTTTAAACTCCTATTAGATGCTCTATGAACCTTTCACTTAGGCAATTAATGCTGACGCACCACACGAAATTTCAATTCAGAGAGCAGTAATTGGGGAATTTGGAAGAAATGACAAGCAGGCAGAATCTCTGCCTACAGCAGCTGCACAGAGTCCTCCAGGCTGTGAGATCTCACAAAGCTCACAGTGGTCACTCCACTTCAGAGACTGGGAATTTTGCATGCCAATTCAAAACTAAGTTTGAAATTCTGGAAGAGGTCACACACTGCAACAGAACTCACCACAGACAAAGGAAATTACATCCATGTTCAACCTACTACACCACAAGCTCAAATCCTTAATTCCCTTACACCTTTCCCTAAACTGGCAGCCACAGACTCAACTGAAGGCACGACCTGAAGCAACTGAAGCAGCAGAAAGCAAACTTAAAACAAAAACCAGGGAAGGCATTCAGCTCATATTTACATGACTGATGCTTGCCATTTAACTGGAAAATAAAGTGCCCAAAAATGATTCTAGATCATAGAGAAAGTGTTCATCACGGCTGACAGGGCAGACATCAGTGCAAGGTTGTGTTTGAACTCCAGAACAGATGCTGGAGCAGAAAGACCATAACGATTCTATCAGTGACAGAGGCAGAGAAAATGTCCAACTGATCTTTTTCAAGTTCAGAAGAAGAGTCTTTGCTTTTGATTGTGCTCAAAACGTGAAGAAAAAGATGTACATGTGCACAGTGGAATTTGGCAATCCCCTACTTCTTCATCCTTTACCAGCAGTATTCAAACATTTTCAAAAATTTTGATGCCTGAAAGTGGGGTGAATCCCAACTGCACTGTCTGGAGCATCTGTATGAGAAGTCAGATGCAAAGAGCAGTGCTGAAGGGAAGCAGTTCATAATCCCACTGATGTGCTCCCTTCACCCCCTTATGCACCCCCTTCAGCTGAGGTACTACTGAGAGAAAAGAAGTACAACAGATTTGAGAAGAAAAGCAGAAGACAACTTCTCAAGTCCAGCAGAAGCTGCTGAGATGTCTTCTCACCATCAGAAGAAAACCCAGTGTTTCTTGCACCACAGGTAAGACAAATGCTGGGTCTTTTCCTCTAACTTCAAAGTAACCACAGGCAGCTACAACTACAAGATGTTGTCCCCTCCTGCTGCTCAAGTTCCCCAAACCAACACAAGTTTTACATGAACCTTGCCAGAAGAGTTTGACCAAGTCACATAAACAAAGTGAAAGACAATCTCCAAAGAGACTGTACCTTGTGCAGCTTAAACAGAAGCAGCATTTCAACACTGGTATTAACATTAAACACTAACATCTGTTCTTGTTAAAAATCAGTATTTTTGCTAATTAAAAACATTCCTTTATAGAAGTGAAATGCACATGTTGATTTTCCACTATAATTACAGAAGGCCATTTAGTTTCAGTGACCCCATGCAAAAAAATCCAATCCCAACAACAGCAAACTTACCAGTGCTACTGTCATCTCAATGCTCCGATGTTCCCTCTACTTGACTCCCTGTTAGGGAAAAAGCAAAGTGGTGGACAAAGGGGTGCAGCGACAGGCTGGATGACACCAAAACCTGTCTCGTGGCTGCTTCTCACACAATGCTTTGTCTCGTGCCAGTGAGGTAGCTGATCATTCTATTGCTGTGTGCGTCGACACACCGACCCCTCTACGTGGTATGTGGAGAGCAGGGTGAGGTCACAGCGTTCATCTGAACCACAGGCAGCAAAGACCTGCTGTCCCATTCTTTACTCTGGAGAGGAAGCAGGAAGGGTATAGTCCTCAAGGGTTCACCCCAACCTTTCCCATCACCATAAGGCCAAGGGCCGTTGATGGGGTTCACTCCTATACAGGCATCCCTGCTTGTTCAGCACTGTGCTTCATCCACTGGGGCACCAGGAAGCCTGGCAAGGGTTGAAGGAGGAAGACAGACAGTATTGGGAAAGCTTGAAAATTAAGGTTTTAAAATATACAAAATGTAACACACTGGAAAAAGTTTAAAAGTTGCAAGACAAGAAAGGAAAAGAAAGAAATATATGAGGTGAGGAGAAAGGGCTAGAAGATGGTGGGAGAAGACTCCAGCTTGGGACAAGGAGCAGGTTAAGTCTAGTCAGCACTACTCCCTCTGGTAGCCACTCAGTTCCACCTCATCCTTGCGGCGACGCTGTGTGAAGAGGGAGCTGAAGGGATAGAGCTTGGCTTTGGCCTGGAAGCGCTGCCCGGCAATGTCGATCTCATACTCCCCCTGGTTGATGAAGTCAGTCGTCACCACCAGCTCCTCTCCTGTCTTCTCATCAAAGTTGTGCACGAAGCCGAGGCAGACATGGCGCTCCAGAGTGTAGCTGTAGGCACTGCTGGTGGTCTTGCCCACGTAGCGGCCGTTGCGGAAAATGGGCTCCCCCCACCAGGGCCAGACGTCCATATCTGTGTCATGGTCCTCAAGAATGAACATGGTAAAGCGCTTGCACACTCCGTTCTGCTTCTGTTCCAACAGTGCTTCCTGCCCAACAAACTCCATCCCCTGTGGGGAAAAGAAAACATCAGGGGACGTGAGAAACATGAACTATGGCCGCTGCTGAGTTGAAGCAGACCAGCGCGGCGACACAAGGGCAATTGACACTTGAAACTTATGTCTTATCAGAACGGGCTGCTTCTACATGCAAGAAGCCCAGCTCAGACAGAAGCTTTCCTGTCCTATTTGTTGTTCCAGATATTAAAAGACACAGAAATGTTTCTGAAGTGGGCCTTTAAAAAAATTATTTTAATTTTCACTGCACTTTGTCATTCTAGTTTTTGCCATTTTTCTGGTTCCAGATGTCTATCAAGCTTTACAAACCAGAGGGAAACTGTAACTAACATGAAATTTGTATCCCTAGACACTACATTCCCTTCTTGAATTGATACAAGCATTTGTTTTGGCTCATGCAAAAACAGAAGAAAGAAGACAACAAGCCAGTGACAGCAACAGCACCTGCCACTGGGAAAGCAAAATACAACTCTATGCTGTTCCATGTTTCAGTAAAAACAGAGAACTCCCATCTTTTAGTAAAAATAGGAAACACCTGTTCTTGGTGCCTAGCCTTCTATTTAATATCATTAAATGCCACTTGATGCACAAGCTGGCTTTTGCTTCACCAGATAGGGAAAACAGCTTGGAGAAACATGAACTCTGAGCACCTGTAAGGTACAGAGCACTTTCTGCCACACTAAGCACTGCATGCATCAGCAGCGCTGGACACTACACAGATCACTGGGAATGCTGCCCAGGAGGGAGAAAAACAGTACTTTTGAAGTACAAGAATATATGTTATAGCTAGGCACTGTACACAGTTCCATCAAAACAATGACACATCTATCTGCTTAGCTGGCAGCCTTTTTAGTTCTGCTCTCCCACAAACCCTGTGCAGGAGGTGGTGTACCTTGTCCAGCTTGACCTGGAACTCGCGTCCACACTCCATAGGAGTGGTAAAAGCATCCAGATCCTGGCCCCAGAATGCAAAGAACTTCTCAATGCGCAGGCTGCGGAGCGCGTAATAACCGGCATTCCGGATCCCGTACTTCTGTCCCATGTTCATCACCTCGTTGTACACATGGAGGGCATACTGCAACGGAAGGGGGAAACACAGACTGCCAACAAGAAAAGAGCAGCACCTGACACCACCAGGGAGAGGTCACTGTCCCCCACTGCTGGAGCACAAGAGCTCTGCCCAACTGGAACACAACATAAAAGCAGGAAAGCTCCTCCTGGTGCCTGCAGGCAGCTTCCTCGTGGTGCAAACCAGACATCTCATCACCCTGAGTCAACTCAGAAAATGTTTCCAATTATGCAAGCAACTGCTTTAATTAGCTCAGGTTGCAGTGTACTCTTACCTCTATGGGGATATAAAGTACGAATCCAGGTTCTCCTGTGTGAGTGATACTCATCACACGGATGCCATTAGCATAGCCCACGCTCATCTCCTGCAGAACCAGAGGGAGTGAAATCATCTAAACTGGAACACAGCACAGAGATCCAGAAGGAGCACGATGCATAACACATCCAGACTGCCCAGCCTTCTCTCCCCTTTGCCATCTTCACATACTTGCATAAAAATTCAAATAGTGATGTCACCTTATCCACACTTGTTAATCACTTCATGACACTTGGCAATAAGCCTTGGACCTAGGTCAGGACACAGGGTGTATTCTAGATACAAGACAGAAGTTGAATACCATCTATCTGCTCAGGCTTTTAATGTGACAGGAGACAGTGACGCCTGAGTCACCCATCCCAGCTGCCCCTCTGACAGCTTCATAATTGATTATATGAAATATGTCAAGATATCAAATGACACCAGGTCTACAGTGAGAAGAATACTGAAAACAATCACATATTCACCTATATATTTAGCAAGCAGAACCCAAAGAGAAGTGAGCCTAGTGAGTTCTTTACCAACCTAGCTCAGTAACTGCAGTAAACCTATACGTAAATCTAAATTCTCCTCCAATTATCCAAAATATAATTCTTCATCTCCTTCCATGCATGCTTTGAAAAACCTCGAAGGGTGAGGAGGGTGGAAGCACAGTCACACACCTTGCAAAAGAGAGAGGGAAAGTGCTCTGCAGTCATCGGGGCATAGGACAACTCTGACAAGACATCCACAGCACGGGGACCGATGAGATTAAGAGCTAAAGAGGGCAAGAAAACAGCATTAGGATGAGATTGGAGGAGTCTTGCCCTGTGTCTAATGTAATGGCCCAATTTCTAAAATCTTAACGTTTAGTGAACTAATAGGTACGTTTACATTTAAAAACAGAGAAAAACAGTCATTAAACTCTCTCTTGACAGTCCACAGTAAAGGAAAGCCGTCTTCCAGCTCATGGCTTGCCAGAAGGAAGTCCCTGAATTGCTGTTTTCATCCAAATGTTTGGAAGGGAGACCAGGTCACCACTCCAGGAACATTAAACAATCAACTGGCATGCAGCACAAGGCACCATTTGTGATTGTGGGCTAAGCAGATCTGCTTTCAGTCACTTCTTACCTGTGTATTTCCAGGTCACATCCTCCAGGGTCAGGTTGCTGTCATCAGGCAAGTGATTCTTCAGCCAAGTCCAGCAATGGACTTGCTGGTCAGTGGGGGAAATCATGAAGAAGCTGGAACAGACAATCAAAACCAAGAAAACAATGAATAGACAGCCACAAGGTGAATCAGTTCATTCTTTGTTCATCAACCACCAGTGCCATTCATCAGCTTCCAAGCTAACAGGACTCCAAAACAAGGTGGTTTGTGAAAACCACCGCTAAAGTTCCTGGATCAATGCCATCACATCTGTCACGACAAGAAATCCCAGACTTCGAGCATTTAGCAGTGGTTTGGTGAGAAGTGGCTAGACATGGAACACAGGGAGTTCCACAGAAAGTTGACAGAGTATCTCAAAAGTCACAATCATTTTGCAGAAGAGACTTGCAGCTTTTCACCGCCAGTGATTCTGTCTGCTCTGACAATCAGGAGTACATGGTTCACAAAGCAATTTCTTGTTTCTGCAAAGTCTATTCACGCACAATGGCAGTTATTATTAACAGTTTCCAAAGACAGAACTCCACTTCATAGAGGAAAATGAGCTACTTGTGTGTGTGTCTGATACAAACTGTGAGTTAAAGTACATTACTGACAGAGAAAACATCTGCAGAAATGACTAAGCAAGGAGGGAAGCTACTGGTTTCATGCAGAGAAGGCCAATACTTTTAAACAATACATGAATGCAGACAGAAGTGAAAGAAAAGCTGTTTCTAACTGAAAGAGCAGCAAAGAAAGCTTTTGCATCAATACAATAAAAACACAAACACAAAACTGTCCAGAGAATAAAACCAACACTCAGCTGGGACATGGACATGAACAGGTTTTAAAAAACGAGAAAGTTTTTTTATTCAATGCCAAAGAGAGCCCAGACTGGTGAGTCTAAGGATGAAATCCTGTGATCATGTCAGTTTGCATCAGAGAACACAAAAAGAGTGATGAGAGACCGCAGAGCTGAGAACTAGAGTCCCTATACTGCAACACAAATTGAAATAATCAAAAAGTTTGGTCAGAAGCCAATGAGAAACCATTTGGTTTGCACTTAAAATGGCTACTTAATAAACTACAATGACTCCTGAAAACAATTTGTATTTCAACTGAGATAAACATCTGAAGATCTAACATTATAGAGGAACATAGATTTCCTCGAAATCTCAGAAAAAGGCTTATTTTCCTCGATGTTTGTAAATTCAGAAGCTCCCTTTCATTTTGGTTCCTGAATTAGGAATATAAGTGGAGAATTCAGACTTTTTAGCTTGTGGTGGTGACAAAAGGTTATGATCTTCATTAAGAAGTCCCTCAAACAGCCAGAGGGTGATGGCTAAAGATGCTGTCGGCACACCCACCTGCGTTTGCTGAGCCGGGCTATGCTGCAGTCGTTCTCATACCCGCCTTTCTCATTAAGCATGCCTGTATGCACAACATGCCCAACTGGCACATCCAGGTCATTAGAGAAGAGATACTGCAGACTCTCCAGGGCCTCATCTCCTGTGGACTACACAAATCAAAAGGGAGAGAAAGTCAGACAAGCTGTCTGAGCAACATAAATCCACTGGGGCATTTTAAGATTGCATCAACATCCTGGCCCAAATGATTTCAATTTGTAATGATAGTGACACTGATGTCTTGAGAGTAACAGGACACAGTGATGACACAGTGCCAGAGGTTAATTCTGTGTACAGACTAAGATGGTATTTCTATAAACTGGGCTCTCAAGAGACAAAAACCGATCTATGCTAAATACTGTGGCACAACCTGAACCTGGTCATACAGCGTGATGACTTCTATCTATCCTCAGCAGGTCATAACAGAATTTTGCAAAAGCAGGCAATAATACATCAAAGGGTCACCCCTACCCGGCGGTACTTTCCGAGGTACTTACACTTATTTCAAACTTGGTAAAAGACGACATGTCAATAACACAAACAGCTTCCTTACAGCACTTGACTTCGGCACCCACAATATCAAACCAGTCTGGTTTGTAAAAGGTTTTGCTGTGATCCAAATCCAGCAGATCTAATATAAAGAAGAATCCAAGGAAAAATTCATCAACTGGATGCACTAAGATCTTACAGAGACCATTACAGAGACCAATCAAGAAGCACCGGGCAGAGGAAAACACGATCTTACCACTCCCAGGTGGCACAAAGTACTTGACTCTCTCAAATCCATGCTTCTCCATCCACCTTGCTCCCTGTGCATCCAGGCGGTCGTACAACGGTGACGTGCGCAGCTGCCTGCCAGTCTGGAAGTCCCAACGGGGAACTTTCAGATCATACATGAGGGCTGCAATGGTCACAAAGATCCCTTATTAGGCAGAGAGATTATCTTTATCTAGACTTTTCTTTCAGATTATCAATAGTTACTGGTATCTGAACCATTAATAAAACTCCCTCTAAACAGTTCCAACCTTTCTTTTCTGTTTTTGAAACCAACGAATCTGTTTTGATCCATTTAAAATCAGAGTAACAATATTTGCACAGAATGTTTATATTCATAGATACTTATGGTCTCTTGACAATACTGCAAGATAACAAAAACTCTATTTTTCATGAAGTCATGTTGACAAGCATTAATTATGCAGGATTCTTCCCTGGCAGTGCACTATATCAGACAGTTATTTTGACAGTGCTAATCCTGGGGTAGGCAACCCACAGCTACAGGGACCATCTAATCTGCTTTCTTAAATATTGGCAATTCAGTCTTTCCTCTCTATTCACGCATTTTCAAGTGGCTCCTGTATCTGTTCAGCCAGTATAAAATATTTTTATTTAGAAAACACGTTACTCTAACAAACACTGAGCATCCTCCTTGACTACCAGTGCAGAGTAATAGCTCAAAGATGCTTGAATACTATTTTATAAACGTTAAGATTCTATCGAGATCATAAACTGCTTGAAAGTGAAAATAAGCCTAATATTTCTTATTGAACACTTCTACAATTTCTGCCTCATAGGTAATGAATTAATGGATTTATTAGCAATATCTGGTATTGGTACTCCTGAAAGAGGGAAGAATGGATTGGAATGGGAACATAACACTGGAGAAATTGAATACAATACTCCTCCTGTAACAACTAAAGTGATTCTGTAGCTACCCAGAACTGAGGTTTGTACTGGAAAAGCAACTGCAGAACAATGCACAGAGCTTAAAGGGATTTTTCTGGAAGGAAGGTCAAAGCATAAGGTTTTTATTTCCTGAATACAGGAGGGCTAAGAGGTTTACCCAACCTCCCTGCTTTCATCCAAACACATGTTTTTAGTTTAGACTTGGTATTCAAAGAATTGCTCTTGTTATGCAACCTGTAGAGCACTTTATACTTCTATTTGAAACTTGGAAAGGAGGACAGACAGTCAAACAACAGGAGGGAATGAAATATGGCTTTATACAGAAAAAATGGCATCTCTATTCTGCAAGGTATTTTTTGCAAACTGTCACAAGAAAGCAGAATATGTCTACAAAGGCTTCCTGAATGATGCAAAATAACTGGGTCACATAGCCATAAGTTGGAAGTGACAGTATTTCCACACTGTAATGATGTAAAAATGTTTGAGACAGCATAATATTCCCAGTTAAGACCTTGGCATTGCTTTATTAGGCTGGAGTCCTACAGCAGAAAAACAGCACAGAGCAAAGTACAAACAGCACTTTCTAAATTAAAATTAATAAGGACACCACTAATATAAAAAAAAAAAACAAGCCAAACTCCTAAACATCCTTTCCTTTCTCCTAGGAAAGGGTGTTGCTACAAAGGAGGTCAAGAAGAAAGAAAATGGTTCTTGGAGTGATGACAGAGGAGAGACAGTGGAGCAAAGGGGAAAATCTTAGACATCCTGGCCAGAGCTGACTGCAGAGACCTCACTTACGCATGACTTCCATCACTCGGTGACGGAGGAAAGTGCGACTGCTCTGAAGGGTGCCAAAACGTTTCAGGTCCAGGGGCCACACATTTTCTGATGGATACCCATTTACTATCCACTCTGCCAGGTACCTGATGGAAGAAGTAAAAAAAGACTGAGATATCAGTCAGTGTTTTAAGGGAAAACGTTTAGTTTTAAAGTCAGAAGCAAAGCAATTGAGACATGAGAATTTCTTGCAATAGGGAGAGAGAAGATAAGTAATATGGTATTCTAAACATCAGCAGAATCTGGAAGGCTTTCCTCTATAAAACCCATCCTCCAGATTTCCAAACTACTAGTTGTCCATGAGGATGAAACATACAGGGCATAAGGAAATCAAGGACATGTAGTAAATGAAGCCAGAGCCTGGACAGGTAGCCTGGCTGACATTGTGAGGTCCTCAGGTTCTGCCATAAAAGAAGGTGCAAGTACATTTTGGTTGGAGTTGGAAGGCTTCTGCTTTGTCCTTTTTCAGTGCCTGGTGTAGGTTCAGCCACAAAGCATCAGCTTTTTTATTTCAGCAGGAAGTGCTAGCCAAGTTATGTTTAACTGTATTTCCAGCAGTGAAGGAGGAAGGCATTCTCCACAGCTAAAGGACACAGGCTCTGTTCACAGTCAGTGAACAACAAAACAAAGGGGTTTGGAACTGATCATGGAAAGTTACACTAGCAAGCTAAGCTGCTTATTTTGGGGCTGTAGTAACAAATGGACAAATGGTGCTTCTATCTTCAGAAACTGCTTTGATTCTTAAGAGAACCTCACTGCAAAGGTTCTCTTTATTTTATGTGACAAAAAAAGATCTTGAGTTGTTTCCCCAGTGAGTGAAATTACTAGACAATGGACAGAAACTAGTGGAGACAAATGCAGATACTAATATCCACCATGAAAGAAAGAGCAGCTTTAGAAGTTTGTGTGGCAGAAAGAATGCTGGGTCACCAAAACCAAATGACAGAGGGAGCAACGATCATCATCCCAGCAAGCAACTTTGCTGCTGGGAGCCTTCCCAAGTATTTGGATTAACTCAGGAATTGGATTTTACTAGGAAATTATTCCACCCCTTGCATACTGTAGGGGACAGTCTTTAACTACTAACAGCACTAGCATTGCATATGTGGTGCTTCATGAGCATCACATTCACCCTGCTTTCGGAGGAATTAACTGCTGTGTCAACTTGAATGATCTAAAAGCTTCAATCAAATCATAAAGGGGATCATGAAGGACATATAATGAGGAAATACATGCTTTGCTAAGCTTTGCTCTCTTCCTGGTAGTTTAAAAAAAATCAGAGCAGTTACAGAATCACAAAACATCCTGAGTTGCAAAGGACCCACAAAGATCATAGAGTCCAATTCCTGGCTCCACATAAGACACCCCAAGAATCCCATGTGCCTGAGACCACTGTCCAAATGCTTCCTGAACTCTGTCAGGCTTGGTGCTGTTACTGCTTTCCTTGGAAGCCTGTTCCTATGCTCAACGACCTCCCTAACCACCTAAACCTCCCCTGACACAACTCTGAGGAAGCTTACTTGATCCCCAGCTGATCACCGAGTTGTGATGCCAGAGTGTGCGGGACAGGAGGAAGAGCCCAACACAGATTTGGAAGATAATCAGAACATGGCAACTGCGAGGTGACAAACACCAACCAGAACATTCTATACAGTAGGACCACTTCAGCAGTCTGTTTTCTTGGTTAAGGCCTTACTTACACACACACACACCAGTGATAGACCACTTACTTGCCTGCTCCCCCACCATACGAAATACCAGCCGAGTTCATGCCAGCCAGAACGAAGTAGCCGCGTGCGGTGGGCGACTCTCCCATGATGCATCTCATGTCTGCTGTGAAGGCCTCTGGGCAGTTCACCAGCTGCATGATCTGCAGAGCCTCCAAACCCGGCATCCGGCGCAGCAGGGAGCTCAGAAGTGGCCCTAGGACACAGGATAAGAAAGAGACCAAAAGTCACAGTCTTCAGTCTCAAACATGTTTCAGCTGCTTCACCTTCACCCTGGACAGCACGTCGGAGGCACGCTGTTGTCTGAACAGGTGGAAACTGCTCCCATGTTTGGATACAGTCACAGGAGAAACTGTTGACCTGCTGGAATCACTCTACTCAAAATGGATGACAAAGCATTCCATAAGAGCAACCAGACTGACCAACACCAAGAACACGGTATTGTTTTCAACAGTGCAAGAGCACTGTTCAGTTTTGTTAGGGAAAATAATAGAAATAGGCATTAAATAGATACCTAGCAAGGAGTGAGAACAGGCAAATCTGTGACACTTGTCTCATGTATACTGCCAGCCTCCATCTACCATCAGCTCAGAGAATTTTCTAAAAACCTGGCACGTTTTCCCTATTCAGTAACCCCTAAGCCAACCTCTCTTCTAAAGTACTAGACCACTCTTCCTCAACCTCATGAAAATATCCTACAGACATGGACAAAGGAGTTCCACATTTTGTATCTGTTGTATGAGGAATCACCACCTTTTGTTTAAAATTCACACTCAGTTAATTTTTTTTGATGCCTCTCAGTTGGCATATTAGAAGAGACAGTGAGCAGGAAATCCCCATCTAGCCTGTCCATCTAATTCCAGATTCCACAGACCTCTGTTTGCTTCCTTTCTGTCATCTTTTCTCAGCCCAGTCACTCCTTTCTTGGAAACTGTTCTGAGCTTCGACCAGCCTCTTGCTACTCTGCCACTAGGCCTTCTCCAGTCCTATGATACCCTCTGGAGACAGGCAGCCTAGAACAAGAACTAGTGTCTGGCAACCAAGGATTTGGTGTTGCATAACAACTGAGTTTTTTGCCCCTTTCCTAATAATTCCTAACTTGTCTTTTGCTTTGACTGCTGCTGCACTGGTATCTTTAGAGAATACAACCAATACAACCTCCAGGTCTGTTCAAAGCCCATCATGTCGCATGGTGAAAACAAGACCATCCCCACACCCCCCCACACACTTGCGTCACTTCACATTTATCCTCATTGAATTTCCTTGCTGCTTCATTGCCCAGTCACGCTGGAAAAGTCCTTCAGCACCTCTTCACAGTCTGACATTTCAGAGTGTTAATAAAGGGGTAAGGTATCTACTTGGCTTTTCTTGCCCAAAAGTTACATCTGTTTAGTCTTAAGGATTTTTATGTGTGGCACTCAGCACTGAGAACACTCCTCAGCTTTAGGCACAAGCAATAAAATAACCAGATTTCACATTACCTAAGAAACAAATATTTCTGACCTGCTCTTTCTCTTCCTTCTCACAAGCATGAGCATTCCAGAATGAGAGCCAGACACTTTTTTTATTGATAAAAAGAGAGATCAGTGTTAGACTTGCTCTCATACCTAGCCCAATTTAAGCAACTGTACAGGCTATTTTAAAATCAAAAGGTGTTCCAACAACAAAGATCAAAGCAGTAATACAAGAGCTCAAGCCTGAGGAACTGCAGCCCTAGAAAAGGATCAAGTATTGGCTGAGTAAGCTCTGACTCTGCTCAACGTTTGAATGGATTAAAGGGTAATGCTGGAGCACAGTGGGCAGCTGCTTCCAAAACTTGGGCAATTTGTGGGTGCCGGCAAGCAGCGCCTTTTCATTTCAACAGTACCTAGAAAACCAAAAAGGAGGTGGATGTAGAGCTTGAGCAATTCATTACTTAAACTAGTATCCTCAAGCAAGTCTGTAGGCAACTAGAGATCTAAAAACTTCTAGCATACGCCAGCACAAAACCAGTACCCCATCCTGGCTCCAACCCCTGGAGTTTAAACTTTCATAGTATCGATATGGTGTCTCAGAAATCAAAGCAAAATTAATCAATTTAACCTGTGGAGTAGCTGGAAGAACATATCACTGCAGAAGGAAATCAGTGAAATTCTATCCATGCCTAGAGTCACCAACAGAGGCATGTACATTCACAAGGGATTCAAAGAGCTCTGACACAAGGGAAAAACTGGATTCCTCAAAATAAAGCAAACTTGAAGAGGGCACACAACAGCTTACCAGACATTAAAGGGCTGTGGGGGGTGAAAGAAAAGGACTCCTAGACCATGCTATGCTTTCCTACAGCAAGAACTCTCCAAGTACATACAGAATATAAAAATAGAACCAAATAAAACAGGAAGAGAAAGAGAACAGTTGGAATACAATAAACCACCACTGTCAATGGTGGGATGAAGTGTGGGAAGCCGTAACAGCGAGTGCTGTCCACATAGCAACTGCCACTGATAGAAATGCACTTGGCAGTCGCTGCTGAAGAAAGCTGCAGAAACAAAATACCATGGGTATGTGGCAGGTCAACAGTGTTGATCTACTGCGTCACAAGAGGAGCAGCATGTGGCACTGACAGTCAAAAATCAACTGAGATGGTAGAGCAATGCTGGGAAGTTTATGTAGTACCTTGCTGCACTAAAGGAAGTTAATACATGGTGAGGGTTAGTCAGTATTTTTAAACAATACACTGATATCATAGAATCACAGAAACTTGGAATGGTTTGGGTTGGAGGGGACCCTAAAGCCCATCTCATTCCAAAACCCCAGCCATGGGCATGGACACCTTCCACTCGACCAGGATGCTCCAAGCCCCACCCAACCTGACCTCTTAACACAGGGATGGGCAGCCACAGCTTCTCTGGGAAACCTGTGCCAGGGCCTCATCACTCTCACAGTAAAGAACTTCTCCTTATTATCCAATCTAACCCTGCTCTCTATTAGCTGGAAGCCATTCCCCCTTGTCCTGGCACTTCAATCCCTTGCCTCTCAAGTTCTCCTGGAGGTTCCCTTCAGGTGCTACAGTCCTTGGTAAAGAGGTTTTCTGCAAACTACTGGCATACAAAGAGGTGAATGAATTTGAGAGAACATTCATTTTTCCAACAGGTCAGCAAAAGTCTGCACTGTCACAAACTCTGCCTTCTGCAGAAGCCATGTGTTTCACTGCTGTGGAAACCTTTTCTTCCCTAACATACCAAAATGATCCCAGTCCTCTTGAAGGTTCTGAATCTCCAGCTGGTTTCGTCCCTCTGTGAAGAGAGGTTTGGGGTTTTTCTCAAAGCCTCCTGAGAGGATGCCACCCTGCCAGTTGCGTATGTAGATCCTGCCATCTGGGTCCACAACAGCTGCAGAGGAAAGAAAAGAGGTGGGAAGGGAATTGAGAGAGGGGATATCCATCTCAGGCTGTCATCCCACAAAAACCAAGGATGGGGGCTGGTGACATGCTGGGCCAACCTAGTGGCCTCCTGAGAGGGGACAGTCTCAGTATCCCAGCCCCACACTTTTAGTGTTCTGGGCCTCATGTGACACCTTGGTGAAACAGCTTAGATTACTAAACCATTAGATCCCATCCCAATCACGCATGTTAAATTTGGGCAGAAGAGAAATTTGAATTGAACCTGAGGAGCTCCAAGCCAGCAGGGACAGTGTTTCCAGGAGAGTGGACACAAGAGGCATTCAGATCCCCTGTGGCACTGATAAACCATTATACTGGCTTAGTTCCACTGAAAGTGCACCCAAAACCACACCTTCCATCATGTGATGTCCTGCCCTCTCCCCTATTTCTCTTCCTGTACTAAGAATAGTTAATTTTAACAGGGATGCCTCACAGATCCAGCTTGCTGAAGACAACCAGCACAGAAGTTAGGCAGCACTGGGGTGAGGACAAGCAGTCAGGTCTGGACTGCTTCTTCCACTGGTCAAACTTGAAGTATTTATGATACTCCACCTGATGTGTTCCAGAGCAATTTTTGCCATGTACAGAAAAGTTGCACATATGAATATATTTATATATATTTGAGGTTTCTAATTAGACAAAAGTGAAGCACTAGGACTCTGGACAGAAACCTGAATTCTCTGGAGTGTATATACACTACTGACTAGAAGCAGAAAATCTTATTAACAACTGAGAGTAAATAAGCAAAGCTTTCTACTTCCCCACACAGTTTTCAAACACAAAGGCTTTTTTGTTTTTTTAAGAGATCCAAAAGCCAGAACATGAGGGAGGAGCAATTACCTCAAGTGTCTGGTTGCCCCTACAGCTCATAGACATGTAAATGCCATTGTAAAGCCTTAGCTTCAGTTGGAGGAAAGGAATAGATGGGCCATTTGGGGCCAGCAGCCTGCAAGGAAAACACAGTGCCAAGGCTAGCACTCTCTCCAGCCCACAAAAGCAACAATCCAAGTCTCAGACACAAAACTAGAGTCAAGGACATTCTCCTGCTAAGTTAATGAACTCTGAAAATCATTTTCTGCAGCAAAAGCTTTCCCAAGAGTAAGGAAAGATATTATTTTCACCACTGAAAGAGGATATTCAGAGCAATTCAGTGAGAATGTACTTCACAATCCCAAATGAGCGGAGGACCGACAGCCTGAGGTTTGCCTTTTTGCCATAAACTACACATCTAACCTTGGAAAGGTAGGTATAATTCACCAAGAAAAGTGAAGGAGAGCTGAAGAATCCTGAATCCTTACTCGGTAAGCTGCTTGACAGAGGCTCCTTCAAAGGGTGTGTCAGGAGGTAGAAGTGTTCACAGGCATGGAGTGGGATATGGACTGGCTCCTCCCCAGAGTGGCCCAACTCATAGGCCCACTGAAATCAAAAAAGTGCATGTCAGAATAGAAAAGATGAATACCAGCTCCAGTAAAAAAGGCAAGACATAAGCACAGCTCACCTCTGAGTTTGCTTTTATAAAAGACCACAAAAGATTTGGTTCAGACTCCTAGACCTTAAACAGACTTTTTTTTCTCTCTTCTTAAAATTTGAATTGTTTTGGATAAAGATTGGTTTTCTGTTCCCAACAAAAAAACCTAGAAAAGTAGACCCCTGACTCAAAACTAAGAAGTATCAGCTTACAATACAAAAGCAAAACAAGATCTGTAGACCAAAGTCAGCACTAGGTTTAGCATCTAGAAGCAGAATAGTCAAATTTTCAAGAACCTGTACTAAGATCCCTTACTAACAAGAGGGACAGCTGCTAGCTGAGAAACTCCAATTGTCAGGTGTATTTTCCCATGGAGAAGGGATGACACTAAGGAAGAAAAAGAAAACAGATTTTTTTTTTTGGGGGGGTGGGATGTGAAGAGAGAGAAGAGTAGCGAGGGACTTAACTGTCTCACTAACAGGCAAAGCAAAATTCTTCCTGTCAGAAGGGTGCACCTCCCAGGAGAGAGACCACAGGCAGAGCTGTACCAACAAGCTGCAGGTGCTGCTCAGCAGGTTAATGCCAAGCCCTTAGTGCCCAGCAAACAGCAAGCACTGCTCTTGGTCCTTCACACCCCAAACTGGGCTGAGCAGCTCAGTAACATGACTTCGATCTACTCCAGTAAACCAAAGCATAAATCGTTAAAAAAGAGGAAAGCAAAACAATCAAACAAAAAAAAAAAATCCTGAGAGAAGTGCACATATTCTTAAACAATGGGAACAAGAAAAAAATAATTTAAATAATTCAACCTGGCCAGCACAGTTGACAAAATACTGGCACTGAATTCGCCCTCTGTCGGTCTCGACTCCAGTCACACGTCCCCTCTGGACCGTGACGTGACTGACACTCGTCCGTTCGTGGATCTGGACACCTGGAGGGGACATCAGGGAGTCAGTACACAAGCCTTCTTTTTAATATGTCAGGCTGTCAGCTTTAAACCCTTAAACTCAACCTAACTGCTTATTTTAAGACAAAATTTCTACTCTTAACACAGTAATTCTTAACTGAAACCCTGTTATTTGTAAAGCATCACATGTACAATTTGTACGTAATTTAAAGGCTGGTATTGTGAAGAGCTACAGTCTTTTTTTCCCCCATGTGACAAAGTGGGTGATAAATACACCCTACTACCAATAATAGTCTCATATCCCTAGTCTCAATATCCATAGTCTCAACTATGGATTTCTTTCCATTACAATTTTTTTTTATGCAACGAAGTCTGTAGTTTCAGTTGGCAAGACTAAGTTCCCATAAAAGAATCATTTTGTGAAAAAAAATAAAATCAACAAACAGTATGCAAAAATAAGCTAAACTGAAAGACACTGAAAGGTATCTTCCTAAGCAGCTTCTTACAATATGATGGACTTTCACCCTTAATGACCTTTATCCCTGTTATCAGATCTAATCTTTCTCCCACTTTCAAAGCATTCCAAAATTGCTGAAGTGCTGAGCAAGCAGCATAATTACTGTATTTCCAAACCCTACATAATTTCTGCATTTCCAGAGCACATGTGCCAAATGAAATATTCCACAAGGCTCACTCACACCTTTCATTTGCAGGTAATTGACTACTTTGATGTGTAATTTTGAGCCAGGTCCTATGAGGGAAAGAGAGTGTGCTTATTCAGAGAAATATGTAACCAAGGACAACAAACAGGTACTTAATCTATCACAGCAAATCTGTGAAGATTCAGGCTGTAAAAAAAATAAAATCAGCCTGTTTATTGAGAAAAAATAGATTTAAAGAATCTGAACTTCACCAAAATAACCGAGTTTGGTCTTCGGTGCTCAGTTGGAATATCAAGAGATGCAAAACCATCATTTTCTTTTATGGAAAGAATGTAACTATCATGCAGGGGAGCACTCATAGACAAAAAAAACTCCTACCATTCCGTGAGGCAGCTGTTGCCAGAGCCAGACTCACATTGGCAGATGACACGAGTGCATCTTCTGGCACATACATGGCCCCCACAAGGTCATGGATGTTGATCAGCGGGTGGAGCTGTACCGCTTGCTTTGGGGTGATAATTTCACATGGTATCCCCGTCACACTGTCACAGAACACAAGAAACAATGTCATCTGTCCTGCAGGAGGGCTGGTGCAGAGTTCAGATGAGCTCATACGTACTTGAGCGACGCAGCAATGCGCTTCAGAGAGATCAGTCGGTCCTGAGTCTGAGCCAGAGAAATGGAGCCTGTCTTCGTGTACCCTAGGGCAGTGACCAAAGCCAAGTTAAGATTTTGAATTCCTCTTCATCTCAGACCCACTGCTCTAACATAAAGGCAGGCCTGCTGCGTTCACAACTCAGGAGCCTGCAAATCCCAGATCCTTAAATAACTTTCGAACATTTATCAGCTATTAGTTAACAGCTGCATGAGAGCAAACTTGTCAAAAAAGCAATTTAATTTTGACTTGTGCTCTCTTTCTACTTCATAGTCATGTTTATTTTAAAAAAGTAAACTTCACACATGGAGAGAGAGAAGTTACTGGCCAAAAAGTGATCTAATATTTACTCAGAAGAATAAAACTTCAACAACTAAAAGCAGACATTTTGTGACTCCTACACCTGGCATTAGACTAGTATTCATCTTAATTTCAGGTAGTTATTAATCTCTTTTGAGTCTGACACACATCATAAGTTCTTGTCAGCAGAGGGATTTCAGTGACCAAGTTCTTCCTATCAGGTACGTGCTCAAACATTCTGGAGGGAGAGGAAGGATTTCAACCCAACCTTTTCTTGTTATTTCCAGGGTGAGATCCAGCTTTGCCTATGCTTCAGTGCTCCTGTTAACCACCTTCTCTTTTTGAGAAGTGAACTGATGCACAGAAAAGGCCATTTGCTCCAATCACTGCAATACACTTTTCAGTGTCCTTGTGAAAATTCCCCTGTGTTTGCTCAAGTTAGACAACATGCAAACTGTCACAGTTTGCGGGCAGCCTGCCTTGGGTTTGCCCATGAGATACCCTTCTGCCCATTCTGATTACAGTAGTGACTTCCCTTTGCATCTCATTCAGTCCAAAAGTATTGTTTTTTTAACAGGAACTTCCAGACCTTAAGACACTGTAAAACCCCTTGTATTTCAGTGTCACTGCTCGAAATCCCAGAGATTTCTCAGTGATGACACTGTCAGTACCTGTTTGCACTCCTGTCTCCTGCTCCAGCTGCTGGTAGAGCTTGTTGGAATAATGTGCCATCTTCAGCTCTATGGACAGAGGCCTGGCTGTGCTCACGATGCCGGCACAGAAGCGAGTGCTCCCAGCAGCCAACCTGCAGGAGAAGGGGCAAAGAAGGGCCTCAATAGACTGTCAGACACATCCTACCCCTCAGGCTGCTCCACCAGTTCCACTGGCAGCACAAACCAGAGAGCAACCCCTCCCAGACACATCAGAGCAATACTAGATTGGATGACACAGGGGTAATGTAACCTCTAAAATGATTTTCCTTCAGTTCGCTCTTGAAAAAGCATTGCATTCCGAAACAATTCTTCTTTAACTAGTCCTAAATGTTCACAGTTTTCAAAGAAAGCATTTTTTTGTAAAAAAAAAATTACCTTATGCTTAAGTTGACCTGCCTGATTCTTTCCTTCTGCAAAGCAGGATTTTCCTCAAATTCAAATTAACTTGGATTTGAGTCTTGCATCTTTGGAGGTCACAGTAAGGAGAAGTCCCTCTCATGTTCTGTAGCAACTGCCACAGACAGGCACACGTTGCTTGTCACTTTTAAAACTGCCCTTAAAACATTGAGTTATTTGCTGAAGGGCTGTTGTAGAGATAGAAACCTACAAAAATTCCTTGCAGCATGGACAGGGGAAGACAAGACAATCAGATTTAAGCATCTCCCTTGAAACCTGCTTCCACAACACTTCCAAGCCATCCTGCATTTTCCCACCTAACACGACTGCTTTGGGCCTGCTGTGCCCACATCCTCTCAGCTATTCAACCTAAGAATCAGCTGAGTAAGGCATTGCTACACCCCTGCTCAGGGACAACCCAAACAGCCAAAGCATAGTCTCCCCACGTTGTCCTCCACAAAAGATATTTCTGCCAACGCAGTCAGGGTTCCTTTCTCCTAGAGCCTGCACAGCACCTAAGTCACTGCAGCCTGTAATGGGCTGTTCACACCCTGCTCCAAGCTGGCAAAGATGATAATCCCTTGCACATGAAGCACACACAGCACCTCATTTCCCTTCACAGGACACTGCTCACAAGGTCTCATCTGAGATTACCCAATTTCTCCTCTTTGCAACTATAAAGAACCTGCTTCCCAGCCACACAAACTCCACAAACCACAGCTAATTATTCCTGAAGACAGGAATAATTCAGGTGGGAACCTCTAGGCTAGGAAAGTCCAGCACCTACTCAGGTCATTAGAAACTGCTGCATTAAGCAACTTTTCTAACTCTGAAGTCTCAGCAGTGTCTCATACCCAAAGTTTCCAAATTGTTTAATGAAAACACAGATCTACCCCAAAAATGGAAGTCTAAAACAGCAGGAAAAGGCTGCACAAGCTTCAACAGGAACTGCGTGCTCTGCTACGGACAGATCCAACTCACCAAGGGCACTTGTGTTCAGGCAAACTGCAATGGCCTTGGCTGTTTTACAGACAGGCACTAAATCCTGCAACACACCGGATAATCCAAGCCTTTAACGAGCTTACAGGGTGATGTTTCAGTGATGCCTGCTTATAACCTCCTGCAATCTCTGGAGCTTTGCTGGCTGTGTAATGTTTTAGCCACATAACAGCATCCTGCTTCGAGAGGTCAGCCGGGGCTGCAGGAGTTACACGGATCTGCACCGCGTTTTACACAATTACGCCAGAGCACACAGGGACCTCCCAAGGAACTGTGGTCCACGGAAAACCCACACCAGGACAGAGTTCTCCTGATGGGAACTGCAGCCTGTGGAGGGCCCAGTACAGATCACACCTCACTGTTCACCCCCTGCATGTCTGTGGGGATGCAGAAGACCCTGGAGTCCAGGGAAGCTGAGCATGGGAAAGAAAAGGTGGTGCTTCAACGTTTGGTTTTTGTTTCTCACTACCTGAATCTATTTTAATTGGCATGAAACAACTTAATTATGTTAGAATAACTCTCCCTAGGACATGTCTGTTTTGCCCATGGCAATACAACCTCCGTGTCTTTACCTTGATCCAGAAAATTCCTCAGCTTACTTTTCCCTTATCTTGGCATGGCTGTGTGGGAGTCTGGCCCTTATCTATGGCCACCCCACCATAAACACAGAAGGGACACCCTTCACCTTGCAGGGCAGCCCTGTGCTTGGGAAGAAGCACCAAGTGTTCATCAACATCCAGTACACACCCATTTCATGCAGGTAAAAGGCTATTTCCAGCTCTACACCTTAGCTCAGGAAAAGAGGTGGAAATAACACATTACAGCAGATGCTGCTCCGCAGGGAAGTCCTGTTTCCTTGGTTTTGTTGCTAGAAATCCTTACCTGCCCTGCTCAATTAAGACTATATCCTTCCAACCCATCTTGGAAAGGTGATATGCCACGGAGGTGCCAGTGATTCCACCACCACAGATGACAACCTGCGCCTGTGCCGGCAGGGAAACCGGATGAGGTTCTGCTGTAGTCGAGGTGCTTCGGCGGGAGCTGGTCACCCCTCTCCATTTCGGGTTCGCTGCCCTCCACTGGACATCGGACAGCAGTCGGAGGAACATCCCGGCAGCTCCGCCCCTTTCCTTAAAAGCACCACCTCGATGTGCTCGGCCGGTACCTCAGCACCCACCGCTCCTTCTAGGACGGAAAAAATGAGAACCTCGTTACCCCTCCTCCGGTAACACCCAGGCCGGCGATGGAGGCGCCACCCGCTGTGCCGGGTGTGAGCGGACGCGGAGGTGCAGATACCCGGGCCCGGACAGCAGCCCGGCTGTCGAGACGTAAACTTAGACCACGAAACGGGCACAGAACGTTACACCCTCGGTTTTGAGGCAGCGCAACTTGACGATGAGCAAAGACCTAGAGGAAAGCTGGAGAAGCTGTCACGCCACTGACAGGCAGAGCCCGAAGCAGGCGGCGGGCAGCGATCGCGCTCTGGGACGCTCCACGAAGGCTGAGGTCAATAGGGCAGGAATAAACTGGGTGATTAACGTTTGCCAGGCCTTTACCTGACGGAGAAAACGGAGTCCGTGGCCACAGCAACCAGCGCAGGGCCCTGAGGGCCTCTCCGGGAACAGCCCGGCCACAAGCCGCTCCCTGGGGCCTTCCTGCGGCACCACCAG
>VXBA01004968.1:39947-120514 GCA_013399895.1 Serilophus lunatus
GCGCTTTACGGCCGCGGGCCGACAGCCGCCCCTGCGCGTGCGTCACCGCCCCACCCACCCCGAGGCCACGCCCCCTCCCCTCAGCGTTCCCTCGGCAAATAAACCACCACAAGTACAAACCTGCAGACTCTTTTTATTAAATTCTCCCATTTCTTCTGTACAGAAAAAAAAATGCACATTATTATGTTCAGAATCTCAGTAACATCTCAAAATTACACAGCATGGACATGTAAAAAAAAAAAAAAACATAACAAAAAAACCAAACCAGAAACCAAAAGAACAACCAAAATAAGGAGCGGCCAGGATTTATACACAGAAAGGGGAAACAATTTACAAAAAAGAAAAGTCTCGTTAATGTCACATTTAAAAATAATAATAATAAAAAATAAGAGACTAAGTTCTAACAGCGCCTGCTGTACAATAGGAATCCGCTGGGTCTGCTTTGTACACTGGGGGTGCTGGGCTGCCCCTCACCCCAACACCGGCTCCTGCCCCGTCCAACACACACCTTACAGCTTCCACACCTTTCCCTTTTCTCCTCGTTCAGTACTCCCCAAGGCGAGAGCTATGTGAGCACTTCCAGCGCAGTGAGTTCGGGGGGGACGGCAGGGCGGGACTTCAGGGGGCAGCGATCTGCCCTGAAAGGGATGTTCTGAATTTGGTCAGCTATGGGATCACATTTGGGTGTTGGGGAAGGAGGAAATCTGCCTCTGGTCAGTGAAGAGCAATGTTGTTAATGCTGCCTGTCCCAAACAGGCAGCCAGCGGAGTGGGTGCAGAATTCCACCAGCACAGGACATACAGTGGTGCCAGTTCAATTCTGCCACGTGTGTGACCTGGGTCCCCTCTCACCATCACTCATCTGTGGAAGCAAAACGGCAGGTTTGGTTCTCAAATGTGGAGACTGTGCAAAGATCAGCACCTGGGTGCTGCCGGGAAGATCTGAATCCCAGAATTAAGAGCAAACCCACATTACAGCTGTTGAAGCCCACAGAGCTGTACTTTAAACAGGGACAGAAGTGCTAGACGAAATGTTCTCGTCTTACACCATACTCACACACACCTCAAAACTACTTTTTTGTTTTCCAAACAAACTGATAAACAACCCTACAATCTTCTTTGACTAAATAATAAGGTTGTGTCTTAACAGAAGTTGCCATACAACTTGAACACAATTCCTCTACTACATTATGGGATTTGAATGATCCCTCTGGCTTGTCACATTTCTTCCCTCTATACCTACCTGCAGTTAGTTTCTGTACTTGAGACATTCACCTCTCCATTATTTTTCATACAAGGCCTTCACTCTGGATTCTTTCAGAGCAAGACTGATCATATCACATAGATTTAAATATCAGACTCTGGAGGAAATGGTAACATTTTGCTACAGAATTATACGAGCTTCACTAGGGCCTTTCCAGCCCTTTACAGTGACACAGACATACAACCCAACCCGGTGGACAGTACTTCAAGTGTCAGGAGTTTTGTTCCTACCCAGCAGCCTGATGACAAAAGTGAGGCAGGAGAATCTCAAGTTGAAATTCAGGAAAAGACTTGATGAGTAAGGATTAGGTAAACAATAAACCAGCTTATTACTGTGAGCAAGAATGAACAGTAACAGGCTAGCAAGAGTGAAGTAATGAAGTGCATATCATGCAGTTCCTGACACCTGCCATCGTTTAGGAAATGTAGCTTGTTAACCCTTGCAGCAGTAGGAGCAAATAGAGATGTATGCCTTGCTCGATCCCAGTCATCCAGCTCTTCCACCAACAAGACCAGGCTGGATGGGGCTCTGAGTAAACTGGTCTAGAGAGGAAGGTGTCCTTGTACATGGCAGGGGGTTGGAATGAGATGAGCTTTAAGGTCCCTTCCAACCCAGCCCATGCTGTGATTTTACAATTCTTTCTTTTCCCACAGTGGAAAATGGTTACCTGCAGACAAAATGATGTGCTGGCAACAGCACAACCAGGTTATTTTTGGAAGAGTACTCCCGTGGGTTTCTGTGCTTGTGAAACCTCTAGATTTTTAGGTATGCATGAAAATGAGGAGAATGTTTCAAGACTGCGACTGGTAGATTTTTAGTCAAGAAAAAAGCAACTTTTGTCATCAGCAGTGGGGGGAGGCCCCTGTTTAAAACATGAAGAGCTAACACGCTCAATGATAAAACGGCCTGGACCCTTTGGCAGTGCCCATCTTTTAAAAGGTGGGTCTGTGTCTTCACAGTGCCAAAGGGTTTATTTAGTATCCCACCTTTGCTTCCAAGGGCCTCCAGCCACAAACACCTTGCAGCACACTCACACTGAAGCCAAGCTCCAAGGCGAGCCTGCTGACACAGGCAGAAACACCACTGACCAGACTAACACCACTGCAGAGCACAGACTCCTAATCCAGGGCTCCAGGCACCCTCAACTTTAACCTTCTATAAATTAAAAAGCAAAAATCCACAGAAAGCCTTACATCTGAAAGTAAAGGTGGTCACCTTCAGAACTGAACAGGGCTTACATTCAGAACTATGGCCACGAACCTACAATTTTCACTGCAATGTCTTTTGGAATTTAGTGGAAGATGCTATTTCTAGAGAATAAACCATCTAATTAGGCTTTTCAAGCTAATCAGGTTACAAAACGCCTTCTCAAGAAGTCACAACAGTTTAGAAAAAACCCTCCAATGGCAATTTAATTATGCCTGATAGACATTTTGTAGAAGCAGGACTCCTGCCAGCAAGCAAGGCTGCACCAAGATCCCACTTCCCTTGCTGGGAGTTCTGTGAACACACCCATCTCTGTAAGCAGTCATTTCAGCACTCAGTCAAGTGAAACAACACACACTTCTAATTGCCCAACTAACGTTTGTGGTGTTATACACCTGTGCTACCTCAAGAGACCCAATTAACTATTCCTCTTCTGCTCCACTTCATGCTGACAGAGGGCCAGTCAAGCTCCATTAACACCAGGGAAGAGGGGCAAGAGAAGGAATTCAGGCTAAAGTTCTGTTCTACCTAACCACTTAAAGGCAATCCTACCACGCACTAACTCCCCACTGAACCTCCATCACTCAGACTTTTGCTGCTGTTTGCCCTGTGGTCATAGTACTTTGCTACAAAACCAGAAGAGTTTGTGAAAGACTCACTAACATAGTAAGTCCAAAACCGTATCACTAATTGGAGAGAGATGAAGGTACATTTGCAAAAAGCTTCAGGTGCAGCAAAAGCTCACAGTATTTTGTATATGCCATTCTGTACATGCAGCATTATCAGAATGAGCTGACTCTCACTCCAAAGTGTCTCTAAACCACCTCCAGTGTTCTTCTAGAGAACAATGCAGAGAGCTGGAAACAGTAAGTCTTACCTAGCAGTGTGCTAAGTGGGCAAATAAAGTTATAGTTCAAGCATCAGCCTAAGTTTGACAGTTTCAGGCACATGGTTTTTACCACAGCACATACAGGTGAGCACATGTAAAAGGTAAATAAACTACACACTACTGTACCCATGGACCAACACACTACATTTTTCAATCAAAGCACGTGTCTTGTGACCTCACCTTTTTGTACATGAGAAACAAAAGATGATGATAAGAAGATGCCACAACTACTGGTGCAGCTTTTCTAAAACCCTTTCTTTGGGCTCTCAGGTGTGAGTATCAGGTTCTGGGAGTGTAATTGTAAAAAGCATGGAGTGCATATGTTTATGGTAACTATGTGAAGGCTACTTCCCTTAAAGATCCAGACATTTCTGCCTTTCATACAACACCATCATCCTGCCATCCACTCCTGCTTGGCCTTCTGGACTGGCACCTGTGTCCTACATCCCAGGAAATACCAGTCACTATCGCTATCAATTGTAGTTGTGGAAATGAAAATCACTCTTCAGTGCTACGATTCAAACCATTAAGACCCAGGCTGTGGTTACAAACCACTGCAATAATCCACAAGTAACCATTACACAGATCGAGGATGTTGAGTGTTCAGTTGCTTTCTGCATCACTGACAGAGCATTGCACTGCCAGTGTGTCCACACCATCTATAGACAGTTAATTTGGAAGGGGAACAGCTTAGCAGCAGCAAGCTAAAATAAAAGGAGTGTTAGAATTTTACTGCATCATTGCTAATAAAACAGTTGACCAAATACCTGATCAGGGCACTTCCTGCCCATTGACAGCTGCACTTTTCTCTACTGACAGTCTACATGCCTCATGCCTACACTGTGCCTTTACTGAAATACAAGTTGTACAGCTCACATGAGTATTCGATCCTGGTCAGTATTTTATTCTACCTTGTGAGCAGCAGAGGAAGAAAGGGAGGACATCTTTTCAGCCAAAAAATAAAATCCACAGTCACAAAAGCAGGATATTCACTAGGAGATGACACCAGCGACTGGTGTCTTTAGGTTGTCCAAGACTATGCTCTGAAGATGCTTTACACAGATGAACAAGATGTCCAAAACAAGGCCAACCGTGGTGTAAGATGCAATTTACCCTTTAATTTCCTGCCTCAATTTCACCCAGCCACAGAGGATGACTAGATTTCAATATGAACCATTACCTAAATCATATAGTAGGTATGCAGATATATGTCTGTCTTTAAAAATTTACTTAAAAACTGCTTGAGCTGCAGGTCGTATCAGTCTGATTTGGAGAGTGAAGGCAGTTCCAACAGTACAACAGAGACTTGTCTACAGGCAGGTAAACGAGAGTCTGCTAACAAAGGGGTAACAAAAGCTGCTGGCTGGGCTGCCAATGTTGCACACAAACTTTCATAGGATGAAGATGCTGTGGATGAGATCCAGGATGGGAAAACTGAGCCAACACCTGCTGCTGTTCTAATTTTTTTTTCTTTTTTTTTATTCTCCTCTCACAAGAGGGGGTGGGTAGACTATACAGAGGAGGGCTGTACAAAACTGGGCACTGGGCAGGCATTTCTTCAGCAGGCAATCCAGGCTCTACCTGTCCTTGAGCTCTCTTGTCACCCTCTTGGTGATGCGTCCACACATGAGGCCGATGAGGAAGAGTACACAGATGCCAACTGTGATCACAGACAGTATGTAATTCTTGGACGGAGAAGTCATAACTTGCATGGCAAGGTCAGAAAAGCCTTCTGCTGGGGCAACCTGGAGGTGAAAAGGGAATAAATGAGCCAAGCCGTGCTTTCCATGCAACCCTCAGTCCTGGCATTTATCAGCTTTAGTCTCTGGTACTGCTATTGCCTCCTGTTATCATCAGACTTGGCCTGAACCAGAAACAAGGCCTGCAATGATTCATGTGATGGAACTGCTGCTCAGGAAGCACCTTAATAACAGGAAGGTCTGCTGCCCTTATTCCATTCCCACAGACATTCTCTACAGGAGGCTAAGCCCTGTGTGCACAAAAGACACTTCAATTCTGCGTTGTTGGGGATGCATCCTACACACACAGAGAAGTAAGATCTAAGTTCAAAAAGACCAGATTTCAGTTTTTCTTAAAATACTAAACTTCAACTGTAATGAAATTCTTGTCTCTGAATGAAATTTTTCATAAATGGATTAAAAAAAAAGAAGGAAATCCATCACATATTCACCTTTGCAGCATAGCTCCACATTTCAATACGATCATTAAGGCGTTTCTTGCATTCAGGCTGCAACCTCACGCGCTTATCTTCCAGAGCTTCCATTAAGCATGACATCTCTGTAACGTGCAGAAGATGGTGTTACAAAATAGAAGCAGCAGCTTCAGCAACATGCTACAGAAAGGGGCACTTCCATTCCTGTGAAGGCTGACTGTTACATGCCTTTCCAAACAGACCAGCCAGCCTATATGAGAAGCCCTGCTGTACCCCTGAGGGTCGAATTTTAACCAAGATTCATGATCACTTTTGCCTTTGGAGATGTAAGGAATTTTGACTTCCGAAAAGAAATTACATTACATATCCAATATATAATTCATGTGATTTACATGAGATTTTATAAAGTCTTATAAGTTTGCACCTTCAATGAGCTGCACACTCCAAATTCCATGCCACTACCCTTTAGACAGAGTTAAGATCAAATTCAGCTCAGGAAAAAATAAGTCTTATCTGCTTAGGCTTGTTAGGAGTTTCATTTGATCAACAAAGTATTTTGAACTGTTTAACTTCCTGAGTTTTCACACAGTCCTGAGAAAAGGAAATGGGATAACAGTGTCCATGTGCCTAGGGAATGGGTTGGCCAACTTATAAGCTCTTTTATATACTCATGTGAGACACTGACATCAAATTTTATATTTTATACTCATGCTATCATACTTGACTAATCTCTAATTGGATACTTTCTGCTTTGCAGTGAAGAGTTTAGTTCACAGCAAACTTTAAACTAACTCCGGACTTTTAATATACAATTGTCAGTTCAAGCAGCTGCAGGCAGAGCCCTCTCTAAGCTACAGACTCCTGCAGACCTTCAATGCAAACACATCAGAACACACATCAAAAGAATTATGACAAAGCAGGAATAAATAAAGGATATCCAGAATTTCAGAAAGGCATTCAGTAACCACCACAAAAGATAATGATCAGGAAAATACTTGGCTGCTATTTTCAAGGCCAGACAAACTCAGAAAGACGGGAAAGTTCAGAACTACTTTCTCCACTAGCTTTCCTTAAACAGCCACACATACTATGGGTAGCTGATGTAAGAGCAGTGGCAAAGTGCAAGTGCTTGACCTCAAATAAGAAAAGAAAGTGTCAGGAAATACTTAAATGTATTATGTTTCAAGTAGTCTGAACTTGCTGAACTCAGTCTTAGAGGACTTGGAACAGTTGAAGTCTCAAAGCCTTTAGCTGCTATGTGAACTTAGTGCAGTCATGATTACCTACTCTCTGCAATGCTGGAAAAGGAAAAAACTGGTGTGTTTAAGCAGAGAAGAAAAAAAATTAAATCAAAGTACTTCAGTTTAATTTTAAATACTGAAACAAAGAAGCCAACCATGAACAAAGAAAGAATGACCAAGGGGATTAGCCAAGAATGAATCTTGTGAAACCAAACCAACTTGCTGCTGCAAGAAAAGCAGCTTAGCTCTAGGAAAGTTTTTGATACAGTCTGATATAACATTGTTTTAAGTAAGCTTGGGAGCTGTATCTTGTGTGAAGCCGATACAAGGTGCAAGATAAACCTCACTGAAAAAATGAGTCCATTTGTACTAAGAGCTCATTTTCAACAGGATTTAACTGAGAAGGAATTTTATAGAAGGTTATGGATCTGTTATCACACTATTGTCAGCAATCATCTGAAGGATGGCACATAAAATGTACTCATTAAGTCCACAGATAAGGCTGCAAGGACATTATATCAGGATTGAGGAATAGGTCCTGCCTTGGACACAAGGAAGGACTTCTTGATACCCATCCATCTACTACCTCTACTCCTGTTCCATCCTGTTGCCCACAAGGGACTGGTGGAAATAACTTGTCCTTGATATTATGCTGGTAAGAAAATGCAGCTTAAGTATCTCAGGACTGAGGTTACACAAGTAAAGCACAAGCACTTACGGCGTCCCCTCCCTGGGGGAATGGCAGCACAGTGGTGTTTGATGTCTAGGGCACAGGCTGTGTGCAGCACAGGGTCAACAAATATATCTGCTTTGCTTTCCTTCAGCATGTTGAGCACTTCCTAGGGAGGAGGAAATTACAACTACATCTCAGAAACAGGAGAGAGAATAAAACACTGCTCAACGTTTCAGAAAGGTGTATCTACTTTAAATCCAATATCACAAGAAAAACCACCACCACTGCTCTTGGATGAAGCTATGAATGCTGTTTTAGGTTTAAGTAAGTATCCTGGTTTGTAATGTTTATCGTGGTTATGTTCATTAAAATAGTTGTATTAATATAAAACACAAAGACAATATACCAGGGTTACTTCAGTTAGAACTGAAATCAGGTGCCATTGCCACAGGGCAATTCATACAGCCTTCAATCACACAGCCATGTCTGGGCCACGCCCAGGACACCCAGGCACTCTGCAATGCACACAGCACCAGGAAACAAATTAGTAACAAGAAACTTTGGCAACCATTATCAAGAAAAGATTCAAGCCTGAAATTGCAAAGAGGCACTGTCGACACAATTTTCACTGGCAAATTGAAATTGGATTGAAACACTGGAGGCTGGAACCAAGACGTGTAGGGAAATCTCAGAGCTCTGGCTTCATACTAGCTAGGACATGACCTAGGCTGTGATCTGGGAAAATCAGAGACTTCTGCAGGGATAGGATGCTTTAACAGCACTTCCAATTTATTTTCCTTACCTTCTTGCACATTTCAGTTTTTATTTTCAGCAGATTGACTTTCAGACATTCTTCTACCTGCCCAGTCTGCTCCTGAGCTGCTGCTTCCTCTGCACACAAGCTGGAAATCTATTTTGAAAAAGGTGTTTTAACATAAGTACTTCACAACAATCATTCTGCCTTTTAGCACATTTATATCTCAATACGTTAGATCATCACAGGGTGCAGCTATAGAATACATGATGAGATTCCTTTCCCCCCCCCTCAAGTCCCCAGAGCCAAATGCAGCCTTGGCTCATGCAATATGCATACCCTTTGAAATCCAGCAGCAAAAAGTCAATATTGCTGTACTGAGGAGGAGGGCAGGGAGGAAAACAGCATGGAAAGAATGTGAAAGTGTGAAATAAGTAACATTTGAAGCATGACCAACTCCATTGTCAAAAGTGAGAACTCAAAAACCTAACTGCATTTCAGTTAAGGTTGACAAGACTAGAGGATTAACAGACCGGTTTTTTGACAGCAAGAAAGCATTATTTTTCCACAGTCACAGGTACTGATGAGATTCCAGATAAAAAAATTAGTTTCATATTAACACTGCACCGGAAACTGCAACTCTTGCACGCTGGGCAAAAGTCCCAAGCAGAGAGTTTGACTAGCTAGAAGAAGCTCAAAGGAATTTTTTATTTCAATTAGGAAAGTTCATGTTGTAAGAAACAAAAATCTGTTATATGAAGGGAGTTTTCATCCTGAAAAAGCAGCTATGGAGCTACTCCACCTACCTCATCAGAACAGTGCATCTGGAGCTGGGGATCCAGCCGATAATCAAGGGCTGATTCCTGGATAATCATTCGGATTTGGTCCTCGCAGTCTGGAGAGAGACGCTGTTAAGAGGAGAAAAAGTCATTAACTCACTCAATGACCTTCATTTTCATAAATCAATCACCTTTCATTTTAACCTCTGTATTCAGTAATACTTGCATAGGAACATAAAAACCTCATTTATGTACAGCCTGTTACAAACACTGAACACACCACAAGCCCAAGTCTGATTTGTTATTCAATGACTGTTGCATTTTCTCATTTGCATGTACCAGCTCTACTCACCTGGTCTGCATATTTCAACTTCAGGCATGAAATTACTTGCCCTTCCAACTCTGTATCATCCTTGGCCCTGTTCAGGATATTTTGGCAGAATTTTGGTATGTCTGCTTTGCATGCCTTCCTGAGCACGGGATTCAAGCGGTAATCTAGTGGGAAAGATGAAAGAACTTCATTAGACCCCAATTATCTTCAGACTGTAGAGCATAACACACACAGAGATTGGTTAGAAATTTCCTGGAGGACATTGTACCACCAAGGAACATAATTTTGGGGGAAAATTGCATTCTTTCACAACTAAATTTCAATTTGTGAGGCAAGAGCTTCAGGAATAAAGAGGATTCAACAACACAGCTGACCTTCAAGAACTTGACTGAGGTCAGTGTGTGCACTGAAGACCATGAAGAATAAACCAAAACTGATATTCTTCCAGCCATGCAAACCACTGAACACTCCTGGCAAACAAATTAAGCATTTTCAGAAGATGATACCTGTGTTCTGTGTAATCTGGCGCTTGGTAATCATCTGCTTGCATTTAGGATCCATAACTTCACTGTTCTTGTTCTGTTTCAAACACTGCAACATATTTTTTGAGTCCGCCTCTGGACAAAACCGCTACCAAAAAAAGCCCCAAAAAACACAAGTTTCATCACTAAGCACTTGAAAAACCAAAATCCAAACCAAACAAACAGCTTCCAATTCACACTGCTGTTCTGTATAAATGCTGCCTGGACAAAGCAACGAGTAAAGACTTCATTATTAATTCTCAGGACAAACTAAGACCACTAGAAGGACAAAGCAGAGAGGAGCTCACTGATACTAATTTGCCCATTCCTGCCCTGAATCACAGTCAAAAGTGAACCATGTTACCCAAAATTCAGATCAAGGTACTAATTTCTTTTGTTAGAAACTAGTTCTGTGGGTATAAGACAAGGCTGTTGCATCTTCTAATTCTCCTATTTGGCGAGATCAAAGGACTCTTTTTAAAAGCATGACTCTGCGCCAGAGAGCAAAAAATTCTCAAGATGTCCTTCAGCCAAAATATGGAGTAAGGGCACTGTTTACAGACCACACATACTAGCGTTTCAGGGCTTGAAATTTTGGCTACTGTGAAAGCGTGTCTCGTATTGGCACTCACTGCTGCTTTCCACATGGTACCACTTTCAGCCATCATTTCTAATTTTAAGTTTTGCATAGTTTTGTCTGCTGCACTGCTTTGATCAAAGTCTGTGTGCACCAGGTCAGCAGTGATCTGAAGATTTTATTCTTCCCTGTAATCATAATCTCTTCACCTTTGCTAAAACGTAATCCAGATCCAAATTGACTGGATAAAAACTGTATTAGAAGCCTCAGCACAGACTTCTTCACTTCTGCTGGCTGTTGGGTTGAACAAATTTATTAACGTGCAAGCTTTGATCAGGAAGCTGAAAGAGAAGAGCCCTGAAGAAACTTCAGCCTGATTCAGAGTTGAGAAACAGACTACTTTGCAAAAAAGCCACCATACTTCTGAAACAACACAGCAGTCTTGTGACAAGCCTGTATGGGAAGCTCAAAGCTGACAGCGCTCTTATATACCAATCTCTCCCTCTTAAATATGCAAACTAACATTACCTTGATCATCTGCTTGCAGACTCTCATGAGTGTGTAGTCCAGCTCTGGATCCATCATCTCTGTCTCCTGCAGTTTAAACACCTTCTGGTGGCACCGCGTACTCAACTGCTTCTTGACTTCTTTCAGGCATTCAATAATCTACAAAACAGTATTGCAACTGCAATGGACACACTGTTGATACAGTTCTGTCATACACAGCTGTGTCTTCCCTTAATTTCTACCTTCAGCTGATTTAGGCAGTTAAGTTCCCAATGCCTAGATTTTATGAAAGTCATTACCAGTGCTTATTTCGAGGACTTGCTCTAAGCTCATCTTTTCTTACAAAGATTTAATGAGAGGAAGGGGGTCTCCGGGACTTGCTCCAAAACCACAAATCACATCTTGCAGATATTATGCCTAAGAAATCTTTAGCAACATTTGCACTAACCAGCTGCTAATAGCTTAAAACTAGCATTAACTGAAGAATGAAGTGCTCACAGCATCGCATTCACCCAGTACTAATGCTTTTGCAACAGTGAAAAAAAGAAATTAACTTTCCAAAGTACTACCAAAATATTTCAGTGGTATCAAAATTAAAATCTCAAGCTGCACTTATAGGGGCAAAAGTGTTCTTCAAAAGTTTCCTGAAATGAAAGTACAAATTAAACTGTAAATTATTAATAAAATCCATTACCTGAGCATTGCCATAGGGCACGTTCTGGCAGTGATTCTTGATGTCACTTTTACAAGCCTCATATAGTTCTGGTTCAAGTCTGATATCCTCAGTCTGCAGGATAAATTACAATGTGAACTTATAAGTAGGACTTATCAGGACTCTAGAATATTTTGTTCATCTCTTAACTAGAGGCCTTTACTCACAAAAAGCAAGAAACTCTCACAACAGGCATTCCATTTCATTGAATTTAAGGGTGTTGGGTGTGAGAAGTGGTGTTAGTGGTAAATCAACTTTGGAATTCCCTGCAGTGAACAGTTTGCTCTTTAGACTGAAGAAAGGGTTTAAATCAAATTCTAGAGCCAGCAAGTTGTTTCCACTGCTTCTCCTGAAAGGATATCATCATCATCATCATCACCACAAATATCCAAGAAAACAAAAGTCCTTCCATGTGAAAGCTAAAGGACATATTAGCAGCCACCCATCTAGGAGGTGATCTGGAAGATGTGAATGAAGTTCACTGCTTTTGGTGATGCCCAGTATTTGAATTCTTCCATACAAAGGCAAGAGTGCTGTCTTTCCTGATATAAACCTACTTAAGGTGAAGTTTTAACACTCAAACAGTATCTACTAGACAAAGACCTTAAGAGTTTATTGCTGCAAGCACTGCACCAGGAAGCTGAGAGGCAGCTTTGCCTACCAGAACAAACACTGCTCCTATTTATCCATTGAGCAACTTGAAGCAGCTGGAGTCGAGTTGCTTCATCTGTGCTTGTTTCCTCTGTCTGTAAAATGAAGCTTTTGTTCTTTCCTAGAGGACTTTAAGGACATCAGCATGTGTAGCACGTTGCTATCTAACACTAAACATAATCACTTCTAGCTGAAATTCCAATGACCATTTAGCTTGCCTTAGCCTTCCTGCGACTGTATTTAAGGCATTGAAGTAGACAATCATTATTTTCACCATGAAGGGCAATTGAGCCTCATGTTGTAAGAAGAGTAGAAGAAATAAATTAGATACATCTTACAAATGAGCTTCCTTTTTTTTCCCCAAGGTGGACAAACCAGGAAGATTTAACTGAAGGACTTTACTAGAAGAGCAGGGAGAAGAACAAGAGTTTCAGGCATGTTTACCATCTCTAGCTCCTCAACACGCAGCTGTTTGCGGCACTTCAGAGAGACCCTGTGCTCCTTGGCATCCTGCAAAGTATCATTGCGCACAGTTGTGCTCAGACAGATCACTACATCCACCCTGAGGAAGAGAAAACAGCTTTTTACTCATATACCTTTCACTAAGACCAGACAAGGTTGGTGTTGGATCACCACACCAGAGAAAGGAACTCCAGTAACCCAAATGCAGTATGAAGTCCTTGTGCATCTGTGCTTACTTCTAGCTGGGGTACAGCTCTCTGTAAAGTAACTGGACCAGAATTAAAACCTCGATCTGATGCTATCTAATTGGAGTCTAAATCAACAGACAGGAATATATTCAAAATCCCACCTCATTTCTGCCCAGCAAGACTTCTGCTCTTAAGTCATGTCAGCACTTTAGAAAACCTTTGCTTAATCTCAGATACAGATGAAGGTGAATACCTACAGAGTATTGAAACCAATCTTCTTGCACTATAGGAAGGGCATTTATATCATAAAATGCAAATAGTCTTGCTATCCACAAACAGGACTGACCTTGCATGTAATTTAGCCTTAAGTCATTGCAGTAGGCCATTAAAAACCCTTATACTGAAATGAATAAACCAGCTAAAACAAGTGGGATATTTTTCCTTCCCAGATCAGCAACTGGAACAAGAGTAGTCTGCCTCTTAGAAGATGAATTTAACAAGGATATAAAACATTCTGGGACATGAAATCCACTAATTGTAATAATTAGATAATTTCACAGCAAGTAAAATAAAGAGGACTTGCTTGTCTCCAGCAAGAAATTTTGAAGAAGCAGGCAATGCCTCTACCTTAAGCATCTGCAGAACACACTCACTAAGGCAACACATACAAAACAATTAGCCTTTAAAAAGGAAGCCCAGTGTTTTCTGTCCTCCCATGAAATATCCAGTAACTTAATGACATATTTATACAATCAGATTGCTGTTTGGTCAGGCACTACATACTTTTTTTTGATATTGGGGCAAAGTTTCAGCACATCCTCCTTGCAAGCCATTTTAAACTTGTATGAGAACCTAAAATCTTTCATTTGAACCTGCAAAAGAGAAAAGAGGAGAAAAACAACTTTGGTCACCTGGAGTTTAATAAAATCAAACCAAACAACACTGTCCAAAAGAACACTTGCTGAATCATACAATCAGCAAATACTTTTGTTCACAGAAGTTCACAAAACTTATTAATGTGGAAGCAAGGGTGATGCTGCACTGTTGAAGAAGCAGGGACCCTTTCTACCATACACTAGGGAGGAAGGAGGACCTGAAAATAATCATCTTCAGAAGTAACCATTTATGACCAGGCATGCAAGTCTGAATTCACAAAAGCTCTTTAAATACAGTGGGAAATCAGTCTCAAAGGAGAGGTTTCAATCAACACCCTGAGAGAACATAACAGGCTTCCACTGACAGCAAAGAAAAGTGTTACTAACCAGCTGGAAATGAGTAACTCCGATTGCACATTTTTCATTCATTTCCTTCTGGTGTTTGTTCTGTATTAGACACTCCATCAGGTCCCCAGAATCAATTTGGTTATCTGCAACCTCCTGAAAAAGAGATGAAAGGCTTAAAAACGAGCTACCTCCTGCAAGTCATGGTTTTATGCTCCTTTAGTCTACTGTGACCAGGAAACGTGGAATGTACAGTCCCACTCTCTGTGTTGAGCTTACAGCTCTAGGGTGGTGAGTTAATGGTACCAAACAACTGTATTTATATAGTTCAGAAAAGCATCATCTCAGGAACATGCACATTCTAGACTCAGGAGAACATACTGCAGAGACTCAATGCTTACATGACATACTTCAATTAAGTGCTTTCATTGCTATTTAACTGATCAATCCTAGAGCAGTGAAGTCATTTCAGCAGTGCTGAGCAGCTGCGGAGTGGAGTGGCTCTACACACTGCTTGTAGGTAAAGAAAGAAAAAAAAAAGTCTAGTATTTAACTCACTGTAAAAAGTGATTTTTTGCAATTACAAGACAATTTCCATATTCAAACTCTAGCTTTTATGCTAGGCCTCTGACAATAGCAAAAGGACTAGATAGAACTAAGAATTTTTATTTTGGAGTGGTTTTTAAACTAAAAACTTTTGGAACTGATTACCTCTGTTTTTACTTCTCAAGTGTAGCAAGGACCAATACTAAAACCCTCTGAGCTTTCCCAAGAAGTACTTTTTCCTCAAAGACACACACAGTATTACAGAGTACTCACATGACAGAATGTCTGGATAATGGGCTCACATGCTCTCATCAGCAAGGCTTCAATTTGAATGTCCTGCAGAAAACATGCAATATTTCATTCTCACAGTGAATGGACAAGAAAAACATGCTCTGAAAAAACCCTGTGATAACAACTCAAACCCAACCCAGTTTACAGGGTTTTGAAAAATGCAATCCAGACAGCTTTGCCCTTCAGTTCTGCAAATCCCATGGTTCAGTCTTGCCAACAACACAGCAAATGCAAGACAAGCTTTCTACCTTAAGGAAAGAGCCTGGTCTCCACAGAAACTCCTTGCTTGGATAATTTAGCCAGTCTCCTCCAAATCGGGTGCTACAGCATTAGAAGTGTCCTTACACCCAGGTAGAAGTTGAAGATTTATGATACTGATGAGCAAATCAAAGTTTATTACCACTGGAAGGAAGCTTTTCTTAGGGCATAATGTAAATTTTAAGTGATATGCCAAACAGTCTAGGGCATGACAGTCAAACATGCAGCTTCATAAAACAGATAAAGCTGCTAACCTCACTGAAAATCTCTGCTGATACATCTGGTGGTTATTTCTTGCAAATATTTGGGGACTGAGAGGGAAACTGCAATATGGTACTCAAAACCACTTGCAAGCAACACTGAAATCTGAAGTCCCAATGCATACCTTGATTTATTTTAAAGGTAACTGGGTTACCTGTGTAAGGAATCTTAGCTTCAGTGCCATGAGTGATTGTTTAAGCAGGAGAAATGCCTTTAGCAATCTAAAATCCTCAACTGTTGTTTACTTCTCTTCCTCAAAACCCCCCATGAAAGCTTCCATTGTATGGGATAAAACGTATGTTCTCTGACCCCACAGAGCTCCATTTCTGCAGCTTCTCTAACCTCAATTTTTTTCATCATTATCAAAATTACATGCTTAACTAGACATGCTCAACTATTCCCTTTACCCCAAGCTGAAAACCACTCACCTCAGATTCCAGCTCAGTGAGGTTTCCCACTATGTCTCTGCAATCGGACACCAAGTCATCGAGGTGGTCCTGAAGGCATTCCAGTTCCTACAGAAACAGACATTTTAGTGTGTGATCCAAGAACCTAAATTGAAATTTTGGGCTTAAAACATTGTTACACATGTGAAATTGTAAAACCCTAAATCTCATTTAATCCCACTTCCTAATGGCACTTCCATACACATACACGTAGTAGTGACAGAGAATGTTGGTCTAAGATGTTACCATTTGCTCTCAAAAGCCACATGATGTGCTTTTGCTTCTGGAATATCACATTTAATTTGCCCTTTGCATAACCTTAAGGAGAAGTTAGTTACCCAAACTACAACCTATGATGGGCACTTCAAAAGGACAGTAGTATACGATCTACAGCATCTGCTGCTGAATGGCTCCTTCTCTACAGCCCTCCTAGGGCACAGCAATTTAACACAGAAGTATTTGTTGAGACTTTTGTTAAGTAGCTGCAGATGTTAGTTCAGTTCTGTATAAACACAGGAAGCATGTCAGTATTTGCCAAAGGGAAATGGGATAAAGTTTATGTGGCAAATGTCAAGCTTGTACTAGAATATTACAAGTAAGAGGTTGAGGGGGATGGGGTTGCTTCATTAAAGTCCTTCTTACTAACTATCCCCTTCCTCCTCATTCACACAGCTGAACCTACTGAAACCAGGCAGTATGGGCAAAGCTATCACCTTCAATGTGTCAAACTGCACTGATTTTTAATACACTCTATGCTATAAAGAGGCAGCTCACAACAAGATGTCCCTGTGAGCCCTTTTTGCCATGCCTTGCCCTGCTCTACCGTCCAGCTTCACAAACAAAGTGATCCTGTGTACAGTACCTGCCCTGTCTCTGTTTTTTCACTGCACCATTTTCCCAGGTCAATCATACACTTGTCCTGGAGGGTTGGGTCCAGCTTCACATCCATGGCTCGCTGATGGAGGATTCTCTGGACCTCTGCTCTGCACTCTCGTGATAGCTGCAAAGAGGACAGGGAGTGTTTAAACACAGGGGACCTCTAAATGCACACAGTGCAAAGAAGATGCTGTCAGGTAAAGTTATTGAGCATGACCACAAGTGCCTTAAGCAATCCCAGAAACCACAGGAGTCCTGCACTGCCAGGGCCCCCACAAGCAATTTGGGCTCCAGAAGAGTCTGGAAATCTGTCATTTAGTTTGGATAAAGACTCCTCTCATTCCAATAAAATTAATTTCATATTCTTAAACCTGTATTTTGCTTTTTGCAATAAGATATCAGAGCAGGTCCCTAGGCTATCTGTTGCACCACTCCCTTCACTCAAAGCTACAGACTGCAGAAGAAAATCAAAAGAGCTCAGGCCCTCAATTCCAAATGGGAAGCCCAGAATGAGGCAATATAGTCCAGCTGTAATTTTTTGTCAGCCATCCCCACCACATATGAGAGTCAACACTTGCAAGACAGGAAGAAAAACTGTAGGAAATCAAGGGAAACTGGTATTGTGTTTACCAGACCTAAAATGCACCAGTTGAAACTTCCAACCTCATACATTATAAATACAAACAACTGGAAGTTACACAGCATTTTGTCAACAGCCCTGGAAAGAAGTACCTGTCTAACCTCCCATGAGTTTGCTTTCCAACACTAGATTTCAAAATGACAGCTGCTCCCTTAGCCTTCTTTCCACTAGAAAAACGCATTTAAAAGCCTTTTCTCTCTCTGATAGATTATTTGCAGGGTGGCTATTGATTTCTTTGGTCAGCACTAATATAAAATGGAATTAAAAAGTCTCAACTCAGCAGACTAAGAAACTGAATTAAATAAAAATTATTCCTAAAAAAGAGATGCTTTCAATCAATACTTGACCTCTGCCACAAAAGACCTTTTAAATCAAGCTGTGGAAATTAATTTTTAAGCAAGGCTACTGTGGAAACCCACCAACTCCTAGGGGCTGTGTACACTACAGTACCAAAAGAAATTGCTGTCAACTGAGTGCCCTGATAAAGACACGAGAGGGCAGCAAACTTGAAAAGAGCAGTTCTGAACCACAAATGCAATTATGGTGGATCTTCAGACTGCAGGGCAGCAAATAAGATCCCTACTGTCTTCTTTAAAGACAGCATAAGCGCATTTACCAGTACATGCTCCAAAGTAGTGGAAAGATGTGCTGTATCAATAGGAAGAATTTCATAGAGTATAATCTAAAGCTGTACACAAATCAAAACTTAATTAGAAACAGCTGAGGAAAGCTGAGCGTGAGACTCTTTTTGCATAAAACCAATTTTGCAGATATGCCGGCTATCTGCAAGGAATCACATTCCTCTTTGGAAAGACACGGGGGAGGACTTGCACTTGGTTTGAACAGATGCCTAAGTTGGTGTCAGCACACACAGGTCCGTGTCACATCCTGCTGGGCCCATTTTGCCTTACCAGAGCAGCCACCTCGACCTTCAGGACACACCTGAGGAGGAGCTGGGCACCCAAACCAGTGCAATTATCACCTACCATAAATGATTTTAAAGTAGCTTTTTTGAGTTCTGGCAGTTTGAGCACAGTGTGTCCACCTTCCATACTTGTGTGCAACCCTTCTGCCACAGACCAAAGAGCAGCGAGTTGCACTCACCCTCCTTCCCTGCTCTTCTGTGCGATAGGCATGCCTGTACAAGCAGGAGAAGACAGCCCCTGAAGGTATCAGCTCACTGGTCTCGTTCCAGCCATGGGTATGGCAGAGACGGGAGGCATCGCCCTGACACTTGCGGTAAAGCACTGTATCCAATCTGCAAACAGAAGAGTTAACAGTAGCACTTCATTCAAACCTGCAACATTTTTCGTATTCTGAAATGCTTTTAGAGGCAGAGAACCCACTCCCAAGTTTCAGCCACCACCACCACATCGCTCAGCAGAAGTGCCTGACCAACTGAAGCCACGGGGGGAAAAATGTCTGTCTTTCAATGTGGAATCAGCTTTGTAATATTGTAAAAGTAACACAGAAATCTTTAATTACAGATTAAATCTTTAATGCTTCTTGAAGCGCCTCCCATTCTACTCTGCAGCATGCCAGCCACATGCTGACACAAGATAAAAGAAACCATCTCCTTGATGTCCCGAAGCAGCAGAAAGGCAGGTACACACCACAGTTTGCTTGTATAATAACTTTCATGTACTTTGTACTACTGCCATTCTGAAACATCACTTTCATGAAAATCTGATTTGGATTAATTCTGTCTGCCCTGGATTTGTGCCAAGTGAAGACTCAGCATCCCTTGCTTTTGTATCCAAGTGAAGATCTTTTTAAGATGATGTCTAATTATATGAAAGCTAAGTGAGATATTGCTAACTTCCCAAAAATGAAACCTGAAATTTCTACAACACTATAAAAGACAAACATTAAGTGATTTCAGTGGCCACAACTACATAAATAATAAAGGCATCAACAAAACCCCTTCCACGCTGTGCAGCTGCACAAAGTACACAGTCAATGCAACACTGTTCTGGGGAACAGGGGTTAAACAGAGATGAGGTAATGATAACTCAAATTTACATTGCGGTCTGTCATCTTTACTCCTAGGAAAACGCAAATACTCAGTCTTCCTTCTTCCAATCACTTAAGCTTGGCTCAAGCAATGAATTGACTGCTGGAAACATGGTACAGGCAAGAGAACCAACAATGAAGAGAAACAGGAAAGGGGAAAAAAATTAAGCATTCTTGTCTACCTATGGAGAGAGTTAATGAGATGACTAAACAAAAAGCCAAAAAGCCCTAGAGCCTCTGGCCCACAAAGCTCCACGTACTTTAAAAGCAGAAGGTTCACAGAACATGTCAACTCTTAACTGCTGCCCATAATTACATAACTTGCTATGAGTCAAGATTTTCTTAGTGGTTGAATTGAATGCTAATTGAACCCATGACTTCTTGCCTTCCACTCTTTGTGGCCACTGAGAACAATTATTCAATTTCCTGAAGTAATCCCATTAAACATACCATACTTCCTCACCTCTCAGTCTTTAGAAGACAAGTCAAACATTTATTCTTTCCTCACTGGCCATGTTTATCAAATTTATACTCTCCTCATCTTAACCAGAGACACAAGAAGCTTTACATGTATTTAAAACAAAGCAATGCCTTCTGTGCATGAGAAAGCTGGAAAGAGAAGTGCTCCAAAGGGTATTACAGCTGCTCTACAGGCTGTAATCATACCTAGAGAATTTGAAAAAGGCAGAAATGGGAGCATGAAGCTTCTCATACAGTGACTCTTTGTTATACTTAAAAGCTCCATTTCCTTGTCCCATAAAGCAGATACAAGTGGCAGCCACCTGCACGAAAAATGACCTTCAGCTTCAGTATGGCCAAACAGAATTTTTCAATTAAAGATGGACTGAATTTCAGAGCCCAATCTTAAGCACTTTTTACGATTGCATCATTTCTAAGAGTACCTGCTTTAAGTGACATCACAGCTTTTCTAAGCAGCTTTTGCTTCTACTATTCTAGACAAGCATTAACACCCTAAAGACCTGGCATGCTTAGAAGTCCTCTTCTGAACAAGCATAAGCTATACTGTTCTACAAGGAACTGCTAATGCATGCAAACACTGAATACAAACATCAAGTTAGGATAAATCTTACTGTACAATACTCACTTCCAATCACGAGATATAAAATATTGGAGCTCCAGGAGCCTGTGCTCACAGTCCTCTACCATCTTCTCAGTATACAAGTGCTCCATCAGGCAAGACAGAATCCTGCAAACAGAAAAGTTAAGCCACAGACTGTTATAATCATGCTGGGCTTTCTTACAACAGCTGGTGTTGGCAAATCAGTTCTTCCAATGAACCACAGACAAAATGTTCAAATGCAGAGAAGATCTTTGTCTTCCTCCAGAAAGATTACATCTCAACCGTGTAGCAGATTTCTACCCTTTTACATTCTGTTGTTTTAGTTATCTCAGCAAATCTGATATACAATCAGAAAAATCATAAGGAATATTCTATAGAAAACTTGGCCCAGGGCAGAAATCCTATCAGACCTGAAGATAAAGGAGACACCTCTCTGCACTGCAGGCTTGCTTACTTGGCCTTTCCAGGCTTGTTACTTTGTGACATTGCTAAAGACTTACCTAGTTAGGGAAATCGGCACATCAAACGTTACAAACTTAAGCTACATCCTTCACCAGTACCAAACCAGCCCCATCATAAAAATACTGGCTTGCCTGTACAGCAAGAACAGAGAGGGAGCTCTGTCCACACCTCTAGCCCCGTATGAATCGCTGCTTTGGAGTCCCTCCTTTCTGGACAGGTTTTAGTGTTCCTACTGGTCAGCCACACAACTTCCACTGATGCCCAAGAGAAAAGACTCCCCATTCTAATTGAGAGGCACCTACATGGGGTCTCCAGACCGTATGTGCTTGCAGGCAGTCTGGATCACTGACTCACAGGCCTCGTTCAACGCTCGGTCGATGCGGTAATCGGCACCGGGGTCAGTTTCTTGAATCAGTGTTTGAAGCTGAAAGAAATTGTGGATAGGAAGATGTTAATGACCTAAACAAGAGTACTTACAACCTCTCGGTGTGGCAATTCTGTGCCAGTAACAACACTACTATGTATGACCTCTGCCCTACAGTGTTTTATTTTAAGTGCTTGCCCTGACAACTCAATTGCCAGACATGGGAGTCCAGCACTGCTGAACCCCAATTACCATTATGAAGTAGCCCAGAAACATCAGATGAGACCAGTCACACACTGAAGGTCAACTGTAAACCCAGACCACTTATGTACTAATTTACAGAACAGAACCAGTAAAATTTGCATACTATAATTTTGATCCATTTTAGTCTTTGGTGGCAACCTCATCCCATAAGTCTGATAATAAGAATGCAGATTTGCCATATTTCCATGAAGATTATTTACAACTGAAACCCAAATCAATGTTTAAAGACCAGCTGCCTAGCTACAAACATAGCTTAAAACAGTTCTTTAATTGCCTGAAGAACACACAGAAGTTTTATTGAAATGCAGAATAAAATGTCCTGCTCCGCCACCCCATGATGTAAAATTTCCTTTGGGATGCCAGCTCAACCTTCTGGAAGCTAGGGTCTATAGTACACAATTATATATCTCCCAGCAGTCCCTTTCTGACTTATAAACACTTATAGTTGTCCCAGGTACATACAGAAATACATAGGTAAAAACAGTTCGATCACATCTTTTCAATTTGTGAAAAAGTTTTTCTGTTTAGCACTAAAGTTCAAAATCAGATCCAGACATGGTCCATGGCATCTGAACATAAATTTGGGAGGTGTTTGCTGGGCCAGGGGAAGGGAATTTGGGTAAATCTCAATTAGCAGTTTTGGGGACCAGGGTAGCTTCTGGACTGTAACACAGCTCAGGATCCCCATGTTCCACTTCATTTTCCATCAAGCCCTGAATTCCTTAACACTGACTGAGGGCAGACTGGTATCATCGTTTGACAGGCGAATTTTTAGCTGACAAATTTGGAGGGGGGGAGGGGAAAGGGAGAAAGCAGAGAGCTTGCTTAGAAGGCAATTGCACACTGACATCAAACAGTCTATGCTGGTAGCATCTTGACACTTAATGATTTTTGTCACTGGCCCCCCGGCTCAACTACATCAAAAGCACAATTACAATTTTATCCTCTACCTTTAAAGTTTGCACCTGAATACCATCCAGGAAACTCTCAGGGGCAAAGCCCTAACACCACTAAACACAGAGAAGAAAAAAGCATCAGTGAAAATACAAGCTAGCACTATTTATCCAACAGGAAACCTATATTCATCAGGATAGACTACAGACTGCCTAGGAGGAATGCAGGATTTCCTCCAACTTGCTCTTAATTATGCCCAGCCTCAAGCTTTTAAGGGAAGCAGGCAGATCAGAAGAGCACTGCCCATCAAAAATTCTTATATTTTCACTAAAAAATAATATTAATAAACATTTTATATGACTCATAGTGGTCCAACAGAAGTCAGTATGGGATCCAGTTCCTAACAGGGAGCTGCACCTTAATCGTCAGAAGAAAGAAGTGATTTGTTTTACAAGCTTTGTAAGAGTCACTGTAAGGAGAACAATACTGTGGTTCTGTGAGTGCACACACACACGGATGGGAATACTCTGCAGCAAAGTGCTGGAATCACTTCGTGTCAGATGCTTATGTATCAAAAAGGTTCAAGTATGATTAGTGGAATTGCTCCCTCAAGGAAAATGGGTGAATAGAACCACAAACCCACCACTTTCTTACACATACACAGATTAAATAAACTGTCCAGAGCATTATGTAGGCAAGATTCTTCCTCAGGTCTCAGTTTAATTAGTCTATTTATGGCTATCAAGTGGAGGAGGCCAAAGCACGCTGGGTTGACAGCTTGGAAGCAACCAAAGCACCTCCTTGTCCTTCCACCCTGTTTTGGGCACTACTGCAGAATTCCCAGTCTCAATTCTCAACTGCACACAAGATGTGGAGCACCAAGCCAGCTGCCCTGACTGCAGGGAAGAAGGAATAATTTGGCAGTGTGATAAAAGTGAAGGTTGTATATAGGATTTTCCTCCCTCCCAGAACAAACCCTTGGCAGCTGAAAAGAAGCTGGATGAACTTGACAGTCCTCTGAACTTTTATTCTGATATGGAGCCAAATTAACAATGAACTATCAATTTATCAGCTGTATTAGAAACTGCAAACAAAAACATGTGCCCTTTTAGCAGGGATTACAGTTTTACACACTCGAGGGACAGAACAGAAAAAAAACAAAGATGAGACCAGGGCAACATAGAAGCCATGTATTTGACAAACAATTTGTCAACAGCTCTAGAATAAAATACTGCTTCCAGTAAGCAACACCACAGGTGCTAGACATTGCCAATAGAGCCTCTGAAGGGCTGATGCTCACAATTGACACTTTCACCTGCTGTCTGATAACCTACAGCATCACAGACCCACTGTGGACGTTCCCTTAAGATCACAGTTTGGCAAGGTAAGGCTGAACACACATCCAGGAGTTCTTTTTCTGACTTAGGCTGAACCACTTATATTGCACAGAAAGCCATTATTCCTCTACCATTCACAGGACACACTGGCATTTTGGCAAGTTCACTGAACAACATGGAAACAAAAACCCCACTCAGCTCTCAGACATTTGGGTCTAGACCTGCCTGTTGCACAACAGCACAGTTAAGTGTGAACATAGACTCTCATATGCAAAATCACCCTGGATGAGGTGTCTCACAAGAAATGGAGCTTCTCAGATCAGAATACTGGGATTTGAGAATGTCTGAGAATGTACTTGATTGGCAGTTTTGAATACAAATAATCACTCGTATTCTACCAGCAGGAAGGGCTAAGAGCAGATTATCCTGTAGGAAAATAAAATCATGGAGGTTCTGTGTTTGCACTTTGTTGGTTTTGGGTTCTTGATGTTGTTTTTGGGAGATAGGCAAACATCTTCCTTTAATAAGGCAAGCAGAATCAGAGCAAACCTTCACAGACATAACGGTAAGTAAAACTATATTCAAATTAAATGTTTCCTGTTCCAATTTCCTCAGGCAAACTGTCTAGGAAGCTAAGTCTGGTCATGGAGCTTCTATAAAGAAGAATTTCAGGACCACACCTATTGTTTTGAGTTAGCCAAGAAACCCAGGTGCTGTATTAGCATTACCTAATGATGCTGCTAAAAGCACAGAGACATGAGTGTTTGACTCTACAGGAAAGACATGTGGAGATGGATGCAGAGCAGTGCAGGCAGCTCTGCTGGGACACCCCACAACACCCACACTGTTCTCCTCTGCTTCTGCAGGTGAAAACGTAGAGGTGCCACAGACCAGCAGCTCCAACACCAACAGCCACAGCAGAACCATATGTTCAAAGGTACTCTCCAGGTACCCAAAAGGAACTGAAGCAGCTCCAGCTACTCTGAAAGGATGGATCTCCAACTTGCCTTCTTCAGGGCCTGTCTTACGGGCCAACCTCACACGACAAAGAGTTTGAGTCTCTTGCACAAGTCAGTCTGGAAGGTTTCAAGACAGTATTGTCTTCCTTGCAAAGATAATTTAGAAGCTAAAAGCAGGAAGCTGATTCTAACACAATAAATCAGAACAAAGCTACTGACAGCTGAGACAACCCTTACCATTCAAATAAAAGAAATAACAACAATAAATTATTTAGTACCTCAAAAGTTGAAGGCAGCTATGTAATAGTACCATGACAGTCTTCAGGAACTTAGAACACTGCAACGTTTATCCTATTCTTGCCATGATCTATTTACTCTTGCCCATAAAAATACAGACATGCTAATTGTATTTTATAAAATCAACACTTAATTTGCTCCTGCTGTGTTTTGCAGAGAGCAAAACACGTTTAACTTGAAAGAGAGTCAGAAAAACTGTACTACTGCCTGAACTTACTGTACAAAAATAAAGCAGTAGCTTAAAGAGAACAGAAAAAACCCAAATCTGCTATAGATTTCTGCAGGTTTTTTCCTCTGATATTCATCTGATACAGTTACAGATACTTTTAACTGAAGTTTTTGGAGGTCTCCTGTCTTGACTCATGACTTGCTCCAAACACACCCTTCATGATTTGGAAGTTATTCCCAAAATGAACTGGTCTTATGACAATTTGCAAATAATCAGGTTCTGAGGCAGCAGATTCAATTTCATATCTAAACAGAAACAAATAGCCAGTTTTTCACACAAAGGCTGCAAAGCGTAAGTCATGCACTACAGCTCCCTGCAGAAATGACTCAAACTGTACAGCTGCTGCACCAATACACCTGGTATTTTATGCAGAAATAAGCCTCATCACAAGAGCACCTTATGCCTTACAAAAATTTAACAGATATTAATTTATCTTTGATAATATACACAAATTGGCACTATTTGGGGCTCAGGTTTTAATCAGTTGGTTCCATATATTGCAGGAAGTCAAGACCACACATCTCCCCAAATTCTTGTATCAGCACTCATACTCATCACCATTTTTTTTTGTTCTTGTTATTTTTTTGGGCTCATAGGCCATTAAAAGCAAGTACCAAGTACAAAAATATCATATTAAAACACACTAATGAGTTTGAACAAAAATTAAATTATTGTGTACAATTTAAAGAAACCACAAACAGGATGTACCTGGGCCAAAATGGACTTTGAAAAGGCAACACAGTTATCCCAATTTACAAAGGTATTTTTGAGAAAAACTACATTTCCTTCAGTGGCTACTACTACGCTGACAAGCAGCAAGCAGTCTGTTGTACCTCCCTGTCCCTGAAGTTCCATTTCCATCATTTAAGTTGAAGGAAATAGCAAAAATAAAACTGGGTGGGAAGGTGCCTCGAGAAGGTTTTGTGCATTTCCAAGGACGGGCATAGCGGGAAAAGGGAAGGAGAAGGAATATTTTCAAACTATAAAAAGCAAGTTATCTCGTACCCAGGAGAGAATTTCATGACTTAAAAGCTGCTGGAGAAGAACTACAGGAGATCCAGTACAAAATTCAGGGCAAAACAATCCAGGGGAAAACTTCCACCATTACTAATACACTGCTAGATACCAAGTTTCACTTCATGCCATGACAATTACACAACTGCCTCCAGCACTCGCTGCCACCCAGCGGAGCCGGGCTGGCTTCAGCAGAACCTCTGTCACGAGGCAACACAGACAAACCAGTGCTTCTGCCAACTGAGCAAACTACAGGTGAAGTGACAGAAAAGCATCTTACTGCCTGCTGGCAGTTGAGCCCGATGTTGCCCTTCTCTCCCCGGACCACTTTCATGAGGCAGTGCAGGGTGCGGCCCTTGCGGTGCAGCCCCGAGCAGTGGTGCTCGATCTCCCCTCGGCAGCTCAGGATGATCTCGGGGCTCAGGGAGAAGTCCTCCATCAGCATGCGCCGGTAATCCAGCATTTCACCTTGGCACTCACTGCTCACTTGTCGACCTGGGCCAAGAGGAGATGATGTGATTTAGTTTCAGTGCTTAGCACGACCCTTCTTGACCCGTGCTGCCATCGTGTTGGAGGAGCAGGGATGATGCCCGCACCAGACTGCAACAAACGTGCTGGAGGAGATGTGCTGGGCATTAAACCAGTGGTTGCAGTAGCTCCTCTCATTTAAATGAATCTGTAAAATATAGCCAGTCTATGGATTCAACACACTTTTTAGAACAGGATTCCTGAAAGAAAAGAGAATCTTGGTTTGGATTTCACATTAGAGGAGTTGCTTCTGAAGAAAATCTGAAAGCACTCAGTGGGTCTGCAGTTCTGTAGCACAAGTCAGTTTTACCCCATATGCTCTAGGGCTCAGTTTTCCACTGTGTAAGTCACCTCTGGTAGTTCACTAGTTTGATACATAACTGGGACAGAAATTTGTTAGGACAGCAGGTTAAATACTTTCTCTGAGGAGAAGGTTTTCTAGAGCAATAGCACGTAAGTGCTCAGGAAGCCAAAAACAGACTAGAACAAGAGCACCCATGGAGTGTCTAATAGACCACTGCAGCTGTGCAGAAATCTAGCTGTAGTAAATGCCTGGAAGCTTTCCTGCAGTCCCCACATAGACACTTGGGGTTTTTTTCTAATCAAAAAGACCATGTTGGCTTTTTTGTTACATCCTCCTCCCCCAGCCCTCACCATGACCTGTTCATATGTGCACAATACTCCACGGAACAACAGAAGACACCTCAACAGGAGCTCCCAGGCATTGGTAAAATACAGGTGGAGCTGTGTGGAATAATTAGTGCTCCTCCTGGGCTATGCTTCGTGAGTGAGACACTGCAGAACCTGTTCCACTGTGAAAGTGGAAATTAATAACTGAACAGCAGCTTCCTGCACGAAATTCAAGAAAGCACCTGTCCTACTGCAGGATGAAAGAAAAAACCCCACAACTTTTCTACAAACAGGACACATCATTCCCACATCGATCAGAAGCAGCGAGTTACTCAAAGTCACAAATGCAGAGATTTGCTTATGGAGCCTTTCCCTCCCATACCAGAGGCACTGCAGTATCAAGCCTTGCTGTTTCCTCTAAAACCACCCAGTTGGCATGCCAAGGGGAAAACCAAGCAGTTCTCCAGTGCAGATATAGAGGATGTAATACATCGTTTTACATGTTATATAGCAACTCCACAGACAACCTTTATCATGGTCCTGCTGCACTGGGCCTTCTAATGCCTTGGGGACAACAGCTGGTGTTAGGACATACCCAGCTTATACTAAGTAAAAAGAACAAAAATAATATTCTTACACTTACCCTCCTTTTACTTAGGAAAAAAATAGAGAAATTTAGGCATTCACCCAAGCTGCTGAACTGCAAGGAAAGACATTATTTACAGGAAGCAGAGAACTGAGTATTCCTAGCTTTCCCTGAGTGAGGATAAACAGGTTCTCTATTCTGTGTTTTAACCCTGCAGCATATTTAATGCTTACTACACAAAGGAGGAAAAGAGCTGCTTGAATTCCCAGTGAATAGAAGGATTTGCAACCACACATCAGTAGTCCAAGGGGGATTTACTATTTTGCATTTTAAACTTCTTGCCTACACAATGGGAGTCAGCAGCAGAGGTTTACTCAGCTATTCTGATCACCAAAACAACACTGGTGAAAGCACCACGACAAGGAAACTTGCCTTTGAACCAAAGTCTGGGGAAAGGTACTTTGAGAAGGGGACTGTAAATACGTGCTGAAGCTGAAGTCTCACAGAAACTTTTAAAATCAAGGTCTCAGAAAGGCTTGAATGCCACTTACCTCTGTGCACAGCAGACTCCAAGCACATCAACAGATAGGAGAGCCGGGCTTCCCGAGACCGGGGAAGGTTCTCCACGTTACAGCGGTACTTCTTCAGGTCACTCTTACAGGACTTGGCCAGCGAGTAACTGACTTTGTAGTCTTGGGCTATCAGCTTCTGTCGGGTTGTCAGCGCATCACGACACTGCAGGAGACACATTGGGATGATGGAATGAGCTTCTGTGCACTGGGGGCAGAAAGCTGGACGTGCTGCTTTTAAGTTTTCAAGTTGCATTTCAAAAAACAACTCATGCTTTAAAATTCATGTGTTTAAGCTGGACTGCAGTTAAATTTCATTTGTCTCATAGAAACCACACAGTTAACAATACACACTGAGGTCAACAGATCAAGGGTTTCAAAGGCAGCAGCTCTCTGCAGAGCACTTCTCAAAACTGCACATTCATCCAGCTCTTTGTGAAGAGCTATGGCTGAGAGTGTGACTCATTCTTGGTAACTAGGATCAGTTGCTGACATTTATCCCAGCTGTGGTACATGTTCACCCCATGCCCTCAAGAAATAACTTTTTTCAGTTGCATTTACAAAATAGCGTGTTCCTTGGATTTGTTCTGCAACGTGCTGAGCAGATGACTGCAGATAAAACAGTCTAACTGTGGGAATTTCTAGCCATTTTCCACAATTGGCAAGGTTCATGAGGATGCACTGTGGCCAAACCCAAACCCAGCAGCTGCAAGAACAACCCTCTAAATTTCATCCAAAAAAGGGCCTGTAAAAACACTGCTATGCTTCATCGCTTTTGGTTTAAATTATATGAAAATTAAATCTGAGGGTGGCAGGAAATTCAGAATAGCTCAAGAAAATTTGCCCATTCTGGTCTACTTGAAAGGAAGGGAAACAATGCATGTGCAGGGTAGAGAGAGCAGGGAGCAGTCTCAGCATAAGGAACAGAAAAGCCCTAGAGTCCTCTCCCCGCTTCCTTACATCAGGTTTTTGACTTTTCATTCTCTCCTTCTTACACCTAATAAAGGACCTGGAAAGCCCTACTTTAAGATATTCCCACTCCCTCTTTTGTGCTCATGTGCCATGACTGGAACCTTGGGGCTGATCAGACTTACAGCTCTAGACACAGGGAGATATGGCTCACAGGTACCTCATCCCCTCACGTAGGGAAAGGCTGGGTACAGCCAGGGAGCCAGTTTTGGATTACACAAAGCAAGCCACCCACCAGGCAGCTATTGCTGGCTACATGTGCACACAGCAGCCTATGCCACCAGCAAGGAGGGACTCTTTCCTGGGTAACAGCTTCTACAAAACTAGTGACTGTGCAGATGGTCCAACCCTGGCAGCTGCAAGACTGAGAACTACATTTAAGGCTTCTCCTGCTCTGCAAGCTGCATCCTCAGAGCATCCCTGCCTCTCTCCCTATCAACTCATCTGCTACAGCTTTGTCTAATCCTCTCTACATCTTACATTTATACCTTAGACAGCTGATCATGGAAAAACTACCCCTCAAAAACTACCGCTGTCCCTGTATAACTGAAAACAGGTTAAGCAAAAGCAGCTCATTTCAGTAACACATTCTATAAAATGGAGCTGTGTTTCAAGCCCTCAATGATCAGACTTGAATTCATTAATTGGAACCGAGCTGTCAGACAGCTAATGCATTTAAAGAAAAGGCAATTAGTCAGACCCCTCTAGGACTCTGAATTGGGCTCCTTCAGTGGATCTTCTTGAAGAAGATCTTTACAGATATCCATCTTCATATCCTTTCAGACAGATTACACAATTCCACATAATCCAAAACGCTATGATGCTGCTTTCAAAATAACTGAAGGCATTGCTGCCTTCCCAGAACACCTACACAAATACAAACCCTTTTCAGGACTGACTGTCCAGAACAATATTTTTTGCTGTTGTTGAAAAACACATCTTCAGGAAAATCATACTGAAAACTTCAGTAACTGAACTGTGCATCTTTCCCAGAGAACATGCTACTTGAAAATAGCCTTGAAAACAGAAGTGAATCAAACATAGCTTCCTGTGCTGAGGCACTCAAGCATTTTGTTTCTAATCTGTACATTAGGACAGCATTTATCCGAGGCTTAACCCAGCACGGTGTGACTGGTACTTTAAACAATCACAGTGCTACCACTTGAGCTCCATGTCTGCCTTCCCAAATCACTCACCCAAAAGCTTTGATTTATTTAAATCCTTAACTTTAAAGGCTGAAACTTGAAACACAAAAATATCAAAGTAAAAGCATTTGTTAAAGCAGCTGATTATCTGACCATGTAAATGATGGATTTTCTTCAACACTCCAAACGAATAATGCAGCCTGGACTGAGGAACGATCTCATGATTTCTGCAGTAAGGCTTTGCCTAACTAGGATACCTACCTTTTCACTCATTGATTCTTCAAACTTGTGATTAAAGAGGCACTTGTAGACTCGGCCTTCCCCAGCCTGAGTCTGTGGAACAGAACAGTGACATTTACAATTAATATTAAGACTTGCAATGCCTAATGAGCAGGCTGGACTTCACCTAAAGAGACTTTTTTAATAATATATTAGAGTTAATGTATCAAATGACAGGGATAGCTTCTACACAATAAAAACCTTTCAAATATTATTCCATTTAAAAAAATCTAGTCCTGTTCATCACCCTTTTAGTGCAAAGTCTCTCAGCTGATACAAGTTAATTCAGACTGAACAACGCAGCTTTCCAGCTCATTGCTCCAGGGATAAGGAATGCTGCAAGTTAAGGTCACACCAGGCTTACCTTATGCAACAGCTCACAGGTGCAGAAAGGAGAGGTCACTCACCTTTGTTGCTTCTTTCCCACCCCCTGTCACACCAGCTCCAATGCCCATTAAACCATTTATGCTAATTCAGTTCATTAACCCACTGGAAATAACATATGCTTGTTGGGTGAATCGATTTAATAACGGATTCATTGCAAAAAGACAGCTACGAGGTGTCTGTTTTCAGCATTATATGATACCACTTGGACTCCAGTCTACCTTTCATTCCCTCTTCCAGCAGGGTTTTGGGTTTTTTAATGGATTACTGTAGAGAGGAGGCAAGAGAAAAGTACTCACATTTTCACAAAACCGCTCCCTATCATCCCTGCAGGCAAAGTAGAGGTGCCGGTCCAAGTGGAAGTCATCTGAAGAGAGCTCAGCAACACGAAGAATTGCTTTCTTACACTGATCAGAAACCTGAATTCGAGGATTAGTCTCTTCTGCCTCCTTTACCAGGCCTTTTTCCAGGCATGCCACTACTTCTCCTTGTGAGTGAGCGTCCTATGGGAGAAGAACAAGACAACATCTGTAACCAAGCATTTACATAATCAAGTGATCTGTGATTCTGGTTAAGTACCACATTAACTAAGCAACAAACTGTCTACATATAGACTTCTGAAAGTTCAGCCTAAATGACATTTACATTCAGAGGAGGCAGCAGTTAATACCTGTACTAACTGCACTTTATACATCACCATCCTGCTGATGGTCACCATGAAATCCCCCCCTTCCAATGCTCTGGGTTTGTTTTAATGTGACTTAATGAGATTATCACTACTTAGTCACACTGCTCAGAGCAGTTTACCAAAACAGCCAAATTATCTTTAATCTGACACAGCTCTCTTGGCACCATAGCAACAGCAAGCAACAGCATCACATTAACTTGGGGAGAGAAAAATCATCGTTCTGCCACGCCGAGACAAGCCTTCAGCTTGGGTGGTGGAAATTCCTAATGCTAAAAAGGCCACAAAGGAGCTTTGACCAATGTAGGCTTCTCAATGCTAATTCCCTCATTAATGGAATAAAATCATGCAAAGCATTTAAGAATAGACGGAAGTCTTGGACAAGCAGTCGTGGCCTGATTTTGAGCACCACATGCACTGTCCTGCAGGCCTGGAGACAACTCTGGACTCAAACAGCAACTGCCAATAAACAGGGAGAGCCTGTACTTTGTTTGAAAGCCTGGAAGAGGCTGGGTAAAGCTCAGCAATGCTCCATTTAGTTCCCTATATCCTTTTCACGTGTTTAGAAAGAGAACCATACCCCTGCTATACCTCTGTAGAAGGTCTGGTTGCCCTAAGAAACAAGAACTCCTCTGGTACAGATTTCTTAAGGCTTCTACAAGTTTTTCCTGTGAAGGCCACCTTAATTTATGCTGCTCTGCTGTGAGAGGATATTGGTACTAAACTTACACTACCTGGAGTATGCAACTAGCCATGTACTTCACATTCAGCTGAATCATCCAGCATGGCATTTGCAGTCACCATTTAGGAGCCATCCCCTCAAGCTCACTCTGTCAAGTGGATTCATCCACTGCTGTTGCAGCAGCATGAGTAAGAGAGCAGTCTCCATAAAACATGACTGTGACTACTCAAAGCCACACAACTCTTCCAAATCTTTTTGTTCTCATCTGTCTCCTCAACAGGCAGCCTTTGACTCCTGATTTAAATCTGCTGCACTTGAGGCACAAGCAGAATCGTCCAATAACAAAGTTGTAAACAAAACCCAGAAAAATAATCAGTTTGAAAGGGCTAAAAGCAGTTTTACCCTTTGAAAAAAACAAAAGGCAAAAACTCTACACCCCATGACATTCTTTGCTTAAGTTTTTTTCTTTTGAGTGGGAACTGGCCAATTCCGTACACATTTCTTCAGTACCTTTGAAGAAATACAGTTAAATATCAACAGCCCCTCTAGGACTGAACCCAAAATCTGGCTTTTGAGGAATACCACCTAGCAGTATGTTTGCCAGATAACTTAAAATTGTCATTTATCCATAACCATGTCAAACACAAACGCTCTTCTGCAAATCCTTGTGGTCAGTCACAGGCAATAATTACAACTGAGAAACTGGCAAGTGTAAATGATTTAAAACCACCATTTTAAGCTACTCTGACAGATTTTTGCTCCTGCCAAAGTGAGGTTGCAGCTGGAAGGCAAAGTAGGTCAAGGTTACTCTCACTAACCTGTGACTTTCCCTTGCAAGCCACCAAGGAGGGCACAATGCAACCTTCTCCTGCTAGGAAAAATCACAAGTTTCCTGGTTTCTTGCAGTGTGGGTCTAGATTCCTGGTCAGAGTCATATTACAGTATGTAAGTAAATCTATTTTTAATATTCTAGTGAAAGTGGATTTCCATACACTGGATCCTGAACGTTTGCTGGTGCATTTCAGGGACACAAAATGAAATGACTCACTTATTGCCCAACTTAGCTAATACAGTTTTTACATTTGAGCAGATCATCCTGCAGGGCTGGCTACTGTGCTGCCCTGTATTAAGAGCAATTTTAAAACATGTCAGACTCGATAGAAATAGAAACACACACAAAAGACCCAGCTGGCTCCTGAAAGATGCAGTCCTGCCCCTTCCTCCCACCGTCAAGCATTTACATGCCTTCTTGTGGTGCCTGTGCCACATGACTCTGTTAGGAAGATTTACTGACCTAATCTGGGGTTCATTTTCAGGCAGATCAGGTCCTCAGGGCTAATGCTGACTAGTTAAGCCCTTTTAAGGAGGGCCTAACTCTTCATTTCCTCAAAAGTGCGTGAAGGCATCCATGCTACTGCTGAGCAGCATGGGACTATATGAACGTGGTTTAGAGAGTATCACTTCAAGCTTTAATTATGGGATAACACCTACTGTATTTAATATTGTACAATCTCTTATTGCAGACTAGAAGGGAAAACAAAGGTGTGTACAGCTGCACTCAATCATCCTGTTCTAAAGCAGCTGGCAAGCAAAGCTCCTCTCAAGGATGACAGGAAGCTTTGACACACATCAGTGGTACCTGCATCGCTTCTCAGCTCTACAGCACACAAGGCTGCCTGTTCCCCTTGCACTCCACACAAAGACAGCTCAGCTTCAGATGCACCAAAGCCAAGATCTGTGATCCCACAGGGTGAGCTCTCCCAGTCCTGTTCCAGCACCAGCTGCCTGCTGTGTACAAGGGTATAACACCTGCTGCAGCTATGCTGTGGAATGAATCCCAAAAGAGATTTTCTTCTATCCAGCACCCTGTTGTTAGAAAAACCTCCACCTTAAGAGTTGAAACTCTCTTAAATTCACTCCAAAAGTCAGGACTCTCCAAAATTGCTGTTGGTTGACAGTGTAGGTGTCATTTCTCCAGTGCAACACACTGAAACATAAGGGATTAAATCTAAAAAACCATATGTGGTTCTTGGAATGTTGCTTCACCACCACTATCAAGCTTAAACAGAGGCTTTTAACTGAAAGTTGCAAATACCTGTATAATATACTAGATAATTATCTAGTCTGGAGTGCCTTGAACCTCTTCATAATTTTACGAAAGGATAGATCTAGACCCACAAAGGATACAAGCAGCTTTCCAATACTGTCTCACAGCACTTTGAGCCACAGTAAAATGGAACTAAGTTCTAAATGCACTCAAGTAAACCCCCCTCAGCACAGTGCTTTGGGAGATTTTAATTCCTGTGAACTTTTTCTGCTGCAAATGGCAAAATGAAGTCCAGGTCAGATCAAGTCTTCTAAGCTGCACTTTGTAGCTCTTATAGAGCAGAAACTCAACTAGAAATGTGGAACAGAAAGTACAGAAACCACCACATCAGTAGCAACAAACTCAGCAGAACAGAATTCAATTAAGAAGTATAGAGCAGGCCAAAAGAAAAAAAGGAAGTATAGAAGAGGAACATGGTTAGCTAGCAGAGGGGCTTCAAGAGGCAACCCAATTCCAGAATACCAACTGAAGTGCCTTGCACAGTTAAAACCACCAGTTCATCCCAGTTCCTCTGATGAAGCCATCATACTGCAATCTACTGGCTGCCAGATGTGGATGGGTTTGTGGTCTAGCTGTGCTTATTTCCATAAAAAAAGAGAGAAATTAATCTCTTCCCCCATCTTCCTCCTCGGGTGTCCAGGTCCTATTTATTAAATTCTCACTTACCTTCAGTCACACAAAAGGGTAATGACTGTTTCTCTACAGGTAACTCTCAGAAGCTACAGAGTGGAAATAAAACCTAAACCAGCATCTGATGGGAGCAAATTAGATTTCTCTAAAGCAGCAGAGGGATAGAACAGAACACCAACAAAAGAAATGCTTGCATAGCCATTTATAGCTGTTTCCATAGCAGTATAGAATACTTCAATTGCTCTAAGTGCCAAGGATGACAGCATAACAAAAGCTGTATTACAGGCTGCAATGGTTTCACAAACCAAGGCACAATATTCTGGGTTGGGTACCAAGAAAACGAGAAACATGCATATACCACAAAAAATCCCATAAAAGTATGGTTAGTGACCACTCTGCTAGCCCTCAGAAACTCAGTAAACACAAATTTACCTTTGTTTCCCTCTCCCTGATGCCTTTTGACCTCAGCCATCTTCCCCATTCATCCATCTCATCAGGAGCAACACAGTGCATTGTGCAGTTACACACACACACAAACCTGCCCACACTGGCTTCACTTCGACCACATGAGATCTGGCTTCTGCTCACAAAATCCCCTCTGCTGTGTCCCTTCATAGCTACCATAAGTGTTTTATTTTAATTTGGTCACATAATGGGTAATTTGCAGACCTGACACCCAGGATTCCTGTATTACACTCCTGATTCTATACTGGTCGTTAAAAGCGATTTCTCATTTCATGAGGTCCTTCAGCCCAGAATTAGAAGAGAAACTTTACTTTATGGAGAAATCAAGTTACTCTGCTGTTACCAGTCTGAATCTCCAAGTTCCTCCCGCTGCTGCTTTTGTACCTGTTTCCAGAAAGGAGTCCTTATTTTTGTGCTTTTTGTGCTAAGTCTTCTGGAATACACCAGCACTTCGATTTGACACATACAGGTGTGAAGCTGCTTAGAGCAGTGAATCTCTCAGACAAACAGGGAAGCTTTTTTTTTTTTTTAACCAAAAAAGGTACATCTTTTGTTATATACCCCCTCATTAATAGCTCATCCAAGTATAACCATAAGAGCTGTAATTTTAAAAGCACTGTTAAAAGCTGATAGGCTAATTTTAACTTTGTCCCTAAACAAAAAAACTTATTATAGAAAAAGTCACTCACTCCTGCAGCACTGTGTAATTGCTGCCTGCACTAGCTATGCTGAAGCAGACAGGGAAATACAGTCCTTTGAAAATAACCCTACATCTAGTCACTACACACTGTTCTCTGCACAAACCTCTGCTGAAGTCTCACGTGACAAAAAAAAACCTCATCAGTCTGTACTACTGAAGTGTGATGAGGTACCCTGCGCCCTTCAATCAGTTTAGGGTGGGCAGGGGAAAGAAGAAGCAAACAGATAAAAAGCTCTTGATCCAGTCTATCAACCACAGAGGAAGAAAACGGGAAGGGCTATGGCACAGGCCTCATCACCTTGATAACCTTCGGGCCAGACCCGACCAGACTGTGAAATAAGCCTGCTTAAATCTATTGTTGGGATTCATTGCACTGAGTCAAGCCTCAGAGAGTGCCATCGAAAAGACAAGTACCTGCCAGATCACCTGTAGTTTGGAGGGGAAAGACAAATTCAAGTCTCTGAATAGCAGGTTCCCCACAGAGGAACAAATGCATATTTATTAAAAAGGAACTGTAAAAAAACCAGGACATCACCCTTTTCAGACAGATGAGATAGGCCACGTATTTTCCCAGTTGCAAGTCAGACAGTAATATTGTTGCAGAGCCTCCACATCAGTTTCCTGAAGTGAGGGACATTTACGAGCCTATTGACAATCTGCACATTCTCTGGATACCTTTTCTCCAGGTCGAATGCTGCCACATTTCAGGAGATTGATGTCAGCCTTGCAGTCGTCCATGAAGCCACAGATCAGCCGATAATCGCTGAAGATAATGGCTGTCATTTTGGTGATGTACTGGTGGCACTGGTATTCAGTGATGTTGCCTCTGTGATCCACCAAACATGATACCAAGAAGCCTTTACCAACTGGTTCATCTGCACACTCCTTTATCTGTTCAAAAAAAAGAAAGGAATAACATTACAATGGCTGCAACTACTGAATTTAACCTTATTAAAAAATCCTAAGAAACTTGCATCTGTAGCTTCAGAATCTGCTAGCAAAGAAACCCTCTAGGCTTCAGTTTGATTTTCAGTAAGTCAGAATATTTAAAAATATTTCAGAAAAATCTCATGTGTGCCAGCATCCAAAAAAAGCAAACACAGCGACCTCGAGGATTATAAACTCTGCTGCTCAATAATCATCTTTCGTAATTACACTGAACCCCGGCAATTAAGTAGACTTGTAGGAAAAAATGCTACATTGGCAAACTTTTATTTAGAAAATCAAGAATATTACAACACCACTAAATCCTATTTGGACCCCCATTAGCCACCTGACCTCATACAACGTAAGATTTTGGTCAGAAGTGAGACTGATTCAAAAGTCAACACTACTTACTGAATGCTTTATAGCTTGCTGGGAGCTGAGAACTACTATAAAGGAAAATCCTCATCAAATAAATTTCTCTCTGGCTCTTGTAGGAACTGATTGTTGGTACTAAACCATTTTACTCAGTGGTCTGAAAAAAGTAAAAATCAGAGCTAACCAAAGCTGAAAGCTGTGCAGGGATTGGAAAAGCAGTGTACAAGAACAGACAGGTCCCCAATATAAATCACAGGCTGCACTGCTCAGGGAAGCAGACAGTAAGGCCAAAAATGTCACCTTTGGAAGTGAAAGATGCAGGCAGTTTTGACAGTGTCTTTCCAAAGGAAGGGGAAAACATGGTTACTTATCAGTTAAGGATGGTCCCCTGAGGAATCCTGCAATAGGAGCAGTGCAATGCCTTGCTCCAAGGAACACCAAGACTACACAACTCTTTAACCCTGGCAAGCCCGGGCTGAAATACTTGCCCAGTTCTGGTGGACCCTGCTCAGGATTGTGATGAAAACCTGCAGCAAGAATGCTACAGAAAGAACTCTTGGCAGCCAGACACTGAAGTTCAGCAGTGACAGGTTTGCAAGGAAAAGATACATGGGCTGACTTGATTACATCAAAGATTTGTTCCTGCAAAAATACTGAAGGGCTCATCAATCTCAAGGAAGATCTGTGGCAATCAATAATCCAGGCAGGTTCAGACAACAAGCAGGGGCAGGGCTAAGGGAACAGGCAGGGAATCATTTTATCAGTTCTCAAATACCAAGCTGGAATATTTATATTGGAAATTTTAAAAAATGGAGAGCTGTCTCTAGGAAGATATATTCTAATTCAAGCAAGAATAACTCAGGGCACTCTGTGACAGACTCACACAGGTCAGACTAGATGAATAAAATAAAACTCTGCCTCAGCTTTATGAGGCCATTACTTTCTATGTAACAAATAAAACATACAGCATTTTAAACGTCATTATTCCAAAGCAGATGTAGGCTGGTAAAACATTCTATATTTAATCCAAAAAGCTATTAGAAAAACAGAGTTACTAAGGTCAATGTAATTGTTAAAGATAAGGTGTAAAATACATTTTGAAGTGAAAACAAGTATAATTCATTGCAGGATGAGGGGAAAGGGTTGAGCAAGTGCTCTCTGAGAAAGCTGCATCTTTGGTTTGGCCCTACTTCAGCTCAAGTACTGCAAGCCAAACCAGCACACAACAGCAACATGCTGTTTTTGGAAGAGCCTGGCTTTGGAAACAGCCCCAGAGCTCCATGGCCTGAGCCAGTGAACTGCAGAAGAGACCAAGTGATCATGTCATTGCCAGGCCACTTCTGAAGCAATCACAGTTATCTGGTAGCTAGCTTTCATTCTAGGTTAAAGCTCTTGCCAGAACTCACAGAAAATGAAACAGCTGAGGAAGAAAAAAAAAAGTGGAAATTTCAATCTGTATTTAGCGGATAAAATTAAAGGTGCACTTTTCAGAACATACCCAGTTTGGGCAGTCACTATCTCCAAAATGACTGTCGCAAGGAATTGCTTTTCCAGTTGTATTTTATTCTTAATGCAAAGCAATACTTAAAATCAGAGCTCAGTCATGCAACAAAAAAATCACCTAGTGGAAACTAAGTGAAAATTTAACTATATTTGAGCAGTGTATGTCCACTAAATATCCTAGTTTGAAAGAGTCTTGAACCTTTAAAAAATATTAGTAGAATGGTTTATGCATCTGCCTCAGTATTAAGCATCAGATCAAATACGTAAGATTATTGCTGCTCACCAAACTTTTTTCTTTAACTAAAAACTACCCGTCAAATGGCAAAATATTGGTAGTTCATGTCATCACTCACAATTACAAGAGGAACACTTGTGGTTAATGCACAGTTAAAATTCTGTACATTTTTCCCACTGCTTTTAGACATCATATCCCAGATTTAGAGGGCATCATTTACAGCAATGCCAGACTGTTCCTGTATAAAAGTGGTAATTAAACAGACTGTTAAAAGAGCATTTTCAAGAGTGCCTTGGTTGTAAAAATTCTGCAGCAGCCATATGACATAAACTAGAAAATCACAATCTTATCTATGATCGCAAAAAAGTGGGATCCAACAGATTTGGCAGTTTTTGCTTTTGGGAGCTACTAAACTCCAAACACAGCATAGCCCTTTGATGCAAGCTGCTTTCCTTCCATTGTGTCATCTTCTAGCCTTCTCGTAGCAACTGTTTTCCTGATGTCTCCTTACACTGAATGATTTACACTGGAGCAGACTGAATTTTTTTAGAAACACAAGTTTATGCCCAGGTTAAATTATTATTTGTATATCCACTAATATGTTTTCCAGAGCATGGCTTAATGACTGAATTAAGCCAGCTGAAGCCTGTACAGAGAGCCTTGCTTCCATTGCTTCCTGAAGCCTAGCTGAAAACCACCACAGAGGGAAGAGATCTCAGCTCAGCCACCTCCTGCATGGCTGAGTGCACAGCTTCAAGAGCTCCAGCTCAAGCACAAGGAAAGAAATGACTGATCAAGTCATCTTTGAAGATGGACCAAGCTGTGTTGATGCTTCAAATACAGAGCACTAACTCCTACTACAACCTAAAAAGTTCCTAACAGAGTCTACTTGGAGTAACCACACTTTGAACCCTGATCTAAAAAGTCGAGTCATCATTTGATATCTATGTGCTTCTCCTTTCTGCTTAGCATGATACAGCCCAGAACCAAAACTGTTCCAACTGTCAACCACTGATAAAGAGGGAATAAATCCAATTCACCACAGATTTCGGACAGACTGGTAGGAGCTGGTGGGCTGTAAGTTCAGCATTTCCTTCCACCACCCCTTGGCCTGGAACCATTCTGGTAACTGGCTTCTTCAGCAAGGAGATTGAATTAATTACAGGTAGCAATGAGACTAGAGCTTCCCCAACCCCAAAGCATTATTCATAAACTAACTCACTGTCACAAAGAAAAGAAAAGAAAAGGCCTCAGTGCCTCTCTCCTGCCTTACCTCAGCAATAGTGGACTTGCAGACCTCTCTGGCCACGGATTCAAACTTTGGATCTGTAGTAAGGTTCAGCTTGTAGTTCCACAAGAGCTATAAAGAGAGCATTTGTAGAAAGGGGGTTTAAGAGCTTCCTGTGGAGAATAACAAACATGTTCCTTCGGAAAACAACATAACATCATTTATACCCAATCTGTATCATCATCCTTCTAANAAAGGCCTCAGTGCCTCTCTCCTGCCTTACCTCAGCAATAGTGGACTTGCAGACCTCTCTGGCCACGGATTCAAACTTTGGATCTGTAGTCAGGTTCAGCTTGTAGTTCCACAAGAGCTATAAAGAGAGCATTTGTAGAAAGGGGGTTTAAGAGCTTCCTGTGGAGAATAACAAACATGTTCCTTCGGAAAACAACATAACATCATTTATACCCAATCTGTATCATCATCCTTCTAAAGTGCAATGATCAATGTAAAGTCTCCTTGGCAACAACTTTCTCCCTTCATTTCTGCAATAATTTTCTCATACTGAACAAATTCAGGTTGTCAGAAATCTCTCCATAAGGTCATGAGCTGACTCATTAAAAGGATATGTATTGAATGAAGATTGTTTCATAACTAGAAGGATAAAACAATGAAGCTGTAACTTGCTACCTGCTGCAGATTTGACAATGCCTTTAGCACAACAATATATTAGAGCTTACACTGTAAAATGCCTCAGGTAAGGAAGATTGTTCTTCCAGGAGTCAGGGATGAGCTCATGAAGGAGCCTCGAAGCACTGGGCCATTGTGCAAGAATCCATCTTGGGCAAGTCACACCCTGCAGACATACACACATCCCGGATGTCCTCCTGAGGCACCATAAAGTGAAAATACAGGGTAGGACAGCAAAACCTCAGCAAATTAACAGCAGAGATGCTGCCTGAGAGCTCCAGTTGCTAATCTGTTTTTCTATTAACTTAAACATTTAAACATTCTTTATTAAAGACTAAACAGTTTTAAAAAAAACATTTCAAAAACTGTGCCTTTTTGATATTTGATTTTCTCAAAAAGGTCTGATCAAGCTTTAATTTTAACTTTTTCAAGTGTACATGAAACACTGGGAAAACACAAACACATGCTCTACACAAGGAAAGCAGTTTCACATCAGCTCCAGTAGTATGGAAGCACAGAGAGAGAACCAAAATCAGCATCAGCTAACTGCACCATCTTCCACAGCTCTTATGATTTTGCAGCTGTGAAAAGTTAAAAAAGGACATGATGGGAAACTAGGGTGTTTCAGATGGAGTAAGTTGTAAATATAGAGATTTAATACATAAAAGTGAATAAACAGGGAACCTGTCCTCACAGAGTACTGCAAGTCCTCTCCCAGCCAGAATCAGAAGTACAAGAAAGAGGACACAAGATGAGAATACATCCCTACATTTGTCATCTAGAGCATCTAGAAATGAGATGCTTTCCAAATGAACCTCCCCATAAACAGAAGGAAGGTGAAACTTGCATCTTAAAACTTCTGATTGTAGCACTACACACTATTTCCCAGGGGATGATCCACAGTTGTACTCCCAAAGACTGCAGAGAGAAGCAAAGAAAACATTTGGACATGAGACACTCCTCTGCAGTCTAGTTTTTTATCCTCCCCCTTCCATTTCTGCCTGGGAAAATGAGACTTTGCCCACACTTCCTGTTTGTGAATGGCTTCCATAACCCACATCCACCCAACATTTTTCTTGGGGCAGAGATGCTGTCATTTAATGCAGCAGAAGAAAGGTCCAACTTCAACTTCTAGAATTCTCAATTTCTTCTTCATTCAGGTAATTTCTGTTGGCACATTTAAATGTCAGGCAGATACATTTTAATTATTGGAGTTTTATCTTTTTCAAAAAGACTTAAACAGAAACATGTTGTGCCCTTCATCTGATCCAACCCTGCACAACAGAGAATTACAGCTGCCAACAGAGTCAGGCAGAGCAGTGCTAAAGGTTAATTCATAAACACAGTTAGAAATTACTAGTTGTACAGCATGGCCAGGTTTCATCTCTGGAATATATCTTCCAATAATAAAGCAAAATACAGCTTCTCAAGCTCCCAAGGCTGTCACTGAGGTTTGCACTTGTCTGTCTGTGTTCAGGGCTAACCAAGCAATTAAGGATCTTGATATGGTGTATGCTAACAGAATGCAAACGAGAAAAACTAAAGGAAACCCAATACCAACCTTAGCAATGACTTTATCTCTTTTTTCTTTTTTTTATAGAGGGAGAGTCTTGGGATTTGGAGAGTCAGCTTGACAGCCTGAAAACTGGCTAATAGTTTGCTCACTGTTAAACACAGTGCTGAGAGGAAATCTGTTCTAAAACCAGCCAAGTGTCTCAAACTGCCTCTAAATATCACACCCCCACAGCATTTTCCAAGTGAGTCTAAGAATTTAGCAGCTGTGAAAGTAATACAGAAGGTGTCAACAGCTGAAATTAAGAATTTAAATTCAGTGCTGCTCACATCTTTTCCAAAAAGAGCACATCACGTTGCTCCCTGTAACTCACGGGAACCACCCCCCAACTGTAAAACAGGAAAGACTTCTGCTGTCCTCCTCTGATACACAAGTACAGCTTATCAAACCCTTGAAGATGTTCCACTCTGAAGTCTCCAGTAAGAACACAGTGGCTATACTGGGTTAAAGTCACCTTCTGTTCTTCCTCCTTAGGCCAGCACAGAGACCTGAATGTGTCTTGATTAATGCCTTTTGAAAAGTGCAAAACTATGCAAAATAGCTCGGGTTGGTAAGGGATACGAGGTGCAAACGGCCAAGATAGAGACTGAAGAAAACAAAAGCAATACTTACGTGATTGCAGTCTGAAGAGATTTCATTATCCGGCTGAAATAAGACAAAACAAAAAAAGGAGTGTCAGTTCACTACTGATGGGAGCCATTTAAAAGACAGAAGAATCTAAATCTCGTAGTCCTTTCCACTATAAGAAACAATTTGACACAATCAACAGGAAATTTTAAATGCTGCATAAAAAAGGGTGATGATAGCTAATTACCAAAAAGATGAACTAACAGGTACTTTATGCACAATGCTGTCTTAACTCACAGAACATAAATAGCACAAGAGTAGCAGCACTTATGTAGATGCTGCAGACACATAATGAATGCACTGCATTTTGCACCAGTTGAGTGAAGCAAGAAGGCAAAAAAGCATCTGTGGGAAAATAAAGGTGAGGTAGCAGAGTTTTAATGAAAATGAAGATTGATGTAAAAAATGAAGGAGAAAGGTGGGACTCACTTCCCTCCTCCAGACCTAAACGTTCATATTCCCCATTTGAGAAGCAAGGTCTTATTTCAGCTGTACACAAAGGAGCCAGTTCAAAGCAGCCCTGTGATTTACACCTTCAACAGTGAGAAAGTGGTAACATCCAGTATTCACACATCATTTCAAAAAATTCACTAAATTCTCCCAGGGAGCTTCTTTGGAAAGAGCTCTGGGTACAATCCATTCCATCCTCCTTTCAACCTGAGTAGCTCTCACAATGAGGAGTTCCTCGAAAAAAGGTAATCCTACAAATCAGTACCTCCTCTCCATAGCAGAGCAGCACAAAGGCAGGACAAAGTCACCTGGCCATCACACCCGCATGAAAAATCAACCCTGAGTCACAAAGTCTCTGCTTCCAGTGATATTTAAGATGCCAGACATGCTTTAAGAGCCACAAGACACTCAAAAGTTTAAACACATCATGGACACTAACACATTAGACCTCAGGTATCTGATACAAGAGAACCTGCGTCAGTTTGGAAGCAAGATGAGTTTTTCAGTGCAAGTGTTTGTCACTGCACCGTGTGCTACACCAACTCTTGCACCACTGCTGCCTCAGAGAGCACTAACACAAATTTATGAGGAAAAAAAGGAAGCACAGAAAACGTTTCCAAGTTCTTAATTACAGCATTATTAACTAAAGCACTTACTTTGTACAGCGGGAAGTGGCAGAAATCACCTCTTCACTTTGAACATAAAAAACAGTACCTGAAGGACTGCAGTAATTAACTGCAGTTTAGTCAGACTGACACTATTTAAAACGGTATCTCCCAAAGTGATAATAAATTTGAAAATTAGAATATTAACTTTTTTTTTTCTAAAGGCCAGCAGATGCCTGCTGGTTATCCACAGACTGCAGAACTGATTTTCTCAACTGAAAACTAAAATACCAGCCAAATTGCACTATTTTAAAGTGGTCTCCAAGACCAACACTCTCATGACTTACAAGGTGCATTCTCCTTAATTTTCTGTACTCATCCTGTATCACTCAGCAGCAAAGGATTTAGACTAAGCTAATTTCAAAAGGTGAGAGGCACAATGCCCTCCACTGAAGTTGCTGTCTCAGTCTTTTAGTCAAGGATAGATTCTTCATAAAAATATGTTAGCAATGTAATTCTCCTCTAGAGGACAGGACTTACTATCACTTTTGCAGGCAGAAGAATTTGTAAGGGCCAGAGAGCACCCTCTCAAAATCCTTCTGGGTCACTTCAGTTATTTTTGCTTCTTCCTCCTGGTAACCTTTGCTTCAGATCCACCAAAGGTGAAAGTTTTTTTTTGGTTTTTTTTTTTTTTTTTTTTTTTTTTTTTTAGAAAGATGAGTCCAAGAAGATAACAGGCTGGTTTGCAGTGACTTGAGAAGCTTAAACAAGCTCTTCTTGAAATACACAACAGTAAAATACTCCACACTGAAGTATCAGCCTTCCCTGCAGTCTGCAGCAAACCTCAGCTCTGGGAAATCGAGACTTACTCTTCTGAGGAGAGTAATGGAACCTAAATGGGACTTTAACTAAGCTTTAGTACTGCATTCATTCACAGTTCAGGACTTAAATATGCCAAGTGTAAGATCCAGCCAATAATCCTTTCATGTGGAACAAGATGACTCCTTTCTAGCTAAAACCTGTGATCCTTCTTCCCTCTTTCCACTGCAGGTGTAGGAAAGGTGGGTTCAGTGGCAAAGCTGACCTGCTTCTCCATATTGAAGTGAAGCAAAAGAAAAAAAACACAAACCTTTTGAGTTTGATAAAACTGAAGGACTGAGTTTGAAGAAGGGGAAGAAAATTCCTACCCACCTCCACCCCAGGCAGCCCATATCAGTTGTGCCTTGCTAAGGGACAGCCCGTGGCCCTCTGTCCTTCCAAACAAGAGCACGTTCAGAACAAGGTGCTTGTGTAGTAAGAGTCAGGAAAAAAAGGTTAAGTTTCAAATTACCACTAAGACAAGCTGAAGAGCAAGAAAAGCTGCATTGTGTCAGTCCCACATGGTGAGCTGGAGGAACACAAATGCTCAGAGACCCCCCAGGGCAAGGGGAAGCAGAAGAGCAGCCCAGACCAGCACCACATGGTAGTCAAGGCATTTTAGGAGAGGAAGCTGATGGCAAGGACATTCCACACATCAACAAGGGAGAAGGATCCCTCTTACATCTCCAAACAGAAGGATTAAGAACAGCCTTCACACAAAGTACGTGTGCCTCTGGGCTCAGGGAAGCTTTTGTTGCTCAGCAGCTTTGGTGGGAATGTATTGCCTCTCTCTGCAGTTCTCCAATAAGCTCTCCAAGCTCCTTCAAGCACTAACACTCACACCCCAGCACACAAACACCACTTCCTACCTCCCAGGAAAAGCAGAGTTTAGAACAAGTACCAGCTATAAACTGAACAGAAAAAGCATTTCCTTCCATTCAACCACAAACAGCCACAAATCCCACTGCATTTAGTATTGTGAACTCCACAGAGAAATTCAAAGGTCTGTATGAAGTCATATCACCACCAGACTGAAGTTGTCAACACCATTGCGTTTAAAAGTGCCTTTCCCCATTCACTGGGTACAACTTGCTGAAACAATCCATGACAGCCATCCATCCCTTTCTAAATCTCCCTGCCTGGGCAGCAGAATTAAACTAGGTCACAACTAAACAGCAAGTGAGCAGCCCAACACCACTACCCAGGCCCAAGGGGGCACAAAGTGTTGGTGCTTTATCTCCAGAGATGGACCATCATCATGCTGGGAACCATATGAACAGTTGACAGTGATTGAACCAGTGACATCCATCCCCATCTAGTGTTCAGCACGTTATTCAGGGTCCAGTTACAGCCACTACCCCCAACATTAGTCAGAGTCTTGATTTGGTCTTTTTTCATCACATCCTGAGAAACACTAATTTGCACTATTGGACTTTGAAAAGTAAGGTATCCTCATCAACTAATGCAGATGAGAGTGGTGAGGCAGAGGCTGCCCACAGCAGCAATGTTCAAAGCCAGGTTGGACAGGGCTTGGAGCAACCTCATCTAATGGAAGGTGTCCCAGTCCCTGGCAGTGGGTTGAGATGAGATGAGCTTTAAGGTCCCTTCCAACCCAAATCATTCTGTGGTCCTGTGAAACTCAAGGTCTTGGGAAAACTCTCTGCAGGAATTATTTTAATCTCTAGAATTGATTCTGATTCCTTTGCTTCCTTGCAAAAGTCAAGCAGAGTCTGAAGTCAATTGTCCAAGTGCCCTAATTTCCAGAATTTGATCCCTCCTGAGAGCAGAAGAGTGGATTACAGCAGACATTTCCACTGTTCTTTTAAGGCAACATTAGCAGTGTGCTTGCTGAAAGGCAAGAACCAGGCATACCTCAAATACCAACTCTGGATAATCTTCAGGCATTGAAGTCAACAGACTTTGGACCTGCTCAGGCAGTAACCACCCAGAACCAACATGGAGCAAACCAGCAAAATAAAAAGGCAATTGGCTTGTGGATGGGAGGAACCCAGTAGATGTTCTCCCCCTAAAATTCAGGGACAGATTACAAAAGGGTCAAGCAAAAAAAAAAAAAAAGGAAAAGCTGTTGATGAAAGCAGCTACATTTCCATGAAAGAGAGGGCAGGCAGGAGTCCAACCAGACTGGGTGTTCCCCAGCTTATTGCACTGTCACACAGCGGACTGTACTACAGAGCACAGTGCACACAGACACACAGTAGAGGCAGCTCGTAGGGTCTTTTCCACTTTGATCTACACATTTATCATTATTATCTGTAGAGAAATGGTAGAGTGACCTGCTGACCCAGGAGCTTCTAAACGAGGAGGCCAGCAAGCTGATAAAGGGACAATCGACTTCTTAGCTGCTGTTATCTGTGGGAAGGACACAATCTCTTTGCACCAAACACACCCAGCCAGGAGGACAGCAATAAAATGACTCAAGCCACAGCTATCAAGCTAGTTAGACTTACACCACCAGGAAACAGCACAGGTGGGATGCAAAGAACAAGGAGAGAGCTGGGCGAGCCACCCTCCTGCAAACATGATCCTTCCCAGTGCAACCACTAGAAATGATTCTGCAGAGGAATCTGTGGAGCACGGGGAGACAGCAGAAAAACCACACATCACACAACCCATGCTTCCAACGCCCTGAAACATCCTGGAGTTCTGTGCCAACAAGCATATGGCTGCAGTAAACGTCTTCACACATCCTGCAATCCTGGAAAAGTCATGTGTGAAAGGAAAGTTAAAACCAGCCATAATTTAAGTTCAAAACAGATGAGAAGACTTCATAATTTAATTACACATTTAGTGAGCAATGAAAGCTAAACCTGTTAAGCCAAGCTTGAAATACTCTCTAATGCCAGTGAACTGTTAGTACTAAAAACAAACTCAGTGCTGTCATGTCAGCAAAAAACCCTCTACACTTACCATCCACACTTTGAAAATAGCCAGTTTGAAGCTCAGCACTGTTGATATATCGTGCACCAAAGTTACAAGCTCCTGGCTTCATATACTTTGCTGGTTTCATATAAACAATTTTCCCCACTTACAAACAGAGCAGAAGTCTGCCAGAGTACAAACTGTTTAACCAAATAATTATCACATCGGTTAGGCATCCCCTACACAAGCATACTAACCCAAGTTACACACAAACACCTAACATACTATCAGGACCAGCAGCAATTTCTTTAGTCACCCTGCACACACCAAGTACAAGTAGCAAATCACCTCAAACACCAAATTCTGCAACTGTTTTTCACCGGTTTAGTCAAATTTTAGATTCCAAACACATTTCCACCTTTGCTGACCTTTTATAATCTCCATGGGTATGACCATTAAGGTAAATATGCTTATTCAGAAAAGACAGCACAAAGCAAGATCAAAGAACCCCAGCTCAACACGTGTGTCCTTCTGGCTCAGCAGCCACAGAAAAACGAGCCAAGGATGAGGCAATGAAGCAGGATTGCCAGTGTTCAGTATCAGCTCAGCAAGTCCTACTCTTTTCTATGTAGCTCTGATAGGAAGTCAATAGAATTTTAGTAATTGTCATCTTTTGCTTGTTTCCCATTTGCATGACACTAAGCAAAGTGCTCAGCAGGCTGTGTGCCTTTCCCGCAGAGCAGAGATCCCTCCCTAGGCAAATACCAAAGGCAGTAAAATCAGAAAATACTCGCTGTAAATCCAGTGCATTAAAAGTGACCACAGTGTAATTAAATGAAAAACAACGGTTCTCTCCACCTAACCAGGCAAGTAACTTTGCAGGTTGTTTCCTACCAGCAGATCACTTTCTCTGAGCTGGCTGTTCTCACCCGTGCAAAGCTGCAAGGTGGGTGCTCAGAAGCTGAAGTTGCCACAGCCCTCTCACAGCAGCTCTTCCGGTCCCTGCTGCTTCCACCTCCCTTCACAGGGGACTCTCAAGCCCCTAAGTCCTCCTAGCAGGGACCTCTCATTTCAATGCTGGCCCACAGAGCATGTCCTAACAGTAAGATCAAAGCAAATCTGCTCCAGATGTTTGTTCTTTCCTTCATCCCCTCTCTTTCTCCTGTTAGAGGATTTCCAGGCAGTCCCAGCAAGTTGTGAAGCAAGACAGACCCTGAAATTGTGTTTGCCACAGAAGTTTGGCAGCCCTGCTACCAGATATACCAGATATAATGTTTCCCATAACACTCCTCCACAACAGAGCTCTGCTACTAAGCATAGCACCGACACCAAGTCACAGATCCTGCCAGGAGGCTTCAGGATTTGCTCCTGGAAAACCCTCTCACTAACTCTTAACAAAAAAAAACACCAGACTGAAAGGCATGCAAAGATACTGACAGTGTCCCAACAGAGGATGAAAGGAGGAGAGCTGTTAGAGCTGGGTGAAACAGCTCAAGGCACTGTCCAAAACTCAGCAAATCAACAGAAAAGTGTTTGCCATTTTAGAGTCTTCTGCTTATGGAGAAGTCCCCCCAGCACCAGTCAGATTCCTAGAAAAGCACAGGGTCATATTCACCTTCAGGATCAGTCAGCCCTCACATCTACATAAGCTACACTGAGACAGCTTTACTCTCCACCTGCCTTCCCAGATAGGACTGCCTTAATCCCAGCCAGAAACACCCCAGAACAACTGAAGAGTATTCCAGTAGAGAGGCAAAATCAACAGCATGGGGATGGGCAGTGCTGCACAGCTGGGGGAGGCAGAGAAGAAATGAATGAATAAAGGACTGGAGGCCTCAGCAAATAATTCCAGTGCAACAGCTAATGAAATGCTTCTATCAAATATATTCATAATCCCTTAGTAAGTCAAATTCCATCACTTATTCTCAATGCAGAGACACTACAAACTCTATAGTACCCCACGGTGAGCTTAACTTTACAGAAAGCTTCCAAAAAGCCATGAAGAGATTCCAAGCAAGATTTAGTTTTACATGAAATAAAAGCTTGTTATACAAGCACAACAACACCCATCTCATAAGAGGAGAATGTTGTTCTGACCATGCTTTGCTCCTCAGAGAATCATGTTTTGCTTGCACTTGGCCTGGAACTAGAGAAATCCTTGGTAAAGAACTTTTGTACAGGAGGTAAAAAAAAAGTTTGCACCCAAAGCTCCACATGCCAAAGCAGAAGAGAAGCACAGGTTTCAGAGCAAACGCTGCTTCTCATCCCCCCACTCCCACAGCCCAGTGGAGTGCTGTGCTTGCAGAGCAAAGCTATCAGGCACAGACATTCCCCTCTTGCAGGCAGCTCCAGTACACCACCGTCCCTCGTGCTGGAGAGTATCTCTAACCATTAACAGGCCCCTCTGCCAAGGGCTCCTGCTTCATTAGCAGAGTGAACAATGCACTGAACACCCAACAACCAATATTCATACCAGTCTTTGTTATTCAGAATGCAGGCTCATGACTTAAGTTTTCCACACTGAAATTCATATCGAGTTCCCCCCTCCCCAGGAGCATTTTCCTCTTGCTCTCCCCAAGGCAGATGTGGCACATCCACCAGGTGCCCAAACTCACCAAGGGACAAGCAGCATCTCCTGCCCATGTTCAGGGGCACGAGCAGAGCTGTTTTAATCCCAACGATTTACATTCACACATTCCACCTCCAAACCAAAATAAGATGAGCATCCAAACAGGTGGGAAGCAGACTCGGCTATTTTTAACTCCTGCCAGCTATTCTATGTAGAGGCAATAAAAATAAATACCTCAAAGAAGCCACTTCAGCCTTAACCACAAACCACAAGAAGAACAATTTTAGTTTGAAGTCTTTCCTCCCTCCTTCAGGACAGTGGTAAGAGCCCTACTGCTCCTCCACCACCACTTACCCGATTTTTTTAAGGATAGCAACAAAATAAACCCAGAGCTACCTTTACCACAGCTGCCAGTATTCCAGATCACAGCAGTGGAGGCACAATTAGATTTAACATCAGTATTTCCAGAATGTGATGGATAAACAGGCCTGTAGAGGGTTTTACACAACATCCCACGCTAGTCCCTCACTGTCACAACAAAAGGGCTGGTTTAGCCTCCTGCATGGCCTATTCCCTCTGAAGTCTGAATATTCAAGACTTGTTTTGTTATCTGGCAATGCCAACGAGGGGAGCAGGATGTATCAAGGGATCAAGGGATTTCACATGCCAGCTTTGAGGTGATTTCCTGAAAGCACAAAGTCTCCTGGACCTTGGCTGTCAGTCCAACTGCCTTACTGAGAGATGAAATGCAATGGGGAAGTCTCCCTCAAAAGCAAGAGCAGCCTGAGCACAACCAGTGTTCAGATACCTCTAACAAATGGATTTGAAATAAAAAACTAGAATTTTCTCCAGAAGATCTGCAGGACCCCAACACATCACTTGCTTCTTCCCTGCAGTGAGAGGCAGATGAAGAACAAGAGCCTCGAGTCAGGCAAGTCCCTGCTGGTAAAATAAACCATTTGAGTTCTTCTCACACTTAAGCATTTAACACAATCACTGACTTTAGCATCCCCTGTACACGTCAATTTTATTATAGTACTATATTCAAGACATGTATTCACTCCTCAATTCCCCCAAAGAAACTTCTCCACTGAAACCTTTCTGGTTCTTCAAAATAGCACATCCCACTAAACCAGGCAGGGCAAAAGTCACAGAGAGGGCAACAAATTCACTTCAAGAACAACACCCCCTTTGTGCACAGTGGGAATATGTGCAAGGAAGCACAAAGTGTTGACGACACATATTAAGGTCTGCAGCACAGCCCACAAGGGCAGCTGCGAGCAGCATCACCCTACGACAGAGAATAAGGGCAGTGCCTTGGCAGTCCAGAGGACTTCTCCAACTCTGGATGAGTTTCCCCCAGGAGATCTCTTCTGCTACATTCTCCCCATCACCTGCTGAACTCAGTGGGTTACATTATAGTCTGCAGGCTCTTTTCAGAGAGTCCTAAGAACAGCACAGTGCCCTGATTCCACTTCAAGTTCTGCCCATACGGGAAGGGCTGCCCACAAGCTGCACATCCAAAATAACCCCTGCTCTCTCCATCACTCTGTGGGACTGAGCTGGGCTTCCCAAACAACAGCTGACAACCACCTTACACCAATCTAAAATCCCTTATTTGTACAACTAGGAGGCACTCAAGAGTTTTGAAACTCCTTTTAAAGCAGCCAACTAGGGGGCTGTACCCACAATTTAACAGCTCTAGTTACCTCCTTTGTAGTTGCCCTTGATAAGATGAATTTTAGTTAAATAGTCTGGTTCAGCCAAAAAACACTGGTCAGGATAAGGCAACTGATGCCTTAGTCACAAAGAAGTACCCACCATCTGCCTCTGATCAAGAAAGGAAGAAATTCAAGCCAACACAAGCAAACATCAGTCAGCTTCTCCCTCCTTGCTCTGCAGAACCAAAACAACCACTGGGCCCATCTGATGGCTGGTACTGCAAAGAGACAAGACTGGGCAAGATGCACTAAATCCAAAATTCATGAGGATGCTGCAGGACTGCAGAGTGACAGGGGACCCAGATCCATAGGTACACAGCTTGGGAACCTGCTAACACACTCCCAGGGCACACCTTTCCTTTTCTGCCCCTTGAGCTCATCAGCAGCTTCTGATAAACGAGCCCTTTCTGCAGGAATGGACAAAGCAGATTCTCAATTACAACTGCATTTACATCAATACCTTGAAGCTGAGGCTCTGAAGAGGAACTGAGAACAGAAAATATTTTTTTCTAATTTTAAAAAACACACAAAAAAAGTCACTTGTTCTCAAGTCTCAAAGGTCACAATGACCAGGAAAGTTAGATTGATGTATTAACCATTTTTCCATGTAAAACAACTGTCCTAATTCAGTGTTTGAGTACTTTAGTTCTACTTTTAACAATATTCATCTTCTGCATTTTAATTAAGTTTCCATTTCTATCCAAAAGCAGCTTAATGCATGGAAAAATAATTCAGTAGATAATGGCTTGCCATTTTTAAACATTATTAAAAAAAGATAGAAACATTAACATGCAAGCATTTAAATAATTACAGATCATATCAATTTAGTCAGGAAACATACCAAGCTTTGCAATAAAAGCTAAAATTAGCTGCAAATAATATCACCAAACTAGAAAGCTCTAGAAAAATTACTAGAGTGTTCAAGCAAGGCTGAAATTATTCAAATCTAAGCTTCTTGCTTATTTAAATCAATCTGCCTGGGAGCCACACAAACTGTTGTGGCAAATTGATTTCTCTAGTGTCTGGTTCTCCTTTCACAAGAGCCACGACAAGAAAAAGACCAGAAAGACAAGATGAAACCAGCTGATTCACAACATCATGAGGCATTCTGCATTCACACAGATTACACCTCACAACATCAGTCCCAGTTATCAATGTCTTGGGAAGTGCAGGTGGCTGAGCTCAGGGACTCACACAGGGGCAGAGCTCAGCCACAGACCCGACACCAGCACCAAACCAGAGATGCCATTTGTCTGCTTGGGGACCCAAGCAATGCAGCATGCACTTGGTTTTACTTTACTACCTCATCTCTGCTGTACATCAGCTACACACTTAAATTTTATCTGAAACAGAATTACAGCAAACCTGCTGTGGTAATGCCTTCACTGATGGGAAAAACACAGTAGTGCTTCATTCCAGCTTGGCCAAAAGGTAGAGCATGCCATTCAAAAGGAGAATTACTGGAACTCGCTTAAATAAACACTTAAGAACATTTACCTAAAGAATTGTGCTGGTATAAATGGCTGCTCCATTTGAAGCTGGACAGAGAAGCAAGATTAAAAAACCCCCAACCCTCGAGCAGGATCACACAGCCGTTTCCAAGATTCAACCATTGCTCCAAGCTAATCATTTCTTCATCAAGAAAAGCCATTTGAGCTTTTCTTCAGGACCGAGTTTTTGTGCACACAGATTGCTGTCTGTTCATTTCCCACAGGGGAGCCGCATTTCATATGAAAAGAGTTATCCAGAAACATTTACTATACACATCTGCACCAATAAGGAAATGAGTCATCAACCCACTGGCAGGCCTGATTCACAGCCCACAGCAAGCTCTGGCTATTTAGGAATCTGTGTACAGAATACAGGGGAAAGGCAGATGCAAGCCACAAGTCATTTTAAGAGACTACATATAAAACACAAAGTAATTTAAATGTATTTTTTCGTTCCTTTGCTTGGGTATAATTTCTTCAAAAGAATGGTATTGTACACAGCTGCAGAACTCTTCACCTGGATGAATCATAATGTTTTCTTTATATAACTGGAAGAAAAGCAAACCCTGGATAAAATCGCTTGGATTTCGTTCAAGAGAAAAAATCAACATGAATAAAGTCTTTACAGCCAGTGTTAAGGCAAGGTTTCCTCGGGATTAGTAACAAACTGCCAAATAAGAATTCTGCTTGCCTTCAGAACCTGCAAACAAAAGCCATGTTACAGCACCAAACCAAGTACCTTTCTTCAGTTCAGTCCAACACACTGATGAAAGGGCTGCACACACATATCATCTGAGCTCTGCATTTCCTCACAAAGTTAGGCAGAGGGTGAAGTTCACCTTGTTCACAGGAGAAGCCTGGGGCACTGGGCAGCAGTACACCTTCCCACAGGGACTGGTCTGTTCTGCCATAAAAACCTGGCTTTTAAAACATTTTGTATTTTTTGAGAGCTTTTCAGCTTGAACTGCTCAGCTCAATAGTTATATAGAGCCATAAAGCCAAGCATTTTGCTTGAGATTTCTGAACCTTAATGGTAATTCAGAGGATTTGAAATGATACCATGATAAGCAGTCAGGTCAGTAACAGTCCCCCTCGAGCCAAACAGTATCTGACTAGTTTTGCACAGATGAGCAACATTAAAATAAAAAAAGGCCATGTTTGATGCTAGATTTTAAAAGTGAGCCTGAAGAGCTTTCTGGAAAGCAACACTACTAGAAAAATGCCTCACTGGTATGAAGGAGAGCCAGACACCTGCCTGCAAATCCTCCCAATTGCTGTTTCCATAACTCCTACTTAAAAAGCTATGAATAAAGACAAGCTAGAATTAAAAAGACTGAGCTCACCCACAGCTTCTCTGCTAATAAGGACAGAAAATAATGGGGGAGGGAGGCACAGGGGAGAACATCAATAAGCTCATCACTGCCACAACTCTGTACCAACACACACTGCACAGGACCACCACCAGTCTCACTGCTGAACAATTTTCACCTGTCAAAATACAGGAATTAAATCAACAATTCGACTGTGCTCTAGAAACAGCTGGTTATTCCTTCTCAGCATTATTCTTGACAAACAGCAAAATCAATTACAAGGCTCAGGAATACAAACCCAAAATCCAGGGCAGGCTGGAAGAGCTGCAGGCAAGTACTTGGCAGTGCTGTGCCATCTCCTTGCTACAACTGAATTTTCAATTATGTCTAAGAGAGAACTTCAAAGTTTAAGTATTCAGTCTGCAACAATTACCACTTGATAGAAAGTACTTCATTCTACTCTCTGGTCAATGGTGGTGGTCTCAAGAGTGACACACTATTAAGCTATTTGAAGGAACACACTCTAAAGGGAGCTTTTCCTACCATCTGAAGCCCAGTTGTGACTGAAGAAATAAACATGCCTGCAGATCTCTGGTCTCTGCAGGCACAGAAATGCCCAAGAGGCAACACCTCATTTTCAGAATTAGTTCCAGTATGCTGATGGCAAAGCCCAGACAGTCTGTAAAGGACCTGGTTGTGTTGGGAGATTATTTTGTCCTGACCAATAAGCACAATATTGATGTGTACCCCAGCAGATAATGCTGGAAAATGGGACTTTAAGACTCTGATCTGTTCTTATCCAAGTGACACATGCAGTTGATGTGATTTCCATGTCCACAAAAAGGCAATGGCATAATTCTGGGGACATTCAGGGGAAAAGGAGGCAGCAGTTCCCTCAGGTAAGCAGTTTTCCACCCTGTGCATACATTCAAATCCCTTGTGTGCAGATTCCTATCTGAATGATAAGAAAAAGTGTTGGGATAGTGCAATTTCACAACAAGGTGAGATCTGAATGCTTGAAGCAAAGGTCAACATTGCCACCAAACCCACCTGTTTTGGTCTCCCACAATGTCATTATAAAGCCTTGAAGAGTTCTTGCTGGAGGGAGAACTAACTCTGCTGCCTGAAAAAACCTGTCCATCTCCATACAAAGAGAAAAAAAAATACCACCAGACTATCAATTAAGTCACCTGTGCATGTCAGAATTACCACACAATATCAAACAGGATGGAGCTACAATTCTCCCATGGTAATTTTTAAGGAAAGATAAACCCCAGAATAGCAGAGGTATTAGATGTCACACTTTTCCAAGTGACACTGAGAATTAGGAGCACCCCTGACAGGTGTGCACTAAGAAAGGAAGCACAAACTGGTACAGCAGCAACCAACACTATCTCCTAGGAGGGAGACACACACAACTACTTTATTTTTGGTGAAAATTAAATCTTACCAAAATATATACTAGAAGTGAGCATTCAAAGCTCCAGTGGAATCATTTGGGTAAGAGCCCAAAAGTGAAACAATGGGAGTTTGAGGAATCTAAAAAACAAGAGCAGATGGAGAAGGAATTCAAGAATTCAGCACCCATTCAGCAGTAGGGGACAATCCCAGGAACTCTCCAATCTCACAATGAGCGTGAAGTTATCATACACAATTTGCAATAAATATCATTTGAACTCAGGTGGCACAACAAGGCAGAGACGTGACTCACACAACGAGAGCAAGACCATAAAATCACAGAATACTTTGGGCTTGTAAAGATCTTTACAGATTATTTTTTCCCCTTGTGTGCATTTTCACCAGCTGCATGTTATAACATGCAGCTCATGGTGAGTGCCAGGCTTGGCACCCACACAAGTGGTTCAGTGGTCTTTGCCCAGATTAGAGAGTAAAGCAATGCATTACCCCTTGGCCCTCCAAAACAAGAAGCAAGGACAGAAAAGCCTTAGAGCAAATTAAGAACTGTCATGATCAGATAATTTTCATTTAGTCATAGCCCAGGCATTCAAAAAGTAACATTTTTAGGTTTCCTGAAGCCTGCAAAATTGAATTTAGCAAATTTAGGTTTATATTGCTAACTATTATACAGCAGCTACCAGATTACCTGAAGCAACTAGATTAGCAAGGATATTTTTATAATGGACAATTAGGAAATTACCAAACTTGATTGAGGTCAAGAAGAGAATACTGTGGAACAACTTTAATTTTCAGCCATTTATGCACAGGAAACACTCATCCTTTTCCAAGACAAACCCTAAAACAAATTCAAAATAAAACATCCAAAACACAACAGTTGAGCCACCTCAGCTGTGTACTGAAGAGAATCCCCACTTCAGTCAGTCTTCACACCTCAAGCTGCCCAAGCACTAGCACTTTACAGTCACCCCCACCTGGCAGGGAGCAACAGAAGGCTCCTCACCACGGTGCACAGAGGGGTGATACAATTAAGTGTCCATCTGACCCTTTCCAGTGATACAGAGCTTTCCACTGCACCTGTATGACAAGGCAGGAGGCCTTTGGTACTTCATGTGTGCTTCAGTGAAACCTGTCAGAACCCAGGAAGCAAGTGAACACTTGGTGACCAGGGAGGATCCAGGAAAATCCCAAACCACCCCTCTTTCTTCTCCTTAAGAACTCCTCTAAGGAGCTTTCTGCTCGTTTCCTGCTTCCTTACAGTGGCCTCCAGGGGGGAAGGATGACACTGGGTAAGAGCAATATGAATAACTTTGGTCAGCCTGAGCCATCATGGACCTGGCTCCCTCAAAAACAACTCCCAGACCAAGCTCAGCCTGAAAGCAGGCTAGAGCCTTGCAAAACCCCTCTGTATTCTCTTCTTTAGAGGACCAGCAGAGATTATGAATCTCAGATTTTGGGAGCAGTTCTTATCATAAGAACGCACCAACCTGCAAGGAAGTTACACTTGTGGGCTGAAAGAACAGCCTGGCTGACTCTCACAGTCATTTTGGTATTCTAAATAAAAAAAAAATTCCCACTGTGCCAGAATGGCTGCCAATTCTGAAGGCAAATTGGATGAGAAGACCGAATTGTAGATTAAGATGAGGAAATCTCAGGATTTAGTCACTGTACTGCACACACCTTCCTGTGCTACACGCGTTGTGTGGCAAAAAAAGCTGGTTTGTTCCTCATCAGCTTTATCTTCTATCACATTTTAGAATCCAAGACTTGCAAACCCAACCCATTTTGCAGGCAACCACCAGGTTGGCACAAACAAGCAGCAACCACAAGGGAGCCCCTACACCAAACCCAACTCAAACTGCTGCAGGAACGGCTGCTCCTGTGCTCTGACTAAGCTCCCAGGCCTGTTACCACAAGCACTGGCTCTGTAGTTTCCCACAGATTCGCACATTTGCAAGTAATTTAAGACATCCGATGCTTCTGTTCATTGCAAAGCTGCTTCTCTGAGCACAAGCAATGCTCCCCCATTTTGGTGACAACAGTCCTACTTCCTTCAAGTTGTTATTGCACAAGAAAACAATGGCTGTCAGAAAAACTGAGCTGTTCCTCTTGCCTTTGCAAGGCATTGTAGGGAAGATAAAGTGTTACTGAAGCCTGTATTCTTCTCGTGTGCTTTTCAGGGACCTGTCCTTCACTGGTCCCAGCCCTCCCATTCCTAAAGAAGTGCCAAAAAAGGATAACCTACTGAATATGCACCTGCAAGTGAGAGCTCTGCAGCTTCATAAATAAAAATTGCTCCTGAAAACCGAGACTAATTGTGACTTGCTTTGAGGGAAGGGGGAGGCGGGTGCAACACACTGTCTGGTCTGAGGAGACAAGCACGAGTTGCTGTTTTCAGCTCAGTTCAACTTCAGAACTGGAGGAAGAGACTCAGTGTGGAAGTACCAAACATCTGGAACAGCAAATTTCCCCACTCATCACTTCAAAACCAGAGCAGAGAATTGCACAGACCTGGCACTGAGTTTGCTGACTTTTTGCAGTAAGACACCCTCTGAAACACCCAGGTGGTTTCCCACACGTTTCTGGCAGCCTGCCTCCTTGAGTGACTGCTGTGCTGTGGGAAACCTTGTCAGGACAAGGGAGATCTTACTAACACAGGTGAGGCTCACTGCTGGAAGCCAGTTCTCACTGCCCTTTGAGACCAGCAAATCGGAGTTAATCCATCCATTATTTGAACAGAAGACTTGATCCTTCTTCCTCACCTTCTATTTAAAGTTTGGTGGGAGCAGGATTAGCAGTGAGGCTTTGCACTGTCAAGACAGGAGAGCCAGGAAAGGTGTCCAGTGTTCAGGCACCATAAAGCAAGATGCCAACAGGCAGTTTGGAAAAACACTTTTAATTCTTCCCAGGCAGATTTATAGTATGTCTGAAAAAAATGAAGTACAGTCTCTGCAAGAACACCCTTGAATTAAAAAGTAATTCATGCTGGATTTTTTCCGAAATCTTTTTAATTAGGCTCATTAACAGAATCCATGCTAATTTGAGCTCTGATTTTTTTTTTTTTTTTTTTACAAAGCTCATTTTGTTATTACGCAGCCCCAGCCTGGCCAGCACAAAACTTCTGGCAGATGCCAGCCCCCTTTGCTAGTGCTGGAGTTCAGTGACACAACAGGGCAGTTCAGGATGACCACACACACTCCCACACTGTCCCTGCTGCACCACCTCACAGCAGACCAGGTGACAACCTGCTTCAGGAGAGTACAGAGAGCTGCCTGCAACCAAACCATTTGGTTACTGCCTCTTTGAACCAACCCACACAACTGAAAAGTGATTTTCCCTACACTTGAAAATACACCACGTTGTGTTGACAGTTTGAGGTTTCAACGTAATTCTCTTACAAAGCTTAACTCTTAGCTGCGCTGTGGTGAAGGGGTTTTGAACACTTATTTGCTTCATTTTCTCCCTTTGAAATTTGCCTGGTTTGCACAAAAGGTCTCTCTCAACTGCCAGCACCAGAAACGAGCTGCATTCTGAAAATCTAGTGGGGTTTTTTCATACCTCAGACAGCTTGGGCCAAAACGTGTAAGTGAATCAGCTATTACAACCATTGGCAATAGGCAATGCTGGCACAAAAATGCTGAAGACGAAAAATCAGATGTTTTGTGACATCAACATAAGCAGACACCTCAAGGACAAAGGCACAATCTCACTTTCTTGACCAGAGCTTTACTAATCACCTCTACCTGTTAGAACAAAGCCACACTTTCTAAATATAAATCACACAGCAGTTTTTAATGAAAAACCAAATTTTAGGTGATGACAAGCACTAATAAATATGCTAATTTCTTCGTTTAGTCGGCACTTGCACCATCAGTACGAAGAAACAAACTTATTCCAAGAAACACTGCAGTTGCTCTAGGGAAATATCTGAAGTGGCTCCTCTTGGCTGTTCTCAGCCAGCCAGTTTTGGTGAGCCAGGCTGGAAGTGCTCTCCAACGACTCCCTGTGCGGGGCAACAAGCATCAGCATCACAGAATTAAAACCTGTTCTCTTTAAAGTGAGACAAAGGAGCCGTTTGACAGCAGGTTGCAGCAGCTCTTTCTCCAGAGGGAACTGCTCTGCAGGCAGCAACAAACACAACACAGACAGTGCTGGAGCTTTAACAGATGCCAGGGATTTCCCACCATAACACGTATTAGCACTTTGTATTTGCAGCCCTGATTTCCAGCAGCAAGCAGTTAATTTGCATGTTAATTAGAAGCAGGTCACCAGAAAATGGCACCAGACAACCTTTCTGTATTGACTCGAAAGGACAACTATGCATTTCCATAAAGTCTATATCCCTCTTTCAAGCACATTTCCATCTGTCTGTGAGCCACCCAGAGGTTCACAGTGAATCAAGGTGCTCCTTTTGTTGACTGAGCATCCATTTCAACACATGCCTATCTCAGATCTGAAAAACTAAAACTGGTTGAATATCAGACATCTTTTGAGACTTGCAAAACAAATCTGCAAGCCTGAGCAGTGCTAGAGAAAATAATGGCAAATTACCCTAACCAGAAAGCCTCCTTTTACCACAACACAAAATTAAACAGAATGAAGTCTGAAAGAAAAGCATTGTTAGAGTATGGCAGAGAAAAAACTTAGCAACTCCTCAGGTCTGTGCAGCTCTGAAGTCTGAACATTCACCCCAGTTCAGCTCAGCAGTCAGTACACAGGCAGTGGCAGGATAAAGGAGAGGAGGTAGCAAGGCAAGGAGGTGTTATAGACATTTTAACTACCTGTGAACACACTGTGCAGCACCTTTTCTCTTTGAACCTTCTTTCATACACTAACACTGATAGTACTGTGCTTTAATCAAATGCACCTTCAGCTTAGTTTTAGAGGCCTTATGTTGCCAAGTCTAATAAAACTGAATTATTGCTGCTGTTTGTCATACATTGGACTCACTGGCACCTCAACTTCTGAGAATTCACTTCATTTTCTCCAGAACCTCCAAGATTCATCACTTGACATTATCAGACAATAACTGCATGGTTTCAAAACAGAGAGCAACACTATTAAAAGGCTGCACCTCAGTGTAACACTGCACTGAGTCTTCACTTTCAGTTGTTACTGCAAAGTCATAGCCAATGGACGTAATTTAAGACTTACATATGTAGAGATTCACGTGCATCTTTTGTGCTTCTAACAGACACTCTGTAGTGTTTAAGACTTGTCTGAGAAGTCTTGCCCAGCTTCTTGACCATTTTGTCTATGGAACTTGGCTGCTGCTCTGGAGAAAAAAAGCCACCGACTTGTGGCAGTTCAGACCAGGCTCGAGGACCCACCCTGCTCTTCTCTACACTTCCCATCCATCCCCAGCTCTTTGTTCCTCCTGAGCACCACCACCAATGCCACTCTTTGAGGGGCTCAGCTGTTCAAGTTAATGGTTGATTTAAGCTTTAGGTCCACCCTGCAACCTCCTGCTCCACCAGCAACTTACAGTCTGGTCCTGCCAGCAGCTCAGCTGGCTTAATCCAGCACACAGCAACAAGCTGTGGCACAGGAGGCTCCTCATGAGCTAAAGCTGCCCAGATGTGGTCCAGGATATCCCTGCAGGAGACTGTAAAGCTGCTGTGAGATCAAGAAAATGATTTTATATCAACCCAGCTGGCTGCAAAAGCTCTCTTTGATTTTTAAGAAGCACCAGCTTTTGAACAACTTGCAGACAGCCTGCAAAGGAGTCTGCACACAGCAACACACCCAGACATCTGATTTTAACACTGCATTAAGCAGATTTCTGAACACAACCATCATCATACCAAGCTGTGGACCACCAGCTGTGTTGCCTCTTTAGTAACACTTACATCAATGAATACAATTCCCAGTAGATGACCTATGAATAAAAAAACCCCATCGTTTGTTTCAAGTACCTGAGAGGTTGAGGAAAATGTAAAATTCTATTATGTTATTAGCTACAAAATTACAGAAAATTAAGCAGTAAAGGATAAAAAGCAGGTAAAACTCCTCACTTTTGCTCCCAGGAAGCCTGAATGGCTATGGCCTTCTCTACATGTTTCTTAGGAAGACGTCAACTAGGTATGATTTTTCACCAGCACAGATGTTGCCATTGGAAATCCAAGCAGACACTGACTCATACAGGGAGAAATTACTTCAGCCAGTACTTGGGATCTACAGTAGGAATTCACTGCAGTAAAACTACAGAAAGGATTTGCCCATTCTCAAAAGATTTACTGGTATATTTGAAGGCTTTGATGTGATCACAGCTGTACAGCAGTTGCTTTGGCTTTAGCACAACCAGGAGAAACAGGATATTAGCAACAAAAAGAAATAAACCACTAAGTCCAGCAGTTAGAAACCGTGTCTGTATTTGATCTCCACCCTCTTGCCAGAGACTAACAACAAGACTGCAGGAAAGAATCATTGATTACAGTCATTTACTGAGGCTGTTCAGCAAAGGCCACAGGCCAGATCAGCCTTGCATTGTATGAACACAGAAAGCCCGAAAAAGTGGTAATTATCAAATAATTGTTACATTTCTGCATATAAAAAAGACATTTTCTTCTGACTTGCTGTTAAGGTTAGATCTTGTCCTTTCATATCCACCACTGGATGAAAGATTTCACTCCAGTTGATATCCCACGCCCACTCCTGTCTTTTTATATCACTGCCTTAGGTCATTTTTAGTATGGGAATGTGAGCCATCATCTGAAGCCACCCCTCAGACCACTGACTTGCTAGTTAATTTTATCTCTAGTCATGCTTGAACAATCTCTTGATAACATTACAGGGATATTTTCCTTATTTAAACAAGAGCTGTATCAGGAATGAAACAAAGCAGACAAGAGTTGGGCACAAAAGTAACAACATGAAATGGAAGATAAGAGAACAAGGAAAGCCAACTCTACAATGACACTAAGGCATGAAATTCCAGCTTCCCCACTCACTTCTGGAGGAATACGGAGAACAAAGTTGTTGTTTCGATCCTGTGATCTTCCCAAAAACTTAAAGGAAACAGTATGCCAACGTATCACAGAATTGCAGCTTTCAGACAGCACAGGATGGAGGGTCTCAAATTTATGAAAAGGGTGTGTTTAGTTTTATGTAAGTGGGGGAAGAGCTGGTTCCTGCCTCAAAGTCCCACGATTTCCATGTGACCTCTTCACCCTGTTTGCTGATTGCCTGCTTCAGGGGCTGCTCTCTTACACAGTTCAAGACCCAGCTGGGCTCTGGTTTCTCTGGCTGCAAGTAACAACATCCCTCTCAAGTTTTCTACTACTTCACGGATTTTTGGGGTCTAATAAAAAAAGCTTTTGAGCAGACTGTTCACACCTCAGGAACAGCAGGATCCACAAACTATCTGCTCGTTTCAATGATGAAAAGCTCCTGGGCAAAGGATCCTTTCAGTTGCCCATTAACCACTGAACTGTTTCAGGGGGAGTTGGTGAGTTCACAGTTCTCACCAAGACCTTTAACTTGGGGTTTGTGGGTGGTTTAAAGTTAGCATGACCTGACATTCATTAATAGAGAGGATGCTGTTAATGATTCCCTTAATGAGATCACTGGGCCTCTAACTCTCTCTTTCCAAGGCTCATGCTGCTTCTCCTACCCCTTTGCCACTAAGGTGCAGGAAGCCTCATGAGGTGCAGCATCTGACAGGCTGCTCAAGCTTTCCTGTGCACAGCCATCCCCTCACCACGGGCTGCACACATACTTTTCCACTGATATAATCAGTGTTGCTACCAAAGGGAGACCAGAGCCTGCAATGGGTTGAATATAGACAAGAATAAAAGGCACCTGTCTGACACAATCAGCAGTTCTGACCAAGCGCTTCAAAGGATCCATGAAAAAAGCCTCAAGGAGAGAGCATTGCAGGCTGTTGGCTGAAGGGTTCTCTCTCCTTAGCCTGGCTATACACTCATTACCCATTTGCACACACAGGGATGTATTAACTATGAACACGGAATACACTTTTACTAATTAGCTCAATCAGAAAAGACTAAACATATCCCAACTTCCTTAATATGAACCAATTTAAAAGACAGTACTTTATCCCTTTAGGGTAAGGCTGCCTGCCTGACACTTCTGTTTAATATTAATGTTGAGTCCACTGAAACTCATACTGGAGAAAACCAAGGTTCTGAAATAAAAGTATGTACATAAAGACCATATTATATTAAGAACATATATGCACCAGCAAATATTTATAAGAACTTTTCCTATTCCAGAAAACCACACATATCTGCCTTGTCATATGCTTATGCCAAAGATTACTCCAGAATCTCATGTTCTCTCCCACTCTTTGCTCCCTCAAGCCCATTTATTCCTCTGCACTTCCCACTGAAATTCACAATTAATACTTTTGGAAGTGTTGAAGTCTTCAGCTTTAATTTATAGACCACCTCCAGATATTATAAAGCCCTGGTGAACCAGAAGTCTACAAATCAAGAGACTCCCATTGTTTTGATCATATGCAGAAGATGTAAAATATATATAAGAGCAGAGTTTTTTAAAAAAAACAGTATGCAAGCAGCTTGAGGTCTCCTGAGTATTGATCAAGAAGTTAATAGAGTAATTAGCCAGGGTTCATCAAAACATGTTTCCATTAGCCTCCCTAGATATCTAATCTGAATTAATTCACACAACCACATGCCACAGGTGCAGATTTTAAGCCCCTTAAGCCCTGTTTCCTATAACGTGGACACATTTTCCCATCAAAGCTTCACCAGATCTTTGTTCTATTTCTATTACACAGAACTGAAATATGTCCTCCCTGACTTTAGCACCAAGCTCCTCCCACAAGGTCCTGACTTGAAACTTCAGCCACCCAGGTTTCACCTGGATGAGCTGACACTGCCCAAGCCTCTCCAAGGGTGAGCACATGTGGAACACACAAAGCCACTCCCAACCACTGCCATTCACAGCCAAGTGCACTGCAACCCCCTCCCATTTTCCCTGCTGTGTGTTTTGTTCAGTTGTCCCATCCAGCCTTTGGCAGTGAAGCAGAAAACCGTTAGAAACTTCTTACTCCTGGATTTAATTTGCCTCTGAGTCAAATCAGTGCCCACTTCATCAGGTGCCCAGACCTTCAGCTCTCACCCATCATCATGGTTTATGTTGATAACATGCAGTGCATAACTTCCCCCCCATGAATGGATGTTTGTGCCAATATGTCCTTCTAAAGCACCTTTATCCCACCATCTCCAAGGCTCATAACCAGAGTGCTGAGCACCCGAAGGCAGCCTGACCCAACCACCAAGCCATCGCACTTCAGCCTCTCCTGAAAACACTCCCCCCAGGAGTGTCACAAAGCATGACAGAATAAAGGAGACATGGCTTTCCCAGGAATGCTCTCTCAAAGTGCTCTGCAGAGGTTTTAACACATCACAAAGACAGCATAAAAAGCAGGACAAGAGCTGCATATCAAGGGCTGGATGAGGCATTCAAACCACTGGGGAATGCTGACCTTACAAACAAGGCATCTATAAAAGCACCAAAAACCTCCATGAAAAGTTCATTAAAAGCTTTTAATCATCACCTTCCCCTGACACACAATAAACAAAATGTTTGGTTCAGAATGGAAAAGCCCAAAATACACATACAATTAGCCCATGCTATTCCTGGCAGTACTGAATGCCACGGTGTGCACTGATAACAGAGGCCAAACTGAATTGTCTATCAGCTGAAACACATGTTCCCCCCCCAAACCAGCCAAATACATTCCTCAGACCATCCCTTCTCCAAAAATAAGCACTAGAACATAGAAAAGCCCTATGACCAAACAGATTTGCCTCATTTGTTTCCAAACAACTGCAGCAAGATCTCAGGGTGCAGGAGTTGCATCTAGTACTCAAAAGCTGTACTGAACATGCACTGCTTGAGGCAGGAGGCACTCCCAGGAGACCTGACTGCCTCATCCAGGAGCTGCTGTGTTGGAACATTTCTGGATGAGTGACCAGAAAGGTCAGTGTATTCCCTAAAGGAACAAAAGGGAGACTGTTAACAAAGATATCCAGCCAAAGCTGTTTCTCCCTATGGGAAAAGGGAAATCCCAAGTCCTCACACTGTAATTTAGCTGTAACTGTTGACACATCTCTAGAATATATTCCCCTCTTACCACAGACCTCACTACTCAGTTGGATGGGCCAAGATGGCCCTTCATGCCATTCTGCAGACAAGAGCCATTGCTCCTGCTATCTGCTAGGATATTGCCTCAAATTCACAGTAAAAACTACTCTGAAACACCCTCCAAGTCACCACCCAGGACACAGATTCCTCAACATTCAGTAGTCACACAGCCTAAACGATGTCAACCAGGGAGTCTTTACAGAAAAACAACAAAAATCCCCAACAAAACAGATTACTCACAACTTATTTAACGGCTCAGAGAAACTAAACCAAATTCAAACATCTCACAATAAATTGGGTCCCAATCACACCGTACATCTGCGTAAGGGATGCACAGCATTTCAGTTCTGCACTCAGTTTATTTAAGCTTGGACAAGCCTGACACATACCAAGACTTAAAACTATTAAGCTTAATTTAACATTTCAATCCCACACACTCTACCCAAGCAACTGAACACAAAACCAGCCTGAGGGGCTGGAAGTGCAGCCCCCCTGCTCCCTTCACCCTAAACTGATTTATATGATGCTATGTCACATTATTCAAATGCAAGTGTGACTGACAGGCCACCCCCTCCCCTCCTCCAGCAGCTTTGCAGGGAGTGAGGGTTATTTTGGTGACTTTATCTGGTGTTTTCCTTGGTAAGCACTTCCTTCTCAACAGAGGGTTTCATTGATAAAACTACAAAAATGCATCCACAGACTTAGAGCCAAGGGAGCACAGCAGCATTCCCAAAGTCATGAGTGGTATCCATCACACACATACCTCAGGCTCTTACACTCTCAAGCAGATGCACAGACTGCTGCAGATTAGATGTGACTTCAAAAGCATATGCCAGAAACTTAGCAAAACACATTGTCCAGAGAATCTGAGGACAAGCTGCCTGTTTCCCTTCCCTCCTCCTCAGCTGCTCCCAGGGTACCTGTCACACTAAAACAAAGAGTTGTAGTTTTCCAGAAGGAAGAATGCCTATGGCAATCAAATCCCAAATATTTGCCAGGCATGTGAATATCAAATCTAAGAACAAATACACTCATCAGGTCAGTAACATTCTACTCCAGATCACACTTCTCTGTGATGAGAGCCTCAGGCATTTTGGTACAAACAGCACACTGCTACAGTTTTAGACACAGAACTTCAGCACTAACATGTGGCAGATTTGCTCTAGAAGAAGAATGAAGCAGCATTCCAATCCCACAATGTTTTTAAGACTCTGAGATGCTACAGGCAAAAGAAATCCTTCCATATTTTCACAAAGCACCTTCCATGGATTAAGGCAACAGACTGTGAGAAAGGATGTGGAACACCAAGTAACTCAGATCGACACCCAGGGTACTGTTATCTGTTGATACAGCAAGTCTTGCCAGTACATGTTAAACATGTTCATATCTTTTATTTTTAAGGAAGAACAAACACAGAATTACAGAATCATTCAGGTGGGAGACTAATTAAAAAAAAAAACCACACAATCTGCTCATGATTAAGAAGAGATGCTACTCATTCCCAAGACTGTAAGGGCAAAGCTCAACTGTTACGGAACGTGTGATTCTGAAAAGCAAGAGAAAAAAAAGCAACAACCAAACCTCACCTCTGTTCACAGCACAGAGACAGACTCTCTGCCTGCCCACGCTTTCAGCCTGTATGCTATTCTGCTGCTGCCAAGTTCTGTAGCTGAGGGTTACCAAACCAAAGCTGAGTTATTTTAACCAGGAGCTCCCAAAGTGCTGCAGGATCGTAACAGAGCTTCCCATCCAGGCCAGTGGGATGACTCTACAGGTACCTCCATGGGAATGGTAACTGATGTGGAAGAAGGAGTTGTTCTCCATTCTCACCAGTCCTCAGCACAAGGTACAACATGTGCTTTACTAAGGTGGCCACTAACTATGGCTACCTGGAACACCAGGATTGAAAGGATTTCTACACTTTCCAAGTCACTGTTATTCTGGAAGATTCACCTGATCTTCTCTCCCAGAGAAAGGCAGCACCTTTCTACTGTCATTGCATCCAACCAAAACCACTGGAATTTCCAGATAAATGCTTCCATGGTCAAAATCCCATCAACATGCCATGGGATCCAAGAAATTCAAATCAAAACCTCTCATCTGCTTCTTTATGAAATGAATCATTCTTTTCAGCTACTGTATTCACCATTACCAGGCCAATTCTGTGATTTTATCACTAACATAGAATATTACAGTCTGTTTCTATGAAACTAAGGACTTTCCACACAAGAACAAACTAGAATAATAGCCCCTGTACCTCACTCTGGAGAGACTTTTAAGATGATTTGGCTAGCACAGCTTTGGATTGATGTTTGAATAATAGGGGATATGAAAAAATCCATGCTAAACCAAAAAATAATCAAGCAAAAAGAATGTCCACTTTGGATATTAATGACAGCTACAGACTCAGATGCTCAACACAATCCTACTGCTCTAATATCCCATCAAAAGAGTCTCAGCTGGGAAACAGTGGCAAGGAGTGACTGGATCTGTCTGTGACTGGATCCTCTCAGATTCTGGAAGCACACAGGAGAATAAGCATAACATCACTGCCTTTCCCTTCAGGTCCAGGTGGCTTCATGCCTGAGGAAGTGGCTGTGCTATTCAATTCTCCATCTTCCCCAGTAAAGATGCTCATTTCCACCTGCCCACATGGCTCCACCAGATTCAGTGCATACAGAAAGAAGATCACTGCTGAAGTCCTGAACTGGGGTCTGAAGTGCTACCAAGGGACTGAAGCCCAAAGGAGGGTAAAACAAAGCAATGAGCTCCCTGTAATAATGTGGGAGTGAACAGCACTGTGCTCACACTGCCCAAATTTTACTCACGTACAATGTTTTGACAGCTCTGAAGTGTTATTTTAGATGTCCTTTAAAAATGATCCCTTATTTTATGGCTTTTAATGCTACAAAAAGCGTGCAATATCCAAAGACCTTAGAAAACCATATCAAAGCCCAAAAGGGCTGTTTGGGAGTACTTTTGGCAACACTGTTCCCAAAGCAGTGGATCCTAATATTAGCCAGCCTACACAAGTTTATTTTAAGTGGTTCCTGAGAACAACAGTTCAGTCCAGAAAGACTCTCCTGCACCAATTTAAGATCAGAACAATCTCAGTATATGAAATAATACTCTTGCCTTAAAACTTGGCAAAAAGATTTGAAGATATACAAGGTTCTCCAACATTTTAATGCCTAACAGGCTATAAGATACTGTTACCTTCTCATAATACCTTCCTTTTTTAACATTCTTCCCGAATGGCTCCATATATAACTCACAGAGGGGCTTTTTTATTTTTAAGATAAACTTGGATCTCCTTAGCAGTACCCTAATTCCAAATTCGTGCTTCTACTAGGCAAGGGAGAAGTGCTAACAGTCAGAGATCAAATGCAATCTTCCAACAACCACTAAGACAGCAACAGTATGCTGCCCTGTTAAAGTTATTCATGATTTACAACTCTACCTGAGCTCTCCAGCATTCTTAGAAAGTTTTCAGAAAATGCCTTTTGTAAGTATTCTAAGGTGGAGATACTGTGAACCCCAGTGAGTAAAGCAGACATTACAGAACAGCATTTATTAAATAGTCTTGGAGGGCATCACAAAGTCATGATGGGTTTCACTGAAATGCCTCAAGGGAGGAAAGTATTTGGGGAAATTACTTTGGGAAGAGCTGACATACAAAGAGAAGAATTTAAATTCCGTCTGCACTCTCCTTAGCAGAACAAGTTTAGACTATGGTTTTATACAAGAGGATGCTGGAGGAGTTCACAAATGCCTGGAGGAGGGGAGGGAAACCAAAAGCTCTGCAGTTTGTGGTTTATTGCATGCTTTCCCCCTTTGTGTAGGCCTTACCTGAGGGCTGCTCATGGAAAGGAAGCCAACACAGCCTCAGAGCACGTGAGAGGGGTTGGAAGTGGACAAGTTCAAGCCACACTGCTGAGTGCCTGAGCTGGAACAAACTCTGCATTATTCCAGGCAAGTCTGCCTATACACTGCTGCTATTTCTGGAGTCAGAAGTGAGGGCATTATCAGTGAGGGCTGACCACATGTTCAGTGCCTGCTAAAGCACAGACCATGAAGTAAAAATATTAAACACTGAAGGCTTTGTGTTCCATGAGGGAAGTGCAGAATCCCATCCTTCCTACAGCTGCTATTTTGGACATGTACATCTAATTAAAGCTATTAACAACAACACTAGAATGAGTGCACACCTTGAGAGCTGTGAATCAGATGAGGGAACCACATCTTCCCAGGTGATTCCCAGAGACAGGACAAACAGTCATTCACCACAGGATTCCCATTCTAGTACTCTGGTTAATAAAAAAAGCAGGAAAAACTTACACAATAAACCACTGTTTCAGCCTTTTCTTTTTTGGGCTTAAAAAAAAAAGTGTTGCTTCACATAGCTAATCAGAAACAGGTGAAGATGGCTTGCTGCTCACTGCCTGGAAGCCTTCAGTTAAAAAAGTAAATGATGTTACTACATTCACAAGATCTTTGACTTCTCCTGCAGTCAGCTCTACAGATTTCAGTAAATTAAGACAGATGTCATTATGAATCTGAATACCTGTGTCACAGTGAGAAATCCAGCACCTCAACCCTCACACATCTCAAGTGTTTAAGCATCAAAAAAACAGAGCTCCTTGCATCAGGAAGCCAAAGGAACCGGGGGTGTTGGCGGCTGAGAAGCTCAACATGACCTGGCAGCCTGTGTTAACAGCTCAGAACACTCAGCTGTGTCCTGGGCTGCAGCAAAAGCAGTGTGGGCAGCAGGATGAGGGAGGGGATTCTCCCCACCTGCTCCATCTTGTGAGACCCTACCTGGAGTCCTGTGCCCAGTGCTGGGTACCTCAACAACAGCAGGGCAGAGACTTGATGGGGCAAGTCCAGAGGGGGTCACAAAGGGCTCCCCATCAGAGGGCTGGGGCACTTCTGCCATGGAGACAGGCAGAGAGCGGGGGTTGTTCAGGCTGGAAGGCTCCTGGGAGAGCTCATTGCGGCCTTTCAGCACTTATAGGGGGCTCATAAACGAGAGGGTGAGCAACTTCAAACACAGGCAGACAGTGACAGAACAAGGAGGAATGGCTTTAAACTGACAGAGAGCAGGTGTAGATTAGATATTAGGAAGAAATTCTTCACCATAAGGGTGGGGAGGCCCTGGCACAGGTTGCCCAGAGAAGCTGTGGCTGTCCCATCCCTGGAAGTGCCCAAGGCCAGGCTGGATGGGGCTTGAGCATCATGGGATTGTGGAAGGTGTCCCTGAGTGTCTGAATTTTACAATAGAAGGATTGCGTTAATATTGATTTGTTTAAATCACCATGAACACAGCTAAAGAACTGCAGTCTCATGAACAATTCCTGTTGCAAATTAAAATCACTGCAACACTGCAGTTGTCATACTTGGAAGTCGTTAGTTTTTCTTTTGTGACATATGTACACAGGCCACAGAGATAGACATAAGCCAAAAAATCAATTTGATAAGAAAAGATCTTACTGTAAGCTTCTTCCAGATCTTATTTCAAGTCAGCTGAGAACAATGTAACAAAAGTTGACTCAGCTCAAATCAAGTCTGGGTTGTCACAAAGTCTGTAAGCCAAGCAGGTCTCGGTTTGTTGGTTCTTTGTTTCATTCTATCAAAACTTTTTTGTAGGGCAATTACTTCAGCACTTAGAAGAATGCATGCTCTGCTGAGTTGGTTCTGCAGTTCACTTGGTGCAAAGTATTTTACCCTGCAATAACAGGACAGTCTAGAAAAGACCCTCAATTAGCAAAGAACATGATGAAGGCTGGTGAGCCTCCTATTAAGATTCAAAAGATGGAGACAGCAAACTTGCCACCAGATTAAGCAAGCCATTATTTTTTAAACAAAAGACAGCACATTTGCCTGACTGATTTTGCATAGTAGGGCTGGAAGAGCCATTTGTTATTAACCCACCCTGCTACATATAATTAATTTTATCAACATAAGCAGTTGCATTCCCTTGAAAAGACTCAAAACTCCTGTGATTCAACTAAGGAAACTACAGAGCTTTTCACAGAAGGGCACAGTTCTACCACTACCTGCCTACTTGAGGCATGCAGAGAAACATTCACTACATTAAATACCTTTCTGTTACCTCAGCACTTCTTATGCATTGTTCCAGGCAAAGATGCAAATAGTAACAAATGCAGCAAAGAAGGATTCCTGTCCTGCATGAATAATGGTCCTTTGTCCCTAATACCTGGCAAGAGACATTAGGTGTGTGTCATTAGTCTTCAGCCACAGCACTGATGATAATAAAGGCACCAGATGTACAGTGTGAGTTAAAGCAAACATTACAAACAAGAAATGCACCCTAATGCAAACACATGAAATCTAAGCTCATAAAGCTGTAAGATACACTCCTCTAAAGGAAAAAAACCAAACCACTCAGGCACAAGACCCCCAAGAAGACAGCACAGAGAAAAGAGGCAGCTGTCTAACTTCTGAGGTTGGAGCTGCAGACATGCAGACATCCAGACATCAGCAGGCCAGGACACAGATTTTATGAGTGTCACCTCTGCTCAGGAGTGGGACAGGATGGCTTCTCATCTCCTTGGAGAAGGGAGATTGCAATCTCTTGAGGAAGAGAGGCTGCAATTCTGCCACAAGCTGGTACCCAGGGAATGCAGAATCTCTGCTCCTCACCCGACCTACTGCAAAGGAGAAACTGAACACACAGAAACTCAAGGTGCTCCACGATGACAGAAAATTATCAGTAACAGAACTGAAAATTTTTAGTGCCATAGCAACCAACTTCACAGACCTTAAAAGTGAATTAGTCAGAAGATCAAAAAACCTATTTTACAGCAAGATTTCAAATTAAAAGGCAATTATCTGGACCTTTTATTCATCTAGTTCTTTGGGGTTTATTACTGGAAGAATAACTGCAAAGTTCTGCAAAATGCATGCGTACTTTGGAAAAAGACCAAAAAAGCACAACTCACCAAGAAAGTGGTGCTTGCATGCAGGAAAGTAACACTATAAAGAACACCTAGATATTATCTCTACAGGAGAAAACAAATACAGCACCTAGTGTGCCAAGAATAATCCCTGCTCAAACCCTTCCACTCCAACCATGACAACCCAAAGCAGCACTACAGAGAGATCTCCTTCCTTCCAGTACAGGGGAGGAGAGAGTGCAAACACAACCTGGCTTCACCTCTCTGCTGTAACAATTGAGTCTTTGCTTTTCGATGTATTTCAGCTACTTGGCTCAGTAAATCACCTCCCCCTAACACAGCTCTCTCAGCTCACCCTGAGCCAAGCCCAGGCAGCACAGCCTGCATGAAACTTGACTTCTCCCGTTGTATTTCCACTCCTTTTCTCCTCAGTATGCAGACCCACAGCAGGCCAGCAGTGCCAGCTCTCTGGAGGAGATAATCTCTTTTACTGAGCTAAACATCCCAGGCCAAACTGATACACAACCAGCTACCACAAGTATCAGCCTGACACAAACAGCACAAAATTAAGAAAATCAAACCCATCCCCCAAAAAACCCACAAAAATAACTCTCTCAGGTAAGTACAAGTGCAGCTAAAGATAGGGAGAACTATGAACCTGAGTTCAGTGCTCTGTTCACAAGACAGCAAATCCAGGACCTGGCACGAGAGAGATCATCTCCCCCTCTATTCAGCTCACACATGGCTATAGTAAGATGAAAAGAGTACTTTTAAAAATTGCTCCATCCCGAGATGAAGCCAAAGGCCAATGCCAAAGTAACCAACCTGAAAACGAATCAGACTTTTAAAGTATATTTAGTATTTTACTTTAAGACCTAACTAAAAAAGCCAGGAGGAAACTGGGCTTACACTACCCAAACACAAGGGGAAACAAGAACCTCAGAACAAAAACATGGCTAATCTTGGTTAAGAAGCCAAGCCTCAGGAGAAAAACCTTCAGAAACTGTTGCAGTTTTGTCTTCCTTTATTTCTGGGGTTGCTCATGTTTTTTTGCAAAACTTGATTGTCCCAGCCCATTTCTCCTGGGTCCAACCATTCCCTTCCACTGCCTTGGATGGTCCATCCTTCATTTCATGTATTTTAGAAGCAAGAGTGACCACCCTGAACTATTCAAATAATTTGCATCTACCATCAATCAATGTAAATTCTTCATTAAATTCAGTTTAAGGTAGAATGGTATCTGAAAATTTCTAATTCAGATGCACAGGCTTCAACTTGTAGAGTCCAGTTACAGCCCAATAATTAACTCAATCTCTGAAAACTGCAACACGCTTTTCCACGAAGTTAGCTCAACTCCCACTACATGGGTAAGAACTCTCCTTTCATTTTTCGTAAGGATGTAAGAGCTCTTAAACTCCAGAGCCCTTTACACAATTTGAATCATTCACAGGTCAATATCCCTTGGAAAAAAGGGAAGGTGTAAGCAAAGCCCTGGGCAAGGCTTAAGGTACATCTTACAGGTTTCTGATCATTGCCTTTAAAAAAGCCCAACCCTTTGAGTGCTGATATCTGAACCAGATGATAATGCTGCAGGCACTGCAAGAGCATCACTGGAATACTAACTGCCTGCTCCTTTGCAAGAGTAATGATGAGAGAACATCCTCCACCACAGACTCACCACCCCCAGGAACACTGATTGCCATTTAAAGCAACTCACCTGAAGGCCAGGGAGAACACCTGCAGGTTTTGTGGGAAAAACCCCAAACCATAAACACTGACAGGGATGGCCAACTCTGTCAAGAATGTCTTCTCAATTTGCATTTCCTAAACACAGCGTGGGGTGGGCTAGTTTTTATTCCACAGCCCTCAATCACCCCTTCAGCTCTGGACAGGCGACCAGCCAGTGCTGCCACAAGTGAGTGGCATTCTGAGAGCTCTCACAAAGGGTACTTTAAATGCCACCTGGGCATGGGAGAGCTGTGAGAGATGGAAATAACATGAGTACATGCTCAAAAATGAGATAATGTTGCATGTTGAGTCAAAACAAAACCTGTGATCTTTAGCTCAATAAATTAGGGAGATAAAAGTGACAAAATAAAATAAATTGACCTACCACGACAGCTCACACTCACCTGCCTCAATGCAAGCAAAAAGCTTCAGGGAAGCCTTTACATTTCCAATCCATTTACCAAAAAGGTAGAAACACTGCAAGAACCAGGACAGGGCTGAGCACACACAACTTTCCCTACAACCACAGTGTTACCAAAAGAGATGAAGACTCCAAGCATGTGCTACTGTCTGGTTTCTCTTTTCCATCAATAACTTTAAAACAAGTCATTTCACTGGCACTATTCTATCAGATCACTTAAGGAGCTCAGGTACATAAAGAGGGAGGAATAAAACACTGAAACAGAAGAAAAAGGACAGTTCCCAGCCCATCAAATGGTACAAACTCCCATTAAGTCACATCAAATGAATTTTCTGGCCTTTTACATGGACTAAACATCTGAAAAAAAAAAAACAAAAAAACAAAAAACAAGCCAGGCAAAATACTGTTCTTGAAACAGACAGCTTTCATGATAACTTGTCTTTTTCTTAACCCAACCCTCGACATTCAGAAAGCCTCACTCTCCCCAAAAAGCAGAGCATCCAGGCTCCATCACAGCACCTTTGCCAGAGAAATGGAACCACTCAGGATGAAGAAAGCAGCAGGAAGCCAAGACTTTGATCTCTAATCCCAACTCAACCACAACTGTTTGATCTTAGGAAAACTATGTAGCCTATAATGTCCTAGTGTTACACAGAACAACACAATGCTTGGAATACTGCACAATCTTTAATTGCAGTGCAAGTAAATCCCAGCAATTACAGCATCAAGCTCATTCACCAATTAACCAGAATCAAGGTAGGTTTTAAGAGTAAAAGTACACTCCACTAGTAAACCAGATAAGATTATTAAATGCTTTAAGATTATTTTAATACCTTCTAATGTTTCCTGTCTCAAATTCAACAACTCAGTCATGCTTCAAATGCAAATCATCATTAATCAAGCAAAATTTGTTACCTAGCAAATACATTAATATTTCATGGGTTTATTTATACTATAACCACCATGAAAATTGGTTTAACAGGCAGCCCACAAAAGAGGGCTTAAAGGCTGCAGCTTGTGTTGAGTGAAATACAAGCTCACAACCACAATCCTGCTAGAAAAAAAGCAGTTTTTAAAACAGAGATATACACTACCCCATTCTACTCTTTTTGTATAATAAAATTACAATTAAAAGTTTGATGCCAAAATGGAAGACACTGAAAACTGCAATATACCCAGTGCACAAATAATATAAAAAAGCCAAATGCACCAAAGCACATTTTATTCTATTTTCTGATTATGCCAAAAACATTTAAGCTGAGTAGCTCTGATCACAACCACCACCTCCCCCATCAGGCAGCATCCTCCCCATCCTCCCACTGCAAAAGGAAAGCAGAAAAACATGACTTCCCTCTGATTTCTATCTTTCAAAAAGCAGAACAACCTGAAATGCAGAAGAGTTCTGCACCTGCATATGTGGACTCTGCACTACATCAACTCAGCATTTCATTAACTCAGTGGAAAAATTGGAGGTAAAAAGTGTTTGGTATCAATCTGGGGGCCTGATGTTCTTTTGTTTTTAAAGAATTCTAAAAATACACAATGCTCAAACAACTGTGTTGATAATAAATTGACAGCCTTACATTAACCACTCAAAACTTTAAAATTTACTATTTTGAGGGTTGGTTTGGGTGGTTTTTTTCTGGTTTGTGCTATTGTTGTTTTAGGTGTGGGGGGTTTTTTTCCTGTTTTCTTTGTGTTAAACTATTCCTTGCTGAATGTTTGTGTCCAGCTGCTTCTCTCGCCACTTGCTGTGGAAGCTGAGCTCCTGTGCCACTCAACCACAGACCCAACACTTGTGTTCCTTTAGGTTTGGGAGAAACACCCAGTGAAAGCAAGAGAGGACTTGAAAGGAAACATGAAACAACATCATCACATTCACAGTCACTAACAAAACAAGCACATCTTTTCTCCAAAATGGACTTTATGGACTCCAAAAGAAGGTTTCAAGTAGTTGTTTCCCGTGGTTATTCACACATAAAAGTGCCCAGCTTACACGTATCACGCCAAGAAAAATCAATGGATAATCTTAACAGTAACACTTCCATTTTCAAACTGAAAGTCTCACTGCTTTAGAGGAACATTTCTTATGAGAAAAATAAGATTATCTTAAAAACCTACAGAAAAAAATGCAGCTTCTGCAGCCTAATCACACCTAAAAGTCTTACTTGCAGCAAAGCAATGTCCACACACTGTCCTCTCTGATGGCTCTCACACACAAAACAACTCCCCCAAATCGTCCATCTCCTGTAGCCTGGCTGGTGTTGAGTGGGTTGTATGACTCACGCCAGATCCTCACCCATTTTCAAAGGTAATTGTCACTTTTTCTGATATCCTCCAAACGAGCAGCCAGATGCTCCAGGGTCAGAATGAATAAGTTCTATCAACAACAGTAACAACCAACACGTCACTTATTCCCTCTGCTCTCACCTCCAACACCTAGGAAACGTCTGACACACGCCCTGCCCCCGTACCACGGAATGTTTACAACTCATGACTTTTATCGACAGTTTAAATATCTGGAGTTCAGCAGTCGGGACACGCCGTTATTTCAGTTCAGTTCTCAGAGCAGCCCCCCCCCGTGAAGTCACTTCTCCGTCAGGATCCAGCCCAGCCCACCAGTGGTACAGCAGCACACTGGGCAGGCTGACACTGCTCTTTGCAGGCTGGCAGGCAAAGGAGGACAAGGCTGCAGAGTGGCACCTTCAGAGAGAAAACGCAACCCAAAAGAAGCCCGAGATGTCCTGTGGGTGCCTGGGATGTCACCCAGGAAAAGATTCACTTTCAGCTCTGGGCATCAGGCAGCACTACAGCCAGGCAAGACCAACAGCCAAACTGCTGACACCAGGCAGGCTCAGGAATGGGAAAAGGAAAACCACAAGCAGACAGAACATTCAGAAGAGTGGAGCTCTCAGGAGATCTGCAGAGGGTTTGTACATGCTGAAAATAAATCGTGATGTAAAGCACCTCTCTTTCTGTTTTGCATCCCCCTCGGTGCTTTAACTCAGAAAAAGGACAAAACCAAGCTGATGAACCAGACCACAGAAAGGCTCACCTTGCTAAAATGGCAGCAAACCAACGGGCACTGGAACTATGAAAAGAGGAGGGAGGGGCCATACAACTGGAAAGGAACAAGAGCCTGCCTTTTTGGCAGACTGGCAGCTTGTGAGCCACCGCCTGGGAGAGCAGCTTCCAAGACCCTCTCGGATCGGATGAGTCCCTAAAAACGGCCAAAAGGTCCCAGACAGACGAAGGAACAGCAAGGGTAAAGTTATTCATAAAGCAAATTATCAGAGCGTTTCATAACTGTGATGAACGTTGCAGCAGGATTCATTTAAAAGCATCTACGAGTGTCTGACTAAACAGCCCGAAATTAAAACAAAAAGTTAGATAAAATCCTAAATTACCTTTGGATTTTAAGCCAGGAGTAATCACTGACACTTACTGATTCAAGATTCCCCTCGATGAGAGGACCCATTGCCACTGTCATCTGCTGTCTCCATAATAACAGATGAGAAACGAGCCCAGGTTTTTCCTAATTCCATTCCCACTTGGGTAAAACATCAATAAAACTGACCCAGCCTGACATTCCCGGACTTCACAACAGAGGAGCCAAGAACTACACAAACCCTGGCCCCAGAAGAGCTCAGCAGAGACACGTTCCCCCAAAGGCTGCTCAAACGGAGCGAGAGCGCAGGAATGAATGAAAAGACGGAGTTGGAAGACTCCGAGGTCGAAATTAAGGGTTTTTTCCTGAGCTGGACACAAACCACGCACGACACATGCGGGGGAATAACACGGAGCGCCCCGTTAACCAAGCCCGGTGCAAAGACTGTGCGCGGAGCTCCATGCACGCACTGGCGAGGACTGAAAACGAGCCTCCTCTGCAGCCGAGGAGGGACCCGAACGTGTCAAAAACAACTCCTGTGGTCACTGCCGACACCAGCACGGCGCCTTCCCCCGGCGCACCGCGGGCTCCGCAGCGAGCCAACCCCGCCGGGCTGCGGGGCCGGAGCACAAAGCCCGCCCGGGGGCTCTCCCCGCACGGAGGGCGCTGCGCCGGCGGCACCCGGAGCCCCGAGAGCCGCGGGTGAGGCAGGGCCGCTCCCCGGAGCCTCCTCCGCGGCGCAAACCCCGCGTTCCGAGGCGGGAGCCGCGCGGGCAGCGCGGGGCGGGCG